>CM031239.1:401536948-402136948 GCA_018340775.1 Taxus wallichiana var. yunnanensis | reverse complement strand
AATAAATAAGCTAAGTTGTAGAATGGATATTATCACTTAGGGAAATAAAATTAAATTCAACTTAGGAAATGATTTTTAATAAATGTAAGAGGAATTTAAATGGATAAAATAAATGAGATTAATTTAGGAAATATTTAAATAAAATTAATGGAACTTAGGAGGAGGATTTAACTCCATAATAATTTTTAGGGAATTAAATAATAGTATTTAATTATTAATTTGGTTATGAATCCTTTAATGGAGCATAGTATTAATAGACGAGAAATTAAATAAATGTGTTAGTACTTTAATAAACACAATACATGTATGTTTAAACAAAAAAATCCCATAATTTTTCCTAAGTGATTAATGAATTTTTGGCATGGATTTAATGCGCGATTGTGGGCGTTACATAGTGTTAGGGGACCCTTTGATGCATGATCTTGATGTGTGTTGTGTCAATCCAAATTGACCCAGCTATCTTTGTTTCTTCAATGGATATGAGTCTTTTGGTGTCTAGGTTTGGTTGTTCTACAACATTTGGTAGAGGTAAAGTTCTATTTTACCTTATTGCTATATCTTTCTCCTTTTACAATTGGGTTTTATAGTCCCCTCAAACCCATCTAATTACATAATCTAAAAAAAATTAACAAAAACATTATTGTTAATTCCATGAAAAATATATATCACACATTAGGACATACATAATCCTAATACCTGTTATCCAAAATTCACCCCTCAAGGTAAATTTGATAACATGCATCAAATTCTCAAGTCCCAGGAAAATAGATTGAGTCAAAGACAAAAATTTCATGTTTCTAGGGTCCCTCATATTTTCTAACTCCCTGTCCAAGTAGAAGAGAGCAAGTTCTGAGGAAAGGTAAGAAAAATTGCAAAAAAACAGGCTCGGGCCAGAAAAAATCATGAAAAATGGCTAAGTCCTAGTCCTCACAACAGTCGGGACAGTTGGGACAAAAGGCGCGAACCGGCCGAAAGGGCGAAAGGTGGGACGCGGAAATCCAATCGGCCGAAAAATAGAAAAATTTGACCAAGCTGTTGAAAAAGCGATGGGACATCTGGACAGTTAGTACGTGGAGGATGCAAGTCGGCCGAAAAGACTTAAGGCAGCCGGAACAGTTGAGCCAAAGGTACGCAAAGTACGCGAGCCACCAGATTGGCCAAAATGAGAACTTTCGTGCATCGGGACAGTTGGGACAAAATGGTGCGAACCGGTCGAACCAGCGAATCGGAAAAATTTGTCCCAAACGATCGACATGACGGGAGAAGAGTACGCGAACCGGCTGGTTCGGCGAAATGAGAAATTTTATCCTTTGTGCCAAGTGGGACAGAGGGACGCGTGGGACACAAAAATCTAAAGCGGCGGAAGGCAAGAGAAAAAAGTCAATGTTTGGCCCGTGAAACTTCAAACGGCCATAACTTTTGACTCCGAGCTCCGATTTTCACAAAATTGGAATTTTGGAACGAAAGCACGACGTCCTCTACGCTACAAAAATGGATTTATTAATTTTAATGAGGGTATATATATTTAAATAAAAGAAACATATTCGGCTCAAGTCGATCAATGCTCATTCCCGTCAAATGACGTAAAACGCCCGCTGACCCAAAATAGCCGCCCGCACTCGAAGGCCATAACTTTTGTATTTCTCAACAAAATCGCACAAAATTGGTACCGTTGGAATTGTGGTTCCAAGCCCGATGCACAAAAATCAATAAATTCCATATTTGATCAGAAATTGATTGATATTTTTAAGAAAATGTGGCCGGGTTCAGAAAAGTGTTTTATTTGGTAGCTGGGAGTGCAATTAAGAGGCATGGTCATCATTATTTCTCTGCTGCAGCACATGGGATAGTATGGGGAGCCTTTTCAAGTAATGTATAACCATTTCACTCAATTTAATGCCTCTTATAGGTGGTTGAAGGACAGATTTTAGGATTTCCATTTTCCCTTCTCTTTTCCTTCTCATTTTTCTATAAATTGGAGTGTTGGGCTCATTGTAAGGGGAGAGTTTTTGGGTAGCAAAGCTCGCCAAAATTTCTTTGTGAAGCTTGGTGTGTTGCAGGCCCTTATAGTGGACTCCTTGCATGGTGATCCGGGCCCTTATCTTGTAATAGATTGAACTGTGCATATCATGAAGCAATAAAATACCAGTTTGTGGATGTATCTTCCCCTGCTGTGTTTTCTTGCATTCTTCTTGCCCCTTTGATCTTTCTATAAGAATATTGTGTCTATTTATTATGTTCTTGCAGGGATTCATTATCATTGTGTATGCTTGGAATATTTTTGTGAATGCATTTTGCTAGATTATGGTGAAATGTCATCACCTCCTCTAGTGTGCACTTTGTTAGGATAAATTTTATTATCCTATTATTAATTATGCATAGTAGGATTATTTAATTAATTTTATTAATTAAATAATAAATGGTTATACTGTTGTATGGTTAATCAACCATATTTGTTTGTATTCAGATTGTTATATTGTTTTAAACAATATATTTGTCTTTATGTAATTTTGCTTCCCGGATGTTATTGGAAGCTTGTTTTTGGTTTGTGTATTTGCCTGTCTACTCATTTTCCGGATGTATTTGGCTATGCAATATCTATAAATATTGCAGCCCATCCTCTCTGTAATTTTTACTTGATTGAGATTAATAAAATATCATAGGCTTCCGTCCCTGTTTCTCAATCAACATTTGGTACTAGAGCAAAATTCAGCCCTGTGAAGGTGTGGAAAGAGAGCAACACAGAGAGAGGAGATTGGAGATGTGTTTGCAGCATTTGAGAGCCTGTGTAGCCTCGTGCAAACTCCCGGCCCCATCTCGCCTTCCCCACATCCCTGTTCCTTCCAAGTACTTGGAAGGCAATTTTTTTGCACTTTGGTGCACTCAAAGACCAAGCAAAATTTTACTCTGAGTATTGAAAATAATTAAAAAGAAAAATTTCCCAATCAGGGTTTTGTTTTACTGTATTTGGAGGTTGTTTTGCTTGTCTGTATATGTACCTGCAGTGATCAAGTATCAAACAGAGCAAAGAAAATAAAAAAGAGAAGGAGGCGTTTTTCTTGATCCAGCAACCTGTACAAGGAGAAAAAATGTTTTGTTGAGAGCATATGCGCCCTTTGTTGTCTCATGAGTGACCTGCACAAGCAAATGAAAGTTAGCAAGTAATAAACAATAAAAATCGCGGCCCAGGCAAGAGAAGCACAGCAAAAAGACACGCCCAAGCCAACAACAAGCAAAATACAATCAAAAACGCACCTGAGCATTAAAAAACGTGCACAAAGAATTCATACACGTGCCTGTGGCAAAAATACAGTCAAAAAATGTGCCCAAAGAACTAAAAAATGCAGCCCAGGCAAGAGAAAATGTGGTCAGGACAATAAAAAATAGTGGCAAAGGAAAACGAGCCCAGGGGAGAAAAAATGCGCCCCAACACAAAAAACGCGGCCTGCACTTGTAGATCAGTGCGTGGAAAGGAAAAAATGCGGCCATAGGCGAATACAAAGGAGTGGAAGTGAAAAGAAAAGCTCCAGATCCATTTTTTGGGAAAATACAACCCTAAAAATGCCCTTCACCAAAGATGCGCCATGTGCGTAATCTGTTATCACCGAATTACAAAGCACCCCGTGCATATACAAGTGCATATACTTGAACTCACGTGTGATTGGATAACATGGGTACTATCTCCAAGTTGTGGGACTTGCTTTACTTGAGATAGACCTCCGAGAGAAGCGATTGGTTCTTGCTCCTAAACTACACCCGCCACAATCTACTCTAATGCAAGATAAACTAACTGTTCTAATCTAAATTTCCAAGGACCACGGAGAGAGAATACATAAAATGAAAGCCTACACTAAAGCGGTGATACACGTAAAAGGAGGGTGTGAGAGTAGTCTCCAAATGTGTGAAATACAGAGGCAAAGTGCACCATTTCCATAACCTTGGAGTCAATCTTCAACCCGAATGATCAGTTCCGGAAGGAGAAAGCGAGCATTCAAGTAAAGGGTGAAGATTCAGAACCTATCTTAGTAGATGAAGGCAAGACATTGCAAATTGGCAAAGTAAGTACTCCACAAGAGAAATCTGATTTTGTTCAGCTTTGTCAAGAATTCCCAGATGTCTTTGCTTGGACTTACAAAGATTTAAGAGGTTTCAATCCAAAGTTGGCACAACATACTATTGAGTTGGATCCGGAATCCAAGCCTGTCAGGCAAAAGCAAAGGCCAGTAAATCCTCATATCGAGCCTCTCATGAGAAAAGAGTTAAGCAAGCTCATTGAGGCTAGTATCATCTTTCCCATCAAACACTCAAGTTGGGTTGCAAACTTGGTGCCGGTAAGAAAGAGAAACGGAGAAATAAGATTGTGTGTGGACTTTCGCGATCTAAATAGAGCATCACTCAAAGATCATTATCCGCTTCCATCAATGGAACAAATATTGCAGGTTGTAGCTGGTTCAGAAAGGTTTTCATTGCTAGATGGATATTCAGGCTATAATCAGATAATGGTAAAGGAAGAAGATCAATTCAAGACGGCCTTCACTACAAAATGGGGCACGTATGCTTACAAGAAGATGCCATTTGGACTGTCAAATGCTGGAGCAACATTTCAAAGTGAGCTATGGATATGACATTCAAAGGCTTAATCAACAATATAGTCTTTGGTATACCTAGACGATATCTTTGTCTTCTCAAAGAATGCAGCATGAGACCATCTCTTTCATCTCGCATAAGTATTCCAGAGGTGTAGAAGGTTCGGACTATCATTGAATCCAAATAAGTGTATATTCCTAGCACACGAAGGAAAATTTTGGGTCACATTGTCTCTAGGGAAGGGCTAACAATTGATCCTGAAAGGGTTGAAGCCATCGAACACTTCCATTACCACACCACAAGAAATCTCTCCAAAGCTTCTTAGGAAGGATAAACTTTGTCCGCAGATTTGTGCCTAATTTTGCCACTCTTGTGAAGCCTCTAACTATGATGTTGAAGAAGAGTCTGGCATTCAAATGGACAGCAGAAGGCAAAGAGAGTTTTGAAAGCATCAAGCATGCAATATCACAAGCTCCAACTCTTATCAACCCAGATTTCTCAAAGGACTTCATGTTGTATGCATTTGGAGGATCAGATACAATCTCAGCCATCTTGACACAGCTGAATAGAGAAGGTTCAGAACAGCCCATAGCATTCTTCAGTCAAACCTTGGAAGATTACGAAATAAAGTATTCTTTTATCGAAAAGCATGTCCTTGCTGTCATCAGGAGCTTGAAGAAGTTCAGACATTTGGTCTCAAACAATAAGATTCAACTGCTGGTGTCTCATGCTGGCATCAAGGACTTCCTCCTAAACAAGGATTTAAATGAGAAGAGAGCAGGTTGGATCACTCGGGTGATGGAATATGATATTGAAATCAAAGTGACCAAGCTAGTTCGTGGCAAAGGCTTGTGTGAGCAGCTCACTTCCAAACAACCAGACGAGTCAAAAAGTGAAGAGGATGTTGTCTTGCTACTACAGAACGATCAAGACCAACCAGCTGATGATGCACCCGTCCCATGTTGGACTCAAGACTTGGTGCATTACCTCCAAACAGGCTTGTGCCCTCTAGAAGTGAGCAAAGCAAAGAGGAGATACTTCAGATTACAAGCCATTCCATATGTGCTTGTTGATGGAGTTTTGTTTAAAAGGGACATCAATGGAGTTCTATTAAGATGCATTGGAACAGGTCAAGTTGAGAAGATCCTACACGAGTTCCATGACGGGGAAGCAGGAGGCCACTTTGCTCCGTGAGTGACAGCTCTCAAAATCATGAAAGCTGGTTACTATTGGCCTACTGTGTTCAACGATTGCTATTCATGGGTCAAGAAATGCAGGAAATGTGCATTCTTCACGGGGAAAGAAAGGTTAGCAGCACTGCCCCTTCGTCCAATTTCAGTAAATCAGCCATTCATGCAATGGGGATTGGACTTCATTGGGGTTATCAATCCCAATTCAAGTCAGGGCCACAAGTGGATACTTACAGCAATGGATTATTTCACCAAGTGGACCGAAGTAGTGGCACTCAAGGAGGCAAATGAATCTAATATCTTAGATTTCTATGAAGGAATAGTCACGAGGTTTGGTGCCCCTGCCACTATCATATCAGACAATGCATTGGCATTCCTTGGCACAAAGATCACTGAATGGGCTGTCAAAAATTGTGTGTATCTCAGCACTTCATCGAACTATTACCCTCAAGGTAATGGCCAAGCCGAGTCTACGAACAAGAACCTACTAAGAATCATCAGAAGGACTCTGGATGAAAACCAAAGAACTTGGCACGCAAAGCTCAAATCAGCCCTATGGGCTGATAGGATCACACCCAAGAGATCTACAGGAAGCTCTCCATACAAGCTTGTATACGGGAAAGAAGTAGTTCTACCTATATCACTTGAGTTGCCAGCGTTGGAACTCATGAAACAGTTGGAACTAGCTGAGTTTGAACCTATGGAAATCAGGTATGCAGAGCTGATGGAATTAGAAGAAACAAGAGAGCACGCAATGCAGACCATAGAAAAAGATAAAGCATTGGTCAAAAAGAGTTTTGACAAGAAAGCTAAGGCCAGGATATTACAAACTGGAGATTTGGTACTGAAGTGGGATGCTGATCGTGCAAAACCAGGAAAGCACTCCAAGTTTGATGCCATCTCGAGTGGCCCGTACATGATAATCGAATGCAAAGGTAGCAATGCTTTCCGACTGGCTAAGTTGGATGGTGAAGAATTGCAGATCCCGGACAATGGGATCTATCTCAAACGTTGCTACTAAAAGGATAGATTTTCACCCTTGTAAATATTAATTTAGAATTTCCATTCCTCTAAGTGCTTATGCACATTGTACTGCTATTAGAGTAGTTTTTATTTCCCTAAGTGCTTGTGCACATGTCCTATTGCTTCTAGTATGTGCATGTTTGCAGTTCATCAATCTCCTGGAAAAGAAATTGCAGCCACAGGAAAACCAGCTCAATGAATGTTTCAATGGCTCAAGGACACAGGTTTTCAAATTTCAGATCAGCTGAGAGGTTATCAAATAGACTCCATGCCCAATGGATTGCTACAAGCAGCTGGCCATTCTTCATCTAGCTGGCAAATGACCCCGCTGAGTCGCCAAAATTGTTATCCAAAATTCACCCCTCAAGGTAAATTTGATAACATGCATCAAATTCTCAAGTCCCAGGAAAATAGATTGAGTCAGGGAAAAAATTTCATGTTTCTAGGGTCCCCTCATATTTTTCTAACTCCCCTGTCCAAGTAGAAGAGAGCAAGTTCTGAGGAAAGGTAAGAAAAATTGCAAAAAACAGGCTCGGGCCAGAAAAAATCATGAAAAATGGCTAAGTCCTAGTCCTCGCAACAGTCGGGACAGTTGGGACAAAAGGGCGCGAACCGGCCGAAAGGCCGACAGGCGGTCTGTGCAGCATTTGGGACATTTGGAACAAAGGGATGCGCGGGGACGGAAATCGAATCGGCCGAAAAATGGAAAAATTTGACTAAGCTGTTAAACAGCGATGCTGGGACATCATGACAGTTAGTACGCGAGAGGATGCAAGTCGGCCGAAAAGACTTAAGGCAGCCTGGAATAGTTGAGCCAAAGGTACAAGAAGTACGTGAACCGGCCGGATTGGCTGAAATGAGAACTTTCGTACCAGGACAGTTGGGACAAAAGGGTGCGAACCGATCGAACCGGGCGAATGGAAAAAAATTGTCCCAAACAAATCGTGACATGCGAGACAAGAGTACGCGAACCAGCCGGTTTGGCTGAAATTGGAAATTTCAGCACTGTGCCAAGTGGGATAGAGGACGCGTGGGATGCGAAAATCCGAAGCGGCCGAAGGCAGAGAAGAAAAGTCAACGTTTGGCCCGTGAAACTTCAAACGGCCATAACTTTTGACTCCGAGCTCCGATTTTCACAAAATTGGAATTTATGGAATGAGCACGACGTCCTCTACTCCACAAAAAATGGATTTATTAATTTTAATGAGGGTATATGTATTTAAATAAAATAAACATATTCAGCTCCAATCGATCAATGCTCATTCTCGTCACAAATGACAGAAAACCCCGCTGGACCCAAAATAGCTGCCCGCACTCGAGAAGGCCATAACTTTTGCATTTCTCAACTAAATCGCACAAAATTTGTACCGTTGGAATCGTGGTTCCAAGCCCGATGCATAGAAATAAATAAATTCCATATTTGATCAGAAATTGATTTATATTTTAAGAAAACGTGGCCGGGTTGTAATGTTTTATTTGGTAGCCTGGGAGTGCAATTAAGAGGCATGGTCATCATTATTTTCTCTTTGCAGCACATGGGAAAGTATGGGAGCCTTTTACAAGTAATGTATAACCATTTCACTCAATTTAATGCCTCTTACAGGTGGTTGAAGGACAGATTTTGGGATTTCCATTTTCCTTCTCTTTTCCTTCTCATTTTAATATAAATTGGAGTGTTGGGCTCATTGAACTGGGAGAGTTTTGGGTATAAAATCTCTACCAAAATTGCTTTGTGAAGCTAGTGTGTTGCAGGCCCTTGTAGTGGACTCCTTGCATGGTGATCCAGGCCCTTATCTTGTAATAGATTGAACTGTGCATATCATGAAGCAATAAAATACCAGTTTGTGGATGTATCTTCCCCTGCTGTGTTTTCTTGCATTCTTCTTGCCCCTTTGATCTTTCTATAAGAATATTGTGTCTATTTATTATGTTCTTTCAGGAATTCATTATCATTGTGTATGCTTGGAATATTGTTGTGAATGCATTTTGCTAGATTATGGTGAACTGTCATCACCTCTTCTAGTGTGCACTTTGCCTCTGTATTTCACACATTTGGAGACTACTCTCACACCCTCCTTTTCTGGTGTATCACCGCTTTAGTGTAGGCTTTCATTTTATGTATTCTCTCTCCCTGGTCCCTTGGAAATTTAGATTAGAACAGTTAGCTTATCCTGCATTAGAGTAGATTGTGGCAGGTAGTTTAGGAGCAAGAACCAGCTTTCTCTGGAGGTCTATCTCAAGTAGCAAGTCCCACAACTTGGAGATAGTACCCATGTTATCCAATCACACCGTGAGTTCAAGTATATGCACTTGTATATGCACAGGGGTGCTGTGATTTGGTGATAACAATCCCTTTTATTGATATTTTTGTAAGCCTACATTGAAATTTATTTTTTCCTATAAATAAATGGAAATCCCTTTTTTAAATGGGAAAATTGAAAAAATGGGGCACTTGTAGCACCCACAAAACGATACACTGAAACCATGTCAAAGTCCATCAAATACTTGGGAGTAATTTATGATTTTGTTTTGTTTAAGCAACCTTGAATTGTGTCAAATAATTGCTTATCCATTTAATGTTGTACTTTGCTAATTAATATTAATTTTTTTGTTACATGTTTCAAATCCCTTCCTCGGGTGCATATTGAGTCTATTAATTTAATTCCAAATTTAGTATGTAATATTTTATTCAATTAGGTTTGTATTATATTTATAAAAACCATTCCATAAGTTAGATTTAATCATATTTACCTAGGTAATTCATACCCATACTACACCCTTAATTTATTTATTTAATTTACACATTTACATTTGTTCCTTTTAACCCCTTTTATTACTTTATTAAAATATTCCTAAAATCAACATTTGTTTTTACCAATTATAAAAAGGAAAGTCACCACATAACCTAGCGCACTTCTACCCATGTATAAAGTGCCCTAGGTAACCCCTTTAACTAAATTACCTATACCCTTTTAAAAGAACCACTCCCACAAAAATTACAAACAACTTAAAAAGTGTAGGTTCGAATCTCCTCCCTTATATTAGATCAATGGGAGCCCTTAGATCTAGGTTTGACTACACTTCCTAAATATCATTATGTGTTCCTTTTTATTCTTTTTGTTGCCATAATTTCTCGCATTTGCACATTTGGATTTGTAGGTTGAAGGAAGTGGATGCCATGAAATCTTATGGAAAGCTATGGAGGATTTTTTTGTTCTAAATCTTAATGATGAGGAATTTTTCTCCATGTACTCCCTTTATTTGTTTTTCTCTCCTTCTAGTGTTTGCAATAAATGGATTTATTTACTTACTAGTTTTATTTCTGTAATTTTTAGTTTTAGATGTATATATATATATATATATATATATATATATATATATATATATATATATTTGTGTGTTAGAAGTTTCAAGGTTTGATCCATAGATTTGGCACTATGTTTGTTATATGGTCGTTGCCAACAAAATGGAGTTTATTTTTAGAAGGGCACCGCCCCCCTCGTTTTTTTAATATCAGAGGAGGGGTGGCATTACCCTCCCCTTCCCATTGTTTATGCATTGGGGGATCCCCCTCCCAAATATATATTTTTAATATAACATATGGCCGTGGGGCGGTGCATTATGCGCTCCCAAATTTTATTATTATTTTTTCATAAATTTGTTTTTTAATAACAACCTATCATGATTACCAAGTATGTCTATATTTTTTTTGATATTTAATTTATCATATAAATACACACGCACACACAGACACACACACTTATATTTATATCTCTCTTTTTGTTTTCAAAAAGGGGTATTTTAAAAAATGTATTGTATAGATAAATACATTTAAGTAAGTGTGTGTATATATATATAGACACGCACACACACACACTTATAGTTTTTGGGTTTATTATTCCTTTCATCTAAAAACAAATAAAAAGGTAGAGAGGAGAGATAATTTGTTGTTTTTATCTAAAGGAAACTAATTGGATGCATTGTTGGTTTTGCAATGTTGTATAAATTTTAACAACAATAATAAAATCCTACTATTTAAGAAAAAAATCAAAAGGGAAATTAGAATAATAATTAAACCATTTAAAATCTTATTTTATTTTAAAATTTAAATGGAGAAGGACAAGATCATTACAAAAGGGAAAACAACCAGTTACTTCAATGTATTTCTAATCCAAGAAAGAATTATTTTAAGATTTTACCTGTAGTGGGGATTTAAAACACAATACAATTTAAATGGGATACAATTTTAGTAAGGTTCAACATTTCAAATGTCCTTACTTCATCTATATACAATTCACAATATAATGGTTCACATATGATTTTTATAATCCATTTATAAGGATATTTCAACTTAAAATACAAGTATAAGAATCCCTCCACACAAAAGTGGCGAAAACATACTAAAATTTACAACAATTCTTTCTCTTCTTTTGTCCCAAATACACATGTATCTTCATCCCATGAAAACAACTTGCAAATCCATTGTTGTTCTCCATCTTCAACAGAATAACAAAGGAAGGGAACATAGGCGACACTCACCTCCCAACATTAATGCAATGAGAAGGAGAAGACAACCTTCTCATTGGCCCCCGAGCCCCAACAATGGAAAAATAAGGAATGTTTACAATCATGACAGCTCTTCAAAAAATGGATTCAACAGTTCATACATATACACCAATAAAACTTGTAACACATACAAGAACAATAACACTAGCAATAAAAATCTACAACTTTCCAAAACACAAAGCCTTAAAATCTAAGAAAAAGGAGAAGAGATTATGGCATCCATCTCCTTATGCCTTCTAAAGCATGATAGTGGTCCACACAATGCCTCCATGTGCACTAACACAATCAGATACACACAAAAATCTTTATCTTTCCATTTTAAAAGATATAATGCTATAGTTTCCTTTTAACTCCAAATAGGTGGATTGCCTTTCCCACACTCCCTCCACAAAATCCTCACACACTTCCTTTTACCTTCACAAAATGGATCCATTTCCCCTCGTACACTACACTACCCATTGAAAAATATACCCAATCCCATACAATATGAAATACATCCATATAATATGCAACATAATGAACAAACAACAAAACCAAAATACAATGTACAAGACCCTAGTTTTCTATTGTGAGCTCCTTCAATCTTCAAACAATCAAACTCCAACCTATTTCAAAATCCACACCAATCCAATGTAAGCTCCCTAAAATTTTCAAGCATGTAATCCCCAAAACAACCAAGAAATTACATTAAATAGAAAATATTGGAGATGATGATGAGGTGGATACATGTAGGATACAACATCATTTATTCCAAATCCTCCTCACAAGTCAATTACATAAACTAAGACTCCATAAATGTGTAAGATGAAGATATGACATTTCATTTTCACACACAATCCTTTACTCCATACTTTCAAGGACACAATTAAGAGGGTAAGTAAAAAGGTGACATTAATTTCCCATTTTTCCTTCAAAACACATAATAAGGGCTAAATTTTACCCCTCATATCATAGGTTAGGTTGGTGGGAGAGTTTAAGTAGTATGGGACAAGTATAAATTGTTCCACACACCTCCAAAAATGGGCTCAAATCCCAAATCCGAGATTTGAGAGATGGGGATGAGTACACAAATCAAAATAAAATAAAATCCATCAAAAATTATGAAGAGAAAAAGGACTATCTAACATATTTATTGCCCCTTTTTCCACATCTCCAAATTAGAATTAACCATATGGTTAATTAACTAAGTCAAGAGCACAATAATTATGTAAAATAAAATGAGGAGACATTAAAAATCAATAAAATCACATACACAACTAAAACAATAAAATAAAAGAGCAAAATACAACATTCACACCCATGGTCACTTGTGAGGTTTCTCCCCATGGATACCTCCTATCAAAATAAAAAGTAATACGAAAATAACAAACTAATACACACATGATTGCTAAGGTGACAATGTTGTAACCACTCGGTATTCTTCTGCGGTTAGTCTCCTAGTCCCTTCATTTTAAATTATGAGTTTGTTTCCTATAAAACCAAGACAATACCACCTTCAACCTCAAGGCCACATCAATACATCAAAAATTAGAACACATACACCATTTATTAATTAACATCATCATACACCGTAGCTATATAATCATCAAGGTTAAGTAATTCTATCAATTATTTACAATTACTAATTATCTTAATTCTTCCATATTCAATAACATTAATTATCATCCTATGATTATGCATAACCATTTATCACAATTCATATTTTATGACAACCATGAAATTCACATACTTATTACAATTTATACCTACTTAGATGCATTTGATGACATCTATTGACCACCTATTAACATCACATTATTAATAAATCATAACATTAATAAGGTCACATGATTAGTCCAATTTTCTAAGCTTAATCACCACTTTCAAGAGTCCAAACTATTAGCATATATCAAAACACACAAAAGTAAATAATCATCATTTACTACAAAATCTATCAATGTACTCTATCTTTCTATACAAAGTACATAATAAAAGTCAAAACACAATGATAATCACAATTTCCATAGTTTCCAACCATACGCCATCCACAATATTGAACAATTTCCATAATGTCACTAAGAAAATAATAATCATGATCATAGAAAAATATGTGTTGAAAAGGAGTGCGCACTTGCTATAACACTCATTACAAATAGATGTTATATGAATGGAAAACAATATTTAAGTATAAAAATCCTCTAGAGACTTGCAAAAATAAAAAGGGAATAATGTATAAAGTAAAACATGTAAAATGTTATAATGAAAGGTGATAAAACACCTTAAAATAAAAATAAAAGAGTTAAAATCATTTTAGGACATCCACGGTTGGTCACTATTAAATTATGTGAGGGACATCGCATTCCATTATATTAAGCATTGAGAAAACAATAGAACTAAAATATGAGATAATTTTGCAATAAATATAACTAGAATTGATAAAAATATTAATCTGTGATATCAAGTAAATTTCATTCCAAAAAAATTAATATTACGGGAAATATAATTATGAACTTGTATTTACTTTAAGAGGGTAAAAATTAGGATCTATTAAAGTTTAATTAAAACTACTTAATTTACTTCACTACAATAATTTGGTTGGAAAAATTTAGAATACATGTGGGTTGATAAAATTAATCCAACTTTATCAACAAAGTATTAATAGGTTCAAATTATGTAGTAATGATATGGAATTGAGTTAGGTCAAAACGTTCTTGAAAGAAAACCTTAAAAAATAGAGATATGCTAGACACATGAGAAAGAAAAAGAAGAAAATGGTTTCTCCTTTGAAACAAGGAGTAAAATAAAGTAGAAATACAATTTACACGTCATAACGGAAAAGTTGAAAAGTAACTCGAAGCACCTCCCAAAATTGTAAAGTTGAAAAACTTTCAAATGATACAAATGTTTCCCTTGTACTAAAAGTGATGGTGAATGAGAACTTAAAAATATGTTAATCTTGATCTATATATACCCACCACAAATAATTAACCCTTAAACCTATAAATCTCAACAACAAAACTATATACCCTATACCCATGCCTATAACAACATAATCAAGTTACTGAGGCTAAGTTAAGGGAAAAATTATGAAGGTGTAATACCTTAAGCAAATATTTATATTTCATTCTCATGGAATTATCATTTGAGTGAGCGATATAACTCCACAAATAAATTGAATGACATATTTAATAGGAAAAATGAACATGGAATATAATCGTGTACTTTATACAACCAATATTTTGACATAAACTATGTTTATTTAAGTTTATATATTTGTTTAAAGAAAAATAATTAGGATATCCAGATTTAAATACCTATGTTCAAAAATGGAAAAATATATGCATGTTTACAAGATCATGGATCCAAACTAATTAGAATAGAGGGATAACCTTTTAGGAGAATGAAATTGTTCAAAAAATTACAAAATAGCTCCTAGAGATAGAGATAAACCATTGGCGATTATTTTTTCTTCAACCATTCAAATATTTTGAATAAAAAATAGAATACGTAATAAATTTATCTATTTTTGAGCAGCCAAGATGAAAGTTACATAGAAATAATCTTATAAATCCTATAAATATTTCATATTCATTTTCCAATAGAAACAATCCCCTGAATCCTAACCATATATATTTCTTGAAATAATATGTCTTACACAATATGCTTTGAGAAATATTTAAGGATGACAATGACAATGAAGATGGCGGTTACGAAGAAAATTGAGTCTAGAAAGGCATATCACCCAATCAATTAATTGTATTAATTTACTTTGAGAAGGCCTATTAGCCAATTAATTTTAGCAATCTAGAATTGTTTTGAAAAATACTACAGGATGATGAAAAATTTGGGTGGGATGATTTTAAAAATACTAAGCGAAATCTTGGGTCTACATTTTAGGTATCGAATAATGCCGAAAGAGTTTTCATGTCTCTCATTTGGGCTGCACATGTCTCTAGTGGTTTTCTTGAATAGTAATATGTCCATTTATCGTTCTCTTGGGAAAGGGTTGGGTCATCCTTTTAGTGTCGGTTAAGGTGGTAGATATATCCTATAAATGAGATGAATATGCTTCAATTAGTAGATTTATAAGTATTAGACCAAATATAGAATCCAATCAAGTCTGGGCAAAGGAAAATGATAGTTATTAGGTTATTTAATGGTTGTTTCTTTCTCCAATGATGTTTTCCTCTTCTAATTTGGGTATGAAATGACATTCTTGAACCTCTTACAGGGGCCATGGTTCTATAGAAAGAATATCTTTCATCTCTCTAAATGGATGCTTGGTGTGGCTCATATGGACCCTTCCCTTAATGTCCTCCTTGTTTAGGTCAAGATGCCTACATTTCCTTTGGAAATATGGGAAAAGATGTGTTCTAGGAATTTCCAAGGCCCTTCGATGTCTTTTAGCTATAGATTCAACCACCATTGGCCACGAATAGACTAGTCTATGCTAGAATTTACGTAAATGTTGAACTCGGAAAAACCCCTAATGCCTCTATTCACCTTCTCTCACATAATTGAGTGTGGGAATAAAAACTATCTTACGAAGCTTCTACTATTTTGTGCATTACATGCAAGTATTATTGGCATAGGGAACGTGTTTGTAAATCCATGAATGTTTGATTTTTGAATAATATGATCACTAAATATCTTTATAAGGACCTTTTGTTTCATGTTTTGAACCATTTGTTTATATGACATAGTTGCATATGGTATTGGGCCTACATCGTCTGTAACGCCCACAAATTCAATGCACCAAAACCATGTTAAACCTTATTAATTACTTAGAAATTACTGATATTTATTTATTTTAAATTTACCAAGTTAAAATAATTTAATTACATTCAATTAACTCGCATAATAATAATGTAGTCAAAATCATATTATTAATTTCCTAGAATCCATTTCGGAATTCAAACTTCTTCTAAGAGTCGATTTTTTTATTTAAATAAAAATTCTTTAAACATATTGACTAAATTATTCTTGTAATTTCACCTAATTTAAAAATCCTCTTAAGTTTATTCTAGGCTATTTCCTAAGTTGGTATAAATTTATCTCCTATAATAACTTAGCATTAATGCCTATTATTTGATTATTTAACTATACATTTTACTTTTAATTACTTTAATCCTTTTAGATCATTATCTAAAATACCATGCACAATAATGTTTATTTAATCCCTATAGTAAAAAGTCATTTATTTATTCATAATAAAAGGGTCACGACTTAATCTAACTCACAAATGCACTAGGTGGACCCATTAACTAAATACCCATATCTTTTATTTAAGATCCATTCTAGTAAAATTTCACAAAGCACTTAAAATGCTATAGGATTAAATCTCTTCCTAAGATTGAATCAATATATTCCCTTAGATTTTAGGTTTTCTCTAAAAGCCCTAAATATCCTTATGTTGTCTTTTTATTATTTCATTTTCTGCAATCTCTTCATTTGTTCATTTGTTCATTTATGTTTTGTAGGTTGAACGAGGTGGAGACCATGGAAACTTGATGGAAACCATGGAGGTTTTCTTTTAGGCATAGATATGAAAATCGAATGAGACTTCCACCATTTCACTCTCCATTTTAGTTTAGTTGTTCTTAAGTTTTGTATTGTAAAGTTATCTATTTGTTTTGTTGTAGAGATCCCACCATAATCTGGTTGTGGGTATTTGTTTGCTCACATTTCCTTGAGTTGAATCATTTGGGAAATCCATTTTTTTGTTGAACTAAGAGCATATGCACTTTTATATATATATATATATATATATATATATATATATATATATATATATATATATATATATATATATATGTATATATATACATATATATATATATATATATGTATATATATATATATATATATGTATGTATATATATATATATATATATATGTATGTATATATATATATATATATATATATATGTATATATATATATATATGTATATATATATACATATGTATATATATATATATGTATATATATATATATATATGTATATATATATATATATATATGTATATATATATATGTATATATATATATATATATATATATATATATATATATATATATATCTATATATATATATATATCTATATATATAGATATATATGTAGATATATATATACATATATAGATATATATGTATATATATATCTATATATATATATATACATATAGGTATATATATATATATATACATATATATACATACATATGTATATATATATATATATACATTAGATCTAAATTTTGTACAAATAACTTAATTTAAGGTAATGGTTTGGGTTGAAATTTTCATTTAAAAAAATCACGCACAAGAAATTGATGTCGGTCACTTAATCGAACGCAGTTCTTACTATGTTATCGACATTAGTCACACTCTCACAGTGTCGGTAACTATGAATCTAGTGCATTTTATAAAATTATATTCATATGTATATGTTCTCAAATAAATATATTTTTATACGTTTATATAAAATTTCAAATATTTTATAATCTCTGTTTTATTATTTCAACAGAATTTTAATGCAACTAATTCATTACTAATTAAATTATGAAACTCTATTCATGTTTTAGAGACTGATTTCATTTTTGTTTCACCGATGTTTGTTGGTTGACCGATATCGGTCATTGTGGAGAAGAGTTTTTGTTAAAAAATTAATATATATACAATCATATATATTGAACAATATATATATTGATATCTATAAAACATATTTCTATTTTACTATTTTATAACATAATACACAAGTGCAAAAAGATAACTTCTTTCTTGATTAAAATAACTAAACATATAACTTTTCCTTTGTAGGATTGTTTAAAATTTTACTACAAGGGTTCATTTCAACAACAATGTATCTAATTTTAAAAGATAGGAATAAATTTAACCATCTACTAAGTATAAGTTTATTTCCTTTTTACAAACAAGAAAGACAAACATTTCAAGGAGAGATAGACATGTTTTTTTAAAGTATTTCCAATTTTAAGAAGACCACTTCTAAAATGAAAACAAGATCAAAACTTTTTGATTAAATTCCAGATTTGAGAAGAAGTATATTTCCTTTAAAATACAACTTACAACTCTATTCTTTCAAATATTTCCAATACATATCTTAATAATTAGATTTACAAGAAACTCTCTTTAAAATGAAGTATATACAAGCCTTCCACTAAAAATTTGAAACAACATGATAACATTTAAAATAATAGGGCTCTTCCTTTTGGTCTCAAATACATAATTCTTCATCCCATGAATATATTGCAAATCCATTATATTTTTATTCATCTTCAAATCACAACCACAAGGAAGGGAGCATAGGCAACACTCGCCTCAAGCCTTTATTCTAATGAGAAGGTGAAAAAAACCTTCTCATTGGCCACCGAGCCCCAAAAATGGATAAATAGTGAGTATTTCCATCCACGGAAACTCTTTACAAAGGCTTCCACAATACATACATTCAAGCCAACAAAACTTGCACACATACAAGCACAATAACAATAATAACAAAATATACAATTTTCCAACATATAGGTTTAAATTCTAAGCCAAGGGAGAACAAAATAATCAGAACCACTATCTTTTATATCCCGAGTGAAATACGGGTTCCACACAATAACCTCCAAGTGCACATCAAAAACACTAAAAATATTTGTATCTCTCCCTATTTCAAAATACACAAAGTATAGTAATATTTTCCTTTTCTCTCCCTATAGGTGGAACACCGTAACCACACTCCTTCCACGATACATCACAACTCCCTTTTCCCTCCATAATGGTCCCATTTTATTTCTCCTTGCACCTTCTTAAGGTCAAAATCTACCTAAATGCATGCAAGAACATATATATCCATTCATATTTTAACACAACACACAAACAAGAAAATAAAATGCAAGGTATAGACCCTACCTTTCCATTCTAACACCTTCAATCCTAAAGAAACAATCTCCAATATTTTCCAAGTCCAAGCCAATTCCAAAAGTAATCTCCTAAGCTCCTAAAACAACTAGCTCAAGAAAATCCAAAAATATGCAAGTGTGCGACTAAACCAAGTAACCCCCAAAACTCTAAAATAACTTACATAAATAGACAATGAGGATAGGAGGGTGAGGTGGATTCATGTATTATTCCACATAAATTATCCTCCAATCCACTTCTCCAAGTGAAAACAAAATACCAAGAATCATAAATGGGTGGGTGAGGATATGACAAGTTTCCTTTAACACATAATATACTACTCCATACACCTAAGGACATAATTTAAAGATTTTGTAGGAAAGGACAATTAAGTACCTATTTTTCCTTCCATATAAAATAATGAGGCCTAAGTTTTACCCCTTACATCATAGGTATGGTTGGTGGGTGATTTTAAGAGGTATGGGACAAGCTTAACTTGTCCCACAAGCCTCCAAAAGTGGCTCCAAATACAAAATTCGAGATTTGAAAAGTGATGTTGAGTACACAAATCTAAAATCAATAAAATCCATCTCAAATCAATAATATAACAAGGAATATCTACCACAATTAATGACCACATAGCCACATCTCAATTTAGCATAATCAACATGATTAATTGACTAAACAAGGCACATTACATTAAGCAATAATAAAGTGAAAATACATTACAATAAAAGATGTAAAAACAAAACATAAAACCATGGTAACATTTGAGGTCACCCCCATGGGGACCTCCTAAAAACTCAAACAATAACACAACAATATACATGAACACAAAGTTTCCAAGGTGAATATTTTGCAAACATCTAATATTCTTCCATGGTTAGTCTCCTAGCCTCTTCTTATTTATTGGGATATAATTTCCTACAACCAATCAAACAATACCCCTTTGGCCTCAAGGATGCATAAAATACATCAATAAATAAAACACACATACATTTGTATCAATTAAAATCATCATATAACGTATATAAATGATCAACAAAGCGAAGCAATTCTATTAAGCTGTTTACAATTTTGAAACATCTCAATTCTACCATTTCATTTATGTCAATGATATCACAAGAATAACTCAATCATCTAAAAAAAAAATACGTGAAGAATATAAAACATCATTATCGATTAAAAAATACTTGATCATCATTTGTTAATGTCTCATTAATATTCCATACCATCTATAATATGAGTCACAACATATCGATAATCAAAATATCCATATAATCTATCAACATGTTAATCAAAATATAATAATAATTTCCATGTATCTACTAAAAAATAATCAGAATCATATTATTGTAAGTGTCTAAGAGGAGTGGGAATTAAATACCCCTCCCCTTAGACTCAACTTTCTCCTAGAAGTCATTGGAACAAGTGTGAGAACTAGTCTTGTAACATGCTCATTTCCTCTTAAGTAGTTAATCTCTCATCATAATGATCCCACTTGACATGCACCTGGCCGATATCATGTCCTCGAAGGCCTAGCATCTTGCACTTTGTGATGCACACATGATCCAAAGGCACTTGTCCCTACTCCTCTACCTATAAATCAGTCCAATCCAAGACATGAGAAGGATCTTGAATATATCTCAATAATATTGAAACGTGGAAAACATCATGGAGGTGAGACAAGCTGGGTGGAAAGGCTAAGGGATAGACTAATGTACAAATCCTGTCCAAGATCTCAAACGGACTCAAATATCTCAGAGCTATCTTATATCCTATTTCAAAATGAATGGGGATATTAGGAGGTATGTCTCTCGAAACACCTTTAAGCCCACCTCATAACTATAGTTAACTCTAGTCTCAGTATGCATAGTTCTTCTTCTTATATTGTGCCTCCTATAATATTTGTTTTATTAAGATTACTTATTGCTCCATATCTGTAACATGGCCAGCCCAAGAGATACTATATCCTCTAACCTTTCCCAACTCAAAGGAGTCATGTACTCTTTGTCATATATTTCTGAAATGGTTTTGTGCCGATAGAAATCTGAAATATTTTTATATAAGGAAATTTTACCATATATACGTAATCCTCACATCATGACTACTAATCATTAACAAACATGTGAAGCATATCCTTTAATATCTTGTTCACCCACTCGGTCTATCCATCTAAATCTAGGTGATAAAATGTCTTGAAATTAATCCTCATCCCAAGATAATGTTGCATGTTGGTCCAAAAATGCAAGGTGTACAAAGGATCACGATCCACAAATAATATTCCATAGAATCCCATTACGTCTTACTATATCATCCGAGTAGAATCATTCCACCGCACTGGATCTATAAGTGGTCTTCACCAAAGAAAAATGAGACACTTTCGTGGATCTATCACCATGACCATGATCACATCATGGTAATACCTCAACATAGATAGCCCCACTATGAAATCCATGGAAATGGTGTCATATTTCCGCTCCGGTATAACATGAAGGTAAATAATGCCAACTGGATGTTGATGATCATCCTTCACTCTATAAAACTCCAAACATTGAGACACAAATCAAAGTTATAACTCGTAAAAGTCATCTCTAATGATATAACTTGATCTTAATGTAGCATGCATATTCTTCAACCTTGGATGGACTAAATAAGGTGCATGATGATCCTTTGCTAAGATATCATGCCAAAACCCTCCATATTTAGGTACATAAATCCAACCTCTATATTTGAGAACTCTATTTTCTCAAGTGTCAATCGATGAAACATCCCTACAGGGGTCCGAGGATCAATATTTTCTCTAGTTATAAGGTAGAATTTTTCTTCTAGAAGATGCACTACAATATCCTAGTCCTCAAATTTGTACCCTTTGTTATATCCATGGTAAGGCACCTCTGTCAACAAAAGGAATCTACTACTAAGTACTCCTTTCCCTTCACATGCTCATTCTCCATATCATACTCACATATAAGCTCCATCCAACGACATTGGCATGTGTTGATATTGGGTTGTGTGAAGAGGTTTTGTAGGCTCAAGTGATTTTTCCTGAGTGAGAACCTCCTTCCTAATAGAAAATGTCACAATGAAGCAAAACATGAACCACTACTACAAGTTCAAGGTCACGATTCGGGTAATTGAGGTTATAATCCTTGATTTTGTGAGACTCAAAAGATACAAATCATCCATCTTGCATCAATACTCCTCCTATCCCTACTAATGAAACATATATACATATGAAGAAATCCCTCTCTGAATCTAGAACTGCTAGGATAGGTGCTGTAGTAAGGAATTCCTTAAGAGTCCTGAAGCTCTAGTCACAATTTTCTAAGCAAACAAACATCTTCCCTTTTCATTGTAGGGAACTCATGGTTTGAGAAATGAGTGATAATTCCTTAAAAAATCTCTTGTATTAACCTATTAATCCATGAAGATGCATTGTTTGGAATTTGTGACTACGGAATAGTGTTATGATTTAATAAACAAAATCATGCACACAGGATCAAAAAAATTCCCCAAAATCTACAGCAGTGGAAGTGTAAACTAGAATAATCCAAATCAAAACAAAGTACACACACATAACACAGATGTACCGTGGTTCACCCAATGTGGGCTACATCCACCAAAGATAGAGATCTCATATATATAATACAACAAGAGTACAAACCAACTCTTCAAATACAAGAGTATAATGCATCTCTCCAAGAGTATCTCCTCTCCTCTAGATCTCTAAATGGATCTCCATGAGTGCACTAAAATTGTGCCTCCAAAACCACCAACAGATCTCACATAACAAGGACCTAATGCCTGCTACCAAGTTCTCTATGGATCTGCAAACAAGACCTCTCACATGGGTCTACCATATGTGCAACTATAATTGTGCACCAAGAAGTAAGTTTGTCTCTCCATCACTTTGCATAACCTATGCAAACATGAAGACAACCTCCTCTACAATATCTAGATCTACATGGATCAACAATACAATATGATCTCATGGATCTACAATACAAGACTAGATCTACATAGATCTATAATACAAGATCTCACCAACATGTGGATCTACAAGAAGAAACTCTATGTGCTTTGCATACTATGCAAGCCATTACAATGAGACAATAACTATACAAAGGAAATACAGTAGAAGATGTTACCCTCTTCTCACCATTCAGATGTACTGTTATTTCCTTCTGTCCATCTCCTTTCATAGAGACTTTTCTTCATGTAACCTGTTCTTTCTTTCTCTTCTTCTTCTTCTTTTTCTTCATCCTCTCAATCTAGGAGAATCAAGGATCTAATTCAATCCTTCTCTTGTATCTCTCTCTAAACCCTAGCTTTTATGCTTATATAGGTGTTTATAAACTTAGGGCACTGAGCCATGCAATTACATCCAATAAATCTACTTTAATGCTAAAAATAGATTTAAATTCCGAGAGTTAATTAAAACTTTCGTCACATAGGTAACCGGCGCAGTTACATTACCTAACCAGTGCGATTACATCCCGATGATCTCGACCTAACTTTGGTGGGTGCGTTCGCCTAACCGTCATCGATTACATCCTGACCTAATATGACCGACACCGGTTACACTTAACCAATGCTGGTTACTGTCAGAACCAGTAACATGTAAAAGCATGTAATCTTTGAAGCAATTCAGCTCCACTACCTAACATGCATAACTCGATCACACCGATTAGTACTATCTAATCAATGATAGCTCTAATCGTGGAAGGTGTTGGTGCCATTTTTGAGCTTGCAAGATTTTGCCTTAATTTTCCTTCATCTGCGTTCTATGAAACATTTTTCTCTCAAATTAGTGATCTAAAAATTTTCCCCTCTTGCTTGGATGCTTCAAAATGCTCACAAACTTGTTGTTTTGCCCCAATTTGAAAGAAATCTACATGTGTGCCTGTTTTATGCCCTAATTTTTCAAAAATCTTTGGGCTCTCTTTGTTATTCCTTTTTCCCAATCATGGAAGTTTAAAATTGATCAATTTGCACTTGTATGCCATTGAAAATCAAATTCCATGATAAACAATGCTTTAAAAACATTTTTCGGTTGTTCAATTTTGACAACTTTGTTGTCCTTAGCGAAAAAAATTGAATTCTAGGGCATCCTGGAATTTTTATGTTTTGATGGTAAGACGGATGTCATTTTCCCATCAATCTTTCTTTATAATTAATCAAAAACTGGATTTTTCTAATTAGACAAGGATCAATGGGTCATTTCTAAAAACATACGATTTTATGTTTTGGAAAAAGTGCAAGTTGCCCCGCAGTCCTGCAAGCCCCAAAGGAGGTACACATGTCACATACAGAGTGAAGGCGGATGGGCGGGTAATTTTGTGCCTTCAAAAACTTTGGAAAATGCATGGAAATGAATAAAATCCCTAATTCCCACATCCAATCAGAGGAGGACACATGGCAGGTGGAGAGATGGAGAGGCAGAGGAGTTTGATACTTTTTGGGCTTTGGTGAAAAAGAGTTAAATTATAAAATTGGACCACAAACTTGTAGCGAATGGGATGAATACATTTGTCAACATCAGAACACAGGGTGTGGAGGTAGGCCTTTGGAGGAAAGTGTTTTTTTTTAGCCTCTTGTTTTCAAAAGGGTAAAATCATTGAATGAACCGCAAGCCCGAAGGTAAAATGTCAAGGTTCATCTAAGGAGTCAATATGGCGGAGGTGTGGGATGGCGCAATAAATGTTAAAAAATTTCCTTCACAGAATATGATTAAAATGTGAAATGAGAAGTGTTTCCACTTAGCTAATCATATAAGGACATGTGTCCTATGGGAGGGCATAGCCGCGGAGGAAAAAACATAAAATTTTCCTTTTTCCAAAAAAAGAGGAAAAATGTTTAAAATTGAGTCGCGACTCCATATCTAGTCATATTGTGCCACATGTTAGGGACAAAATCAGAGATGCGGGCCCATGGAGATAATTTGAAAAAATTCCTTTTTCTAGAAAAGGCAAAAATGTGTAGAATCGAGTCGTGATTTCGCTTTGGCACCCACATTGGGACATGTGTCAAGCTCATTTTCAAAGGGTAGAGGGGAGAAAAATGTCAAATTTTTACATTTTTCCAAAACTATTAAAATGTCAAAAATTGATCACAAACCCATTTCCAATCACATTCGACACGGGGAGGGTTAAGATTAAAGGATAAAGGAAGATCAACGGTACTTGTGCATTTTTCGGTTTGGCCGTAGTGATTTGAGCTCGGGAAGTGTGGAAATATGTTTTTGAATCAATTTTGATCACATATTTGAGAAATTTTTGTTTTTGTTCCTACAAGGACCAATGCAATTGGTTTTGACGATCAATTGGAATATCGAGAGATGTTTTTAAAATGATTTTTTTCTCTAACTCGTCTTAAAACGTGAAATATCAAATCAAAAAGTCAGAAAGTCAAACTTTGGAGGGATAAGGATGAAATAATTAAAGGAAGGGGGTCTCGCACACTTTAAAGATGAAAAAGTTCCTCCACAATGGATAATGATGTGAATTTTGCAATGATTCATCTCTTTTTGAGACAACTGGCAACTTTTTGGATGTGTTTTTGTTAAAAGTCCCTGTCTACGAATCATGAGGGAATTTTTGTAACAAATTTGATCCTTTGGCATATTATTTTCTTGGGAAAGAATGCTTGAAGGAGTTTGAATGCTATATATTACATTAATATGTCATGCAAAGGGTTGGAAGAGTTTAAAAAATCTGGAAAACTACAAATGTCAAGGGAAAATCTAGGAAGAAGCCCATTCTCGAGTGACCACACGAGAAACTCTTATAACTCTCTTTGTATCAGATTTCAAATCATGTTAAGTTGGTTGCACATGTATAGCCATTAAAAATATCTGAGATTTTTTTCAAAACATTCCCCTGCTAATAAATTTAATCATTTTTGAGTTATTATGTGTTGTTTTTGGGAAAAATCTATGAAATGCTTACATTTTTAATGCATTTCAAATTTATGTTTCTTGTTTCCTATTATAGTCTTGTGTTTAAAATATCTCTTGATTATACATGGTCTCATTTCTTGTGATTTGTTTAGTGGAATTCGCAATCTCACATTCAGAAGAGCTTTCATCTAATAAAGAGATAAACAAATTTAAAATCACTTTACTTTCCTTGATTTCAGAGATTGTTTGTAAACCTTTGGGTGCACCTTAGGTCATGATTAAATAGTGATTGCTAAATGCTTCATTGATTCAGTCTAACTCAAGATTTTGTGATATATGATCAAAGATTGTGTGGAAAAGTGCAGATCTAGGCCTCCAATTGATGCACATATCATGGTTGAAGGAATGCTCAACCATTTTGATACTTTTTGCTGTTGATTTTCTCCATATTTTGTTGAAATCCTCAAAGAGTCTTGCGGACCTTGGTTTTTCTTCTCTAAACTCCCACCCAAAAATCATTCAAAACAACTAATCCTACCCTATTTTACCCCTATTTTGACCTGTATACCCACAAAAGATCAAAATACATTTGCTAAAGTATGCAAAACAGATCAGGATTTCAAAATGTATTTAGTAACCCTTGCCTTGCATTGAAATTATCTCAATAATCTGGAAGTGACAACTTATGAAAGTTAGATTTGGAGTGTTGATCATATTTTTCCAAGGACTTTTCATACTATTTGCACAAATTAAGGGATATCTTCATCTCCTTCACCATTTTAGGGTTACAAAATCGGTTCTCTTACCTTGGTTGAAAGGCTTAACCTAAAACAGTTAGGAAAAAATCAAGTCCTATTTGAGTGCTATCCATCTCTCCACAAATCTAAGTGCTAGTTAGATCACATACCCGGTTATAAAATGACATACATCATGATCTATCTATCTTCAAGCTTCATGTAATATCTTTCATCATGCTCAGTCTGAAAAGGAGAACAAATCTGGGTACCAACACCAGTGGCACCATTTTCGGGGATGAAGAATGCAATATCTATACCAATTTGTTAATCTGCTTCTAGTTTATATTCTTTTGAGATTAACACCATTGGTGTCATTACCGGGGATGAAGAATGCAATATCTAGACCAATTTGTTAATCTGCTTCCAGTTCATATTCTTTTGAGCCCATCAACACCAGTGGCACCATTGCCGGGGACATTCTTAGTTCAATTTGATCTATGTGCATACATATTTGAAATATTTGAATGCATATCAAACCCTGGTAATGTCTCTTACAAGTTCTGTCTACAAATATATTGTTAAAGCATCATTCTATACTCATATTTGCAAGGTGTATGCAAAGGTTTGAAACTCTATTTGTAATGTTATTAGTTTCCAGCAGTAGTTACAATTCATTTACATTTTTGGTTGATAGATTCAAGAAAAGGAAGATTTGATCTATAAAATTTGGCAAGATTTTCGAGTCTTTGATAGTTATTTGACTGATTATTTTATGCATTTACACAACTAGGGTGAAATTCCTTAGTGGTGACTCCATGCTATTTAGATCTTGATAAAAATTAGTGTCTTAGCTTTCGATCATTTGTTTTTGGTGTTCTTTAATCTCTGCAAACCTAGAAGGAAGAAGATCTCTCTTCAGGAGGGACCCAAGTAGAAAGTTATTTAAAGAATTGGGAAAGACAGTTTTAAAGGAAAGAAAAGTTTTGGAAGGTTGTTGAAGGTCATACATCAAGCAAAGTAATATCCATTAGAGAGAGATATCAGCCTTTAATAGAAGATTATCGGTCTTCTTCCAAGTAATTTTGATTCAAGCAATCTTTTAATAAACTTGTTTACTTTAACTAGTGAAGGTCCTTCTACTTTACCTGGTGAGTTCCTTCTTCAATTTGTGCCTGTGTGTTTCAATTCTAGTAAAACTTTCTAAGAAAATTAGCACCTAGAGAATACCAATCTTGTGAACCACATTCTTGAGCCCCAAAGACCTCATACTCCTCATCGGTTTGTGTCACCCCCAAGATCACCTCCACCGAGACAACATGGCTCAGCCTCCACCTAGGCATCCATTTGTGGTCAATACCTTTATCCTAATAAATTTTAGGGAATGGTTGGTTATCCTAATTTTGTGCCTCAAGATGTTAGAAGTAGATTGCAAAGTTCCAAGGGAATAATGCCATAACAGGTGATAATCATTTGAAACTCTTTATTAACATGATGGAGGATTTTGAAATTGGGTTTGAGGATGTGTACATTAACTTTTTGCCCACACTTTAGAGGAGGATGCTAGGGATTGGTACAAGGCTTTGCCTAATAATTCGATTAAATCTTGGACTAAAATGCAGAATACATTAAGATTGCAATATGATGACAAGACTAATCCTAGATTTCTCTTGTATGAATTTGAGAATATCAAGAAGAACCCCAATGAATCAGTGCATGACTTTAATACAAGATTTAACAAGACATTGAGAAGACTTCATGTTAATCTGAGGCCTTGTGATCAATCTTGTTTAATCAAATATACAGATACATTTGATAAGAAAGTAGCCTACTACTTAAAATACAAGAATCTTAACAATTTAAGGAAGGATTTCACCATGGCACTTCAAATTGAAAACAATATCAAGGCTGTTGGGAAACATCCTAAGAGAGATGGAGTTAAATTGGTAAACCTTGACAAGCCTCAAACAAGAAAGAGTGTTGAATTAGAAGAAGTGTTGAAAACTTTAGTATGGGATGTGAAATAAATCTTTGTTAGCCCCCCAAAAATCACAAAACCATGACAAATTTTCCAATAATGTGATGGACTAGAAAGAACCATGTGGTCTAAAATAGACATCCTCAAACATGGGAAGGAAGAGTGTTAATAGGGTTGTTGTTGTTGAGGAAGTTGTTGATATTGATTGGTGTGATAGGTGTTTTTGCCCCATCCTCCATGTGAAGTGGACTAGCAAGATGGTGAAGCTAATAATGATGATGGTGCGACGATGATATTTTCATGGTGGGCTTTCTTCAAGCTCGCAAGAAGGAGTAACATCAACTAAGTTAATAAGTATGCAAGGACAACTTCAACCTTTTGGGATTACATTAAATGGGTACAAGTCCTTCTTGTCTCATACTATTGAGGTAGATGTAGTGGAAGCTTTTGAGATTCATAGCAATGACTTTGAATACTTAAGAGATTTGATGATTAAGAAGTATGATGGTGGTATCCCTTCGGAGGAAGATAGAAAATTGTTAATGAATGTTGTTGTGGCTTAAGAGAAAGAGTATAACACTAGGAGCAAGGTTGTTAAGGGAGTTGGGCCTCAAGTTAAACCTAAAACACCCTTGCTTACAAGTATTCCCAAAGAATATCCTAGAAGAGAAACACCTGCCAAAAGCCCTGTTATCCCAAGCAAAAATTACAATCCTCCCCATGACTAAACTACCAAGAAACCCTTATCATGTAATGAATATGCTTGTCTCCATTCCAATGTTACCTTGACAAAGAATGTTCACTATGATATAGCCCAACTATTGAGCCAAATCAAAGTGAGTGTTCCAATCATTGAGTTTCTTAGGATTCCGAGCACAAAAATAGAGAATTTGAGTACTTGGGATTCAAAGAGGAGAATAGTACACAAAGCATAAATTTAAATGTTTTGAAACTCGTCCTCGGATCATTGCAAACCTTGGAACACCACCAGCATTAGAGGATATTGGAGAAACACTGAGGTATACTTGGGGACATCCTTGGTTGATTCCCAATTGAATTTTGATCCACTCTTTACAACTTTTATCATAAAGGATAGACTACTTCACAATTGTATGTTTGATTCTTGTGCATCATGCAATGCCATGCCTCTAGAAGTCATGAAAGAGTTGGATATGAAAGTGACAACAACCTATGGAAAGTGTACTACCATGCACTGAAGAGAAGTGTTGGTAGTTGGTTGTGTAAAGGGTTTTGTGGTACAACTTGTAGCCTATCCAGGTAAGAATTTGAAAATTGAAGTTGTGATTGTTGATTTCCTGCCTAAATGGGGTATGCTTTTGTCAAGAAAGTGGGCTGTAAGTGTTGGTGGGACTATTCAAATTTACATTTCTTTTCCACTATTCCCATTGAAGGCAACCTTGTCAAGCTCTATGAAGAAAAGAAGATGTTACACCTTATTGAAGATCCCAACAATGCTTCCTATGAGGTTTTGTTTGGTGATGTAGATGCTAATAATTTTTTGGGTTTGCTAATGGAAAAGAGAAAAGATGGATCATTCAAAGTGCCTTGAACAAGAAGGTTCTCCTTGGACCTTGGTATTTGATGGAGCTTGCTCCAAATTTGGAAATGGTGCTGGTATAATTCTTATTTCTCCTAGCTTGGAAGAGTTTGATTTTTATTTCAAGCTTAATTTTGAATGTACTAACAACATTGCTGAGAAAGAAGCCTTTTTTTTAGTCCGAGAATTACATGGAAGTTTGGCGTTAAGGAAATCATTGCAAAAGGAGATTGAGCTAGCTATTGTCAAAAAATAAGAAAACTATATGCTACAAAAAATTAGCAGATGAAATAGTATAAACATGCATTTTGGGATCTAATTGAGATGTTTGATTCCTTCAACATTGTGCATCATGACAATATTTTCAATGCTGTTGCTAACAAGTTGGAAGTGTTGGGGTCAAGATTTGGAAATTACACCATTTCACCTTATTGTGAGTACAATATTGAAGTGTTAACTAGGCCAGCTGTCCCTGACAACATCAAGCATTGGCAAGTGTTTAATGATGATGCTCAAGTGCAAAGTTTCTTACAAAATCAAGGTGAGTTTGTAGATCAAAATATTGATTGGGAACCAATGGTGTGTGTGACTGAAGGAAGAGAGACTTTGTTTGGAAAGGATATCATCCAATTGAAAACTAACACCATTCCTAGAGGTCTTGTTGCACTTGAGTCAAATTTTAACAATGTTGATTGCATCATCAATAAAAACATGTCTACCTCAAGGGATGTGGAAGAGCATAACTTTGGCACTAATGATAAACCAATAAAATTTTGGTTGGGTAGCAATCTAAATAAAGAAGAAAAATAGTCCTATGTTCAACTATTGAAGAAATATCAGGACTGTCTTGCTTGGTCTTATTCAGAGCTGAAAGCATACAAAAATACTTGTTTTAGCATGAGATTCCTCTTGAAACAAATGCCAAACCATTTAGAAAAAAGTAGAGGCCAATTAATCCACTCCTCTCATGAAGATGCAAGATGAATTAAAGAAACTAAAAGAGGGAGGAATCATTCAGCCCACAAGTTATTCATCTTGGGTTGCAAACCTTGTGCTAGTGAAAAAGAAAAATGGAGATATCAGAATTTTTGTAGACTTCAAAAATCTGAATAGAGCTTTATTGAAGGAAAATTATCCTTTTCCAAACATGGAAAACATGTTGGAGTTAGTAACTGGATCTGAATTGTTGTCCACCTTGGATGGTTTCTCTAGCTACAATCAAGTTGTTGTCAAGGAGTCGGAAAGATTTAAAAGTTTTTTTACCACTCCTTGGGGAACATATGTTTATATAAGAATGCATTTTGGTCTTATGAATGCTGGAGCTACTTTCCAAAGAGAAATGGATGTTTCTTTTGTTGGTTACATAAATGAATTCATTGCAGTTTATCAGGATGATGTGACTATGTTTTGAAAGAGTAGAAAAGATCACTTGCAGCACTTGGAAATAATGTTGATCAGATGTAGAGAATATGACATTTCTACCAATCCAAAGAATTTTCATTTTGGGGTGCAAAAGGCCAAGTTTCTTGGTCATATTGTTTCAAAGGCTGGTGTCATGATTGAACCTGAGAGGGTAGAAGCAATCAACAAGGTTCCAATTCCAAGAACAAAGAAGGGCATCCAATCCTTCTATGGGTAGATCAATTTCATTAGAAGGTTTGTGTCTAATTTTTCTTAATTGACTCTTCCTATTACATGCATGTTAAATAAATACCGAGTTATCAAATGGTAGTAGGATGTTATTCAGATTTTGAAGGAATCAAAGAAGCATGTAAACATGCACTGTCTTGGCAGCTCCAATTACAAGAAGCCTTTCCAAATCTTCTCCTTTGCTTCTAAAAATACCATTGAATCTATTTTTCTGTAGAAGGATAAAGATGAGGGTGAGATGCCTATTGCCTTCTTTACCAAGGCTTTACAAGGTACTTGAGTTAAAATAAGCAGTCATGGAAAAACAAGCATTTTCTTGGTGAAAGAAACAAAGGTTTTCAGGACTTATATCTTAAGTTCAAAATTTGTTTCTTATGTTCCCAACACCATAGTAAAATACATCTTATCAGAGATGGAGATCTCAAGAAAAATATGTAGATGGGTGAACAAACTACAAGAATATGACATGGATATCCAAACCACAAAGTTGGTGAGAGGTTTGGGTCTTGCTAAGCTCATGGTTGAGAGAAACTTGCAGACTATGGAAGTGAATGAAGTAGAGGAAGAAAGGGTAGATGTTCTTGAGAAGTTGGTAAGTTCTTAGTGGTACAAGGATGTAATATTTTACCTCAGACACCTATGTTTCCCTGATCATTTAAATAAAAATCAGAAAATATCCCTCAAGCTGGATTTTCAAAAATACATCATCACTGACTTTGGGCTGGCTTGGAAGAACCCTAAAGGTGTCCTCTTGAAATGTGTAACTGAATATGAAGCTCCCAAAATAGTTGTTGATTTCCATGGGTGATTTTGTGGAGGAAACTTTGCTGGGAGGGTTACAACACAAAATTTTGAGATCTGGTTATTGGTGGCCTACTCTCTTCAAAGATACAACCTTGTTGGTTAGAAAATGTGAAAGTTTCTAGTGTTTCTTTGGAAGAATGAAAGCTTTTGGCTCCCTTCCTTTGCATCCTATATCAATTTAAGCTCCTTTCAAGCAATGGGGAATAGACTTCATTGGTCAAATTTTAGACCCTTATAGTGCTAGACACAAGTGGATCCTTGTACCCACATATTACTTCACCATGTGGGTAGAAGCAATCCCCACCAAGAAAGCAACACAACAAGTTGTTATGGACTTCTTGTTTAATCACATCATATGCAGATTTGTTGTGCTAGGTAAAGATTGTTGCCGATAATGCCATGTTTTTCGAGCTAATCCCTTGATGGAAATGTGCAAGGAGTATGGAAACAATATGACTTATGCTTCAAACTATAACCCTTAAGGGAATGGACAAGCTGAGTCCAACAATAAGAACTTGTTGAAGATCATTAAGAGAACCTTGGAGTTGAATAAGAGAAATTGGGGTGAACAACTAAAATTTATAGTTTTGGCTGATAAAATCACTGCCAAAACAACTAATGGTAAGATCCCATTTGAGTTGTGTATGGAACTCAAGATTTTCTACCCTTACATCTATAATTATCTTTATTTAGTTTGTTCAAAAACTTGAAGATCAAGAGTTCAGATTCATATCAAGCAAGGATTAATCAGATTGTTGAGCTAGATGAAGAAATAAGAGCATCCCACCAAAGGCATGTCGATTTAGAGAGATGTTGAAGAGGTTCTTTGACAAGAGGGTCACTCCTAGGGCTTTTAATGTTGGAGATATGGTTTTGTTTTGGGATAGTAGACATGAAGCTAAGGGCAAACATGGTACATTTGATGCATTGTGGATGGGCCCTTACTCCATTGATATCAAAATTGGTGAAAATACCCTTTTTCTCAAGGACTTAGATGGGGAATTGCTTGAATTGCCTGTTAATGGCAGGCATCTGAAGCATTTATTGGATTAATCCCAAAATTTGAGGTATGCACCACTTGTATAGTGTATAGTCTTTGTTTTTTGGCTCTATTTTTTATATTTTTTTAGTTTGTGGTTTGCCATGTTCTTGGCATCCATTTTTCATCGATTAGGTTTGGTTTTTCACCTCTGCAATTTTGACTCGTTTCGAATGGTTGTTTTTGCACTTGGTCTACTTCTTTTTTCTTGTGGAACTTGTTGGGACTGCCCATCCCGAGAAGGAGCTGATGTTGGTGCCATTTTTGAGCCTGCAAGCTTTTGCCCTAATTTTCCTTCATTCTACATGCTCTGAAACATTTTTCTCTCAAATTAGTGGTCTACAACTTTTTCCCTCTTGCTTGGATGCTTCGAAATGCTCACAAACTTGTTTTTTTCCCCAATTTGAAATAAATCTGCATGTGCGCCCTGCTTTATGCCCTAATTTTTCCAAAATATGCGTGCTTTGTCATCTTTCCTTTTTTCTTGATCGTAAAAGTTTAAAATTGATCGATTTGCACTTGTATGCCATTGAAAATCTAATTCCATGACCAATAATTCTTTAAAAACATGTTTTAGTTGGTTCAATTTAAAGAAATTTGTTGTCCTTAGCGAAAAAATTGAATTCTAGGGCATCCCACGACATTTTACGTGTTTTGACGGTCGACGGGCATCATTTACCCATTAATTTCTTATTCAGCATTCATTGGAAATGTGGATTATTCTAATTGGACAAGGATTGGTGGGTCATTTCTAAAACTTAACATTTTTGTGTTTTTGGAAAAAGTGCAAGTTTCTTCCGCAGCTCTGCAAGCCCCAGAGGAGGTACACGTGTCGCATGAAGAGTGAAGGTGGATGGGAGGGTCATTTTGTGCCTTAAGGAAATTTGGAAAATGTTTGGAAATGAATAAAATACCCTAAGGCCTACATCCAATCAGAGGAGGACACGTGGCAGGTGGGGGAGATGGAGAGGCGGAGGAGTTTGATACTTTTCATCCTTTAGTGAAAAAGAGTTAAAGTATAAAATTGGACCGCAAACTCACAACCAATGGGATGAAAACACATGTCAACATGGCAGCGAGGTAGGCCTTCAGAGAAAGTTGTATTTATAGCCTCTAATTATCAAAAGGGTAAAATCATTGAATGGACCCGTAAGACGAAGGTAAAAATTCAAGGTTCGTCTAAGGAGTCGATGGCGGAGGTGCAGGATGGCGGAGGAAATGTTAAAAAATTTCCTTCACGAAATATTATTAAAATTTGAAATTAGAAATGTCACCCCTCAGCCAATCATATGAGGACACGTGTCCTGGGAGGGTGGAGCTGCGGAGGAAAAATGGAAAATTTTCCTTTTCCAAAAAAGAAGCAAAATGTTTAAAATTGAGTCATGACTCCATATCCACTCATATTGTGCCACATGCCAGGATAGAATTAGAGATGCAGGCCCACATAGATAATTTGGGAAATTTTCCTTTTCTAAAAAAGGTGGAAATGTGTAGAATCGAGCCGCGATTCTGCTTGGACCCACATTGGGACACGTGTCAAGCTCATTTTCAAAGGGCAGAGGGGAAGAGAAAAATGTCAATTTTTTTCATTTTGCCAAAAGTGTTAAAAATGTCAAAAAGTGATCAAAATCCCATTTCTAATCACATTGTGACACGTGGAGTTCTTAGATTAAAGGATAAAGCAAGATCAATGATAATTGTGTATTTTTCACTTTAGCCGCCATTTGAGCTCTAGGAAGTGTGGACATGCATTTTTTGCATTGATTTTGAGGAAATTTTTGACAAATCCATGTTTTTTGTGCCTACAAGGACAAATGCAATTGGTTTTGAGGATCAATATGAAGATCAAATATTTTTTTGAAACGAATTTTTCCCTAACTTGTCAAAAATGTGAAATATCAAATCCAAAAGTTATAGAGTCAAATTTTGTAGGGATAAGGATGAAATAATGAAAGGAAGGGGGTCTGCATGCTTTGAAGATGAAAAACGTGCCTCCACAATGGATAATGATGTGAATTTTGCAATGATTCACCTCTTTTTGAGACAAGTGGAAACTTTTGGGATGTGTTCTATTAAACGTCCCTGTCTGTGAATCATGAGAAAGTTTTGTAACAAATTTGATCCTTTGGCATATTCTTTTCTCGGGAAATAAGGATCGAAGGAGATTGAATGCTATATATTACATGAATTTTTCATACGCAAAGGGTTGGAAGAGTTTAAAAATCTTGAAAACTACAAATTTCACTAGAAAATCTAGGAAGAAACCCATTCTCTAAGTGACCACATGAGAAACTCATATAACTCTCTCTGCATCAGATTTCAAATCATGTTAACTTGGTTGCACATGTATAATCATTAAAAAGATTTGAGATTTTTTTCAAAAAATCCCCTCGTTGATAAATCGATCATTTTTGAGTTATTTTGTGTTGTCTTTGGGAAAAATTTATGAATGCTTACATTTCAGAATGCATTTAAAAATTGTGTTTCTTGTTTCCTATTGTAGTCTTGTGTTTAAAATATCTCTTGATCATACATGGTCTCATTTCTTATGATTTGTTTAGTGGCATTTTAAATCTCACATTTAGAAGATCTTTCATATGATACTGAGAGATAAACAAATTTAAAATCACTTTACTTTCCTTGATTTTAGAGATTTTTTGTAAACCTTTGGGTGCACCTTACATCATGATTAAATAGTGATTGATAAATGCTTCATTGGTTCATTATAACTCAAGATTTTGTGATAGATGATCAAATATTGTGTGGAAAAGTACAGATCTAGGCCTCCATTTGATGCACATATCCTAGTTGAAGGAATGCTCAAACATTTTGATACTTTTTGCTGTTAATTTTCTCCATATTTTGTTAAAATCCTCAAATATTTTAGTAGACCTTGGTTTTCCTTATCTAAACTCCCACCGAAAAATCATTCAAAAAAACTAATCCTACCCTATTTTACCCCTATTTTAACTTGTATACCTACGAGAAGATCAAAATCCATTAGATAAAGTATGCGAACAAATTAGGATTTGAAAATGTCTTCATTAACCCTTGCCTTGCATTGAAATTATCTCCATAATATGGAAGTGATAACTTGTGAAATTCATATTTTTAGTGTTGATCATATTTTCCCAAGGACTTTTCATATTATTTGCACAAATTGAGGGATATCTTCATCTCCTTCACCATTTGAGGGTTACAAAATAGGTTATCTTACCTTAGTTGAAAGGGACAACCTAAAAGCAGTTAGGACAAGATCAAGTTCTATTTGAGTGCTATCCATCTCTCCACAAATCTGAGTGCGGGTGATCACATCCTCGGCTACAAAATGAAATAAATCATGATCTATCTATCTTCAAGCTTCATGCCATATCTTTGATACTATTTAGACTGAAAAGGAGAAGAAATTTGGGTAACAAATGAAGGATTGAATGCGAGACCTTCCCAAAAAATAGTGTGGCCAGATACTAAACCTTTAACTAAATAATGCACTCTTCTCCGAGGTTCCCATAAAGTTTTTCTCTCAAAGAAACTGCAAAACCTAATAAAGGTTCTCGTCTAATGCTCCTCATGAATGTGTGAGTAAATTAATATTTCATCTAGGAATATGAAAATAAAGCGAGTCCAAGAATTTCCTTAATATCCCATTCATTAAACTCATGAACAATCTAGGGGCATTCATCAGACCAAATGGCACAACTATGAACTCGTAGTGGCCATATCTCATGTGAAAGGTTGTCTTATGAACATATTCCTCCATAATTCTAATATGATGGTACCCATACTCAAGGTGTATCTTGTAAATTATAGTAGCCCCCTTAATTTGATCAAATAAATCATCAATGTGTGGAAGGGGGTAACAATTCTTGATCATTACTTTGTTCAGTTGTTTATAATCAATACACAATCGCATTGATCCTTCCTTATTCACAAAAATCACAAGTGCACCCTAAGGAGATACACTATGATGGAATAGTAATTTCTCAAGAACGCCCTCTACCTCTAAATTTAGCTTATAAAGATTAAGGGTAGTCATCCTATATGAGCCGCATGAGATATGCTCTACTCTAGGAACCAAATCAATATGAAAATTTATCTCACATGGGGAGGTAGGTCAAGTAACTCACTGGGAAATACATCTATAAAATCCCTCCAAATTTGATAATCATCAATTGAGAGCCCGCTAGTATCATCATTTAACCTATAACTAAGTGTAATATAATACAAATCACATCCCCTTTGTTTAAACCGCTTAAGTTTCATAGTGGATATAAAGGAATAGAAATGGGCCTCCTAACCCCAACTATCACTGAATCCACTCCCAAATAATTTACACAAGATATCACCTTATTGTAATATTCAACTCTAGTCCTATGTGTAGATAGCCAATCCATACCCAAAATAATCCCATAAGATCCCAAGGGAAGGATGCTCCAGAATCCTTCTCAACATCCCAACTATGAACTTTCCTAATTGTCACCATCCTACATTACTCTCCTAATTATGGTGAAATAAAAGAATCAAAAGATCTTAAATCAAATAGAATAGAAGTACAAATACCACCAATGTTACCTGAAGTCTCTATCATTTGTGCCCTAGAGCTTTTCTTGGTAGTTCTTGACTATTGAATAAATCATGTGACTCCGTGCCATGTCACCAAATGTCGGCTATGAAATGGGACCCTTACCCTTGGTATTAGGGTTCTATAGACACTCTCTCTAGTGATACCCCTATACCACATCCAAAAAAACTACCTCATCCCCTCTAATGAGCCAAGACTCCTCACAATTCTCCAGTAGTTTTTTTTTTTATATTCCATTGATCCAACTATAGAAGCTGTTATGTCATAAACGTAGCACCCTAGGATTTACACATTACAAAACCCTAATTTTTACTAACATGGGATTGTCTCATGGTGTACTACCCTTGTGATTTAGACAAACCTATAGAGAAGGATGGTTCCTAACCTATTATAATGCTAACCTACTCCTAAAGTATCAGTTTTAAGGGACTCGAGGGAGAAATACATAAATGTAAATCCTAAACTAAGAGACGTGATAACACCAAAACAATACTACAGATATTTCTAGTGAGTGAAAGTGGGGAAAATGAGAAGGAGGATGGAAGATAAAGTGTCATAGTCTAAAAACACATTCAAACCTCTAATTTCTTGGAGCATGACAAATTTAAACCCTATGAAGGAACACAATATGCACAATATACCTTTAAAATATAATGGAAGGAAAGAAATACAATATAAATCAAGCTAGGGTGAGAAGAACTACAAAACACTAATTTTTATTGCTTAAAATTATGCTCAATCCATTACAATATAGGAATAAGGAAAGAAGCCTTCACAAAATACATAAATTTGATGCCTAGAGCTCACAAAAGTGCTAGATAAATTTTGTGAGTTCCTTTACAATTTCAATATCTCTCTCCTAAAATGATGGGAATTTACACATATATAGAGAAAAGTATCTACCAACAAACATCCTTTATTAATTGCATGTATAGAGGTATGGGTGACCATACTTGTTCTCTTTCCAATATTACTTTTATTACATGACAAACAATGGTACCATACCTCATCAAACCAGTTGTTGATCTGCCCTTTACGGTGTCATTAATACCTAGCTCTATCTGAAACTATTTTTTGTCATCCAACGGAATCCGTGAGTTGATGCATGATAAAATGGAAGAGTCACTGCCGATGAGGGAAATAATTGTTTCCTAACAAGAAGAAAATTTATGGAATGACAACGAGGGGAGGTTGGCATGCATCCATAAAAAGATATCAAATCATGACATTAATAGACATTGACACAAGAAAAATGGTAGTGGTGATGAGGAAGGTAAAATTACATGCATCGAGGAGGGGATCTTATCGCATGACAAGAAGTTATCTTTTCGTGCATTAATATATGGTTGAGGCATGAAAGGGAGAAGGGATTTGATGCACGACAAGGAGAAAACAATTGTGGTGAAAATGAGGAAATGGTTAATGTACAAAAAGAGAAAACAATTGACATGTGAAAAGGAAAAAATGGTTAACGAGAGAAAACAAGGATGCTAACATGTGATGAGGAAGACATGTGATAAGAGAAAGGCGGTGATGCGTGACGGGATGGGGAGAATTGATGCATGTCAAATAGAATGGTTGATGTGTGACAACAAGATTGCTTGATGCATGTCCAAGAGGTTACAATTTGTAAATTTTTCCATCTTGACCATTAATTCAAATCCTGTACCAAACCTTTGCCATAGCGAGGTTGTATAATACTCCCATTAACTATGAATGCCCAAACCTGTAGGTTGATCCATTTTGCAAAGGGGGTGTAAAAATGGATAACAATTGGCAACTTATGCGGTGATCTACTGCTAGATCTGAAAGACTAGTGATTTTTCATCCATTGGGCATGGAGTCATTTGATTTCTTAAACTACTCGATGTTTGAAACCTCTTAGTTCTGGAACAATTTTGAGACATTATTGTTATGCCAAGTTCACACCCCTAGGTCAAATTAGATAGCTCATTAAAAATTTACTTATCCATTTAAATTCTTAGACATGTGGGAGGCCGTCAAATTCATCCCATAGATTATGAATAAAAAGATAACTCATGATGTCATACAAGTAAAAATTGAGGATATATGAGTTGTTTGGATAGTCGGGTCTCGCGAGAAACTTGTGGGCTGCAACAAAGGTTTGGAGCAAGATTTGCATTAATGGTCAAGCTAGAAAAATGTATGGATTATTGCCTTTAAAGCCCACCTTCTTGTCACATGATAGATATTATCCTTGGCATGCGTCAATGCACTCTTATTAACACACATTAAAAATTTCTCCTTTACACACATCAACCATTTCTCCTTGTCAACGTTCTCCTTGTCACGTGTCATTGCTTGCTCTATTGTGCATCATCCTCCCTTATTGACAACTTTCATTCTACTATCATTTTCATGCATCAATCATCCTTACTTGGTATGCATAAATCATCCTTACTTGTCACACATCGGTGTCCTTATTGAGGCACATCGGTGTTCTATCTTTTCACACATCAACCATCGCTCCTTGTCGAGTGTTGTCCTCCCTTTTTTTGTGCAAAGCATCCTTCTTGATGTGTGTATGTGTTATCTCTTATTGTGCATTAACCTCCCCTAGATGTCGCATGACAACATTTGTTCTTTTCATGTGACAATTCATTCCCACATCCACTAGTGCTTTCCATCGAGAGACAACAAGGAGTTTTAGATACGGCCACGATCATTAATGACAATGTGCAAGGTAGCTCAACAACTAGTTTAATGGAGCATGGTGCTCATGTCTTTTTGATAGAAATTACCATTGGAAATTGGACTTGTATGACCGCCCATACCTCCGCACAAGAAAAAAATGAGGATTTTTGGTAGGTGAGACAAAATTTCCTATATAATCTATCCCCCCTTCATTTTGATGAGAGAAATAATGGGATTTGGGAAACACTTGAAAAAAATTTCCCTGTACTCCATTTGAGTTGTGAGCCTTTGCTTGGGCCTAGCAATGTAACTATGCCTTTGAACATCAAATGTAATGGTCTATGCATACTTTGAAGTGATAAAAATTGTGTTTTCTGGTGTTTCATCAACCCTAGCTCATTTTTTTCATATTTTCTTACCTCTCCATTATTATTGTTGTATTTTGTGCATGTTATTTCACTTGTAGGTTTATGATGTTATGTTCTATGGAATTTTTATGGAAGACTAAGATCAAGGTCTATGTCACATCTGTCCGACCTCCTTAGTATCCCTTTTTCCATGTTTCATCCTCCCTCAAGAGAGTATCTTGCCCCCTATTCTTGGTGTTATCACCCGCTTAGTATAGGATTTTCCCTTTTCATGCACTTTCTCTCTCCCTGTCTCCTTGAATTGTTAGTATATGCTTAGTTAGGTGTTTTTATTGTAGTAGTAGTTGTAGCATTCAGATTAGGTAGATTAACTCAACCTTCTCTAGAGGGTTTTCTCAAGTTTTCAAGTCCCATAGCTTGAGAGATAACCTCATGTTAGGAGAATTACATTGATTACCTCCAAATGTAGAGATAAAATAGAGGGTGTTGTAATTCGACATAATAGTTTTGGCATGCCCGAGGGAAAAAAGTCAAAGCTTTACATTTCACAAGTGATCCACTACATATCCTTTTAAAATATATTTTCTAGGTGTACAGTTTGACATCTAGAGTAGACTTCATTTTGGCAAGTTGGTGTATTCTTGTTGAAATTTCAGCCTTTAGACGTGTATGCTTAAACACATCTGACGACTCCATCCGGTCAACAACCCCTTCTCTGAGTTAGAGACCTTCCTTCATTCCATCTATTTCCATTTTATTTCCATCCCTCTCATTTCCTTCCATTCCATGAAGTTGTGAAATCATGACTTCATTCCCCTCATCGAATTCACACTTATAGCAGCAATAGTGCGGTTTAGCACCAATGTATTTCTCAACTTCTCCAAATCAGCATTATGAGAAAATAAATAATGCACCTACCCCTATGAGAATTACCAAGACCAGGTTTGGAAATAGAACCTTTCAAGATAAGGGATACACATGTAGTGACATCAATTACATGGAGAATTCCGATTTGTAGGAGAAGATTCAAAAATGGAGGCATGTATGGTGCACTCAAGGGCCACAACTCATATGAGATCATTTAGTATTGTCTATAGGGAACCTTTTCCATGGGCTGGCCCTATGCCAAGACATTTCAGCCCACAGTAGAAGCTTGATTTCATGGTTGAGATACTACCCTAGCTTGCACAGTGGACCAAGGAGATAGAGGCCTATAAACTTGGTGTTAGGGAGCCTTGTCAATGGGTAAATCCTACACCATCATCAAGTAATTTTCTCTCCATTCCCTGGGAGCACCATCTCAACCTAAGCTTCAATTTCCAACCTTCCTATCTGCTACTTCCATTGTGGAATCCTTTTCTCCATATTCTAGTCTCCCATCTCATCTTAATTTTCTACCCTTATCCCTTCCAAATCAAATTCCCCTCCATAAGAGCCAAATGTAATACCTTCCCCCCACCAAAAATAAAGAAACAACTAGTGGAGACCCCACCCACCACTCATCCTAGTTTCCTAATTCCATGTCGGGAAAAGACTAAAAATCCAACCAAGGGGAGCAATAAGAAGAAGATATAAGAAAGTAAGAAATGATTAGAATCTTGGTGATCTTGGCTCTTAGATTTGGGATTGATAAAATACCCTTGATGGAGAAACTCATGGTGGAGGTTGAGGTAAAGCCACAAGTGGTGAAAGCTTCGGTGCGAGAACCGGTGAGGGAAGAATTAGTTGCTCCAAATCCAAAAGAAGAGGAGCACATTCTAGATAAAGAGGAGAACCATAAAGTTCTAGAGAGTTAAATTAAAAATAGGCCACAAAAGAAACATAAATTCTTCCTCCCATTTCATCCCCTTAGAGCTCTAATGTCGAAGAGGATCTTGAGCTTTCAAATTCCATTTATGAAGATGAGGGTAGCCATGGTCATAAAATTTCAGATATAGAGGACACCATGAGGGAGGTTGAGCCAATGTAGTAGGACAATGAGGAAGCATACTATATTTCTGATTTGGAGGAATTCTTCGATGGAAAAGAGCTTACAAAGATTACAACCTTTGCTACCTCATCATTCATTCTTGAACAAAGCAAGAGCTCGGTCTTTGTGGGGAAGATAATTATATTACAACTTGCACCTCATAACAGCCTTATGGAACCAAGGTTGGAGGATCCAAATCATCCATTTTCTTCACAGGAGGAGGAAGGGAAAAATGATGACACCATTCCCACACCAGTCATCAAGGAAGATGTTAAGCTACTTGTAGAAGTAATGCAAATAAAATATTATCATGGAGTCAGCCTTTTGTTTTAGGAAGGTCCACATGAATACTCCATTATTGGATTTAAATGTCAGAAAAATGGGCACATCCATCATATCATACCGTGCCTAATCGGTACTTGTCTTTATTGGAGCTAAGGAAGAATCAAACTTGTTATGTCCATTTCATAGCTTGAGGATGATATACAAAGCACCAAGGGTCACCATCAGCACCTCCAGGAGTCCAATGCAAATAAGATTAAGGAGATATTTTCTATTTATGTTGATACTTTGGTTATTTGGGTGGATGTTTTCCCTCTTGTCGCTTTTTCATTCGTAATAACAGCCATGTTCAGTGCAAATCATACACATGAGTGACTATTTTGAGAAAGGGAATTTACTTCTCCCTACCAAATTTGCATGATTTGTTTGAGTTCCCTTTTCCTTTGGTTAGAATAGAGTAGGTAGGTTTTCTTTGAGTAGAAGAAGTGTTTGTCCACACTCAAAGCATGCCTACACTTGGAGCATGTATGTTTTTTCTCATTTGTACATTGTTTTGTGTAGTGGTTTCTCTTGCACATTTCATCATGTTTCCGACGGGAAATGTTATACTAAGGGGATCAATGTTGCAATACATATTTTTATCTTCAAAAACTCCAAATACAGAGCAACTAAATCATTTTTGGGGACGATTTTCAATGTTTTCATCCCTTTTGTCTCCATAGATCAGATCGAGTTGAGATTCTATGTCCCTTATTTCATTAGAAAACCATTTGGAGGGCATTTCTATCTCCATCATTTCATCTAATGGAAGTGTTCATGAGGAGAATCATATTTTTGGGGAAATTTCACAAGACATTTAAACCCCAAAAGATCGGGATTATGAGCTACGATTTCATCACACCTTTTCCTTGAATGGATTTTGTTTTGGGGACAGTTATAGGTTTTATCAAAAGTTACAAAAACATCTTTAAGAGTGGGCTAAGGAATTTTCATCCAAGATGATAAGTTCATATGATATTAGGCTTTACTCCATGCCCTATGGATGCTTCAAGGAGATTGATCACACATATAAAAAGAAGATGTCCCTTAGAGGTCACCAATTATTATCCCAAGTTCACCCCTCAAGTTCGGTTGTAGGCTCGGATTTCATTGCACCTTTTCCTTGATTGGATATTTAGTTTTGGGGATAGTTATAGGTTTTATTAAAAGTTACAAAATCATCTTTAAGAGTGGGAGAAGGAAATTACAACCCGAGAAGATAAGTTCATACAAGATTAGGCTTGAATCCATGCCCAATGGATGCTTCAAGGAAATTGGTCACACATATAGCAAGAAAACGTCCCGAGAGGTCACCAATTGTTATCCCAAGTTCACCCCTCTGGGTAAATTTAGATAAATAATTACAAATGGACTTACCCATGTAAATTTTGGGATGTACAAGAGGCAATCAAATTCAGCCCCTAGATATCGAAGAGAAATATAGCTCAAGATGTCTTACAAGTAATAATTGAGGATATATGAGTTGATTTGTACATTAGGTCTCCTTGCCATGATAAAGGTCTAGAGAAGGATTTACATTAATGGTCAAGCTGGAAAAATGTACAGATTTTCACCTCCTTGATGTGCATCAATGCCCACATTATTTTCATGCGAAAACCATTTCTCCTTGATGTGCATCAACTATTTCTCCCTATCTTGCATTAGTTCTTACTTCTGTCACACGTCAACCTATTTCCTTGACGCGCATCATTCTACCGTCCTTCCTTATCACACGTCAATTTTCCTTCCTTTTCATGACTCAAACATCCTTCCTTGTCATGCATTAATAATCCTTCCTTATCGTACGCTAGTATTCTTCTTGATGCGCATCAGTGTTCTCTCTTTTTGCACATAAATCATCCTTCGTTTTCACACATCAGCCTCCTTTTTATCACATGTCGCAAGCATCCTTCTTGGCGCACATTAGTTTTATCTCTTATCATGTGTCAACCTCCCTCACTTTCGTGTGAAAAAAATTTCTCATTGTCGTGTAACAAGTCATTCCCATGTCCCTTAGTGGTTTCCATTGGATGAAAAAGGGATTTTTAGATATGGCCAATCATTAATGACACCATATAAGGTAGCTCAATATCTAGTTTAATGAAGCATGGTGCCCATGTCTTTTCTAACAAAAAGTACCATTGGAAAATGGACCGGTATAGCCACCTATACCTGTGTACAGGAAATAAATGAGGGTTGTCAGTAGGTGAGACAAATTCCTATATAATTTATCCCTCTCCCTCATTTTCAGGAGAGACATTCTAGGAGCTAGGGAAAATCTTGCAAAATAATTCCCTAAACTCTATTCGAGCTATGAGCCTTCTCTTGGGATTAGATGTGTACTTATGCCTTTGTGAATCAAATATAATGGTATGTGCATACTTTAAAGTGATAAGAATTGTGTTTTGTGGTGTTTTATCAATCCTAGCTCATTTTTATTGTATTTTCTTGCCTCTCCATTCTTATTTTTGTATTTTTGCATGTTCTTTCACTTACGGGTTTATGATGTTGTGTTTTATGGAGTTTTGATTGCGGATTAGGATCGGGTCTATGTCACACCTGGCTGACCTCCCTCAACCCCCTTTTCCCCTATTTCATCCTCCATCAATACATTATCTCACTCCATTTTCTTGGTGCTATTACCCCCTTAGTATAGTATTTTCCTTTTTCATGCACTTTATCTCTCCCAATCTCCTTGGAATTTATAGTATAGGCTTAGTTAGGTGTTTTTCTTACATTAGGAGTAATTGTAGAATTAGGATTAGGTATAGGAATAAAGCCTTCTCTGGAGGTTTATCTCAATTTTTTAAGTCCACAGCTTGAGGGATAACCCCATATTAGCAAATTATATTGATTTCCTCCAAACACAGATAATCGGTGGGGTGTTGTAATTTTGAGATAACAATTACTTCATCATAAGATATTTCATGAAACTAGAAAGTGCAAAAAGAATAAAGAAAAACCATGTACTAATAAAGAAATAATACATATCCCAAATGGAACATGCAGAGAGTGCACAAGCACTTATCTGAAAGAAAACCTAGATACAATAGAACAATGTGTTGTAAGCACTTGGAGGAATTACAACTCGAGGCTAATATTTACAAGAAATATGCTCCCATGTAATAATGATTGAGGTAGATACCATTGAATGGGATCTGTAATTATTCCCTCTATAACTCCATCAATTGAAAGCATTGTTTTCTTTGCACCTTGAAATCAAGTAAGGGCCACTCTATATTGCATCAAACTTGGATTGCCTTCCTGGTTTGGATCTGTTTGCATCCCATTTTAGAACCAAGTCTCCTTCTTGAAAATTTTTATTTTTGGCCTTTCTATCAAAAATCATCTTGATTTGAGCTTGGTCCTTCTCCATTGTTTTCATGGCCTAGTTTCTTATCTCTTCTAGCTCTATGAGCTCTACATACCTGACTTCCATAGCTGGAAACTTAAACAACTCCAGTTGCTTGATAAGCTCCAAGGTTGGTAATTCAAGGGATATTGGAAACCTTGCTTCCCTTCCATAAACCAACTTGAAAGGGGAATAACCAATTGACTTCTTGGGAGTGATTCTATCAGCCCACAAGGCTGATTTCAATTTGGTATGCCAAGTCCTTTGATTCTCATCTAGGGTTCTTCTTATGATTCTTGGAAAAATCTTGTTCATAGACTCTTCTTGCCCAATACCTGGGGATAGTAGTTAGAAGAAGTAATCAAATAGATGACATTTCTAACAACCAAATTATATATCTTTTATCCAATAAAAGCTAAGGAATTATCAGATATTATAGTGGAAAGAACACCAAACCTTATTGTAATACTTTCATAGAAATCCAGAATGCTAGATTCATTCGCTTCCTTAACTACAATTGCTTTTGTCCACTTAGTGAAGTAGTCTGTAGCTATAAGAATCCATTTGTGACCTAGGTTGGAATTTGGATTGATCATCCCAATAAAATTAAGCCCCCATTGCATGAGAGACTACTCAAATGAGATATGATGGAGTGGGAGGGCTGCTAGCTTCTCTTTACTGTGAAGAAGGTAAACTTATTGAATTTCTTGATCCATGAGTAATAATCAATGAAAATATTAGGTCGATAATAACCATCCCTCATGATTCATATAGTTTTTTCTTTTGGGAAAAATAACCACCTGCCTCTCTATCATGAAATTCATGTAGTACCCTCTCTATCGATAAGTCTTCATGCACCTTAAGAGGACACCATTCAATTCCCTTTTGAACAAAATATTATCCATAAGCACATATGGGATGCAGTGAATTCTGAAATACCTCCTTTTGGACTTACTCAATCGTTGAGGATTTTGAGTTGTTTAAAGGAAATGTAAAATATCTTGAGTCTAATAAGGAATGGGTATACCACCATGTGGTATATTTTTATTATCTTGCAACATCATAACAACTTCTACCTCCTCTCTTGATTCAACATGTTGGTTAGAAGCTAGTTTCTCACACAACCCTTTCCCCCTAACTAATTTGGTCACATTTATATCAATATCATATTCCATGACCTTGGTTATCCAACCAACTCTCTTTTCATTAAGGTCCTTGTTCAAAAGAAAATATTTTACACCAGCATGTGAAACTAATAGATGAATTCTATTGTTTGACACTAGATGTTTGAATTTCTTTAAAATTCTAATCACAACAAGGACATGCTTCTCAATGAATGAATATCTCACCTCATAATCTTGAAGGCTTTGGATAAAGAATGTGATAGGCTTCTCCAATCCTTCTTGATTTGGTTGTACCAGTATGGTAGATATTGCATTTGTTCCTCCAAAAGTGTATAAAATGAAGTCCTTCGAGAAATATGGATTTATGAGGGTTGGAGCCTATGTAATGGCCTGCTTTATGGATTCAAATATTTATTTTCCTTCAATAGTCCATCTGAAAACCATGGTCTTCTTCAACATCATCATTAGTGGCTTGACAAGATGGGAAAAGTTAGGAACAAACCTCCTAACAAAATTAATTTTCCCCAAAAATCTTTGGAGAGCCTTCTTGTGACTTGGCAATGGTAATGCTCGAATAGCTTCTACCCTTTCTGGATCAATTGCCAACCCTTCCTTAGACATGATGTGGCCTAAGAGATTGCCTTCATGAGATAAGAATATGCACTTTTTCAGATTCAAAGACACTTTGAATCTCCTACATCTTTGGAATACTTGTCTAAGGTGAAAGAGGTGACTTCGCATCACGGGAGAATAAAGTAATGTCATCTAGGTACACAAGAACTATCTTATTAATCAGACCTTTGAATGCCATATACCTTGCCCTTTAGAAAGTGTCTCTGGTGTTTGACAATCCAAATGGAATCTTCATATAAGAATATGTACCCCAATTTGTAGTGAAGGTTGTTTTTGATTGTTCTTCCTCCTTCACCATGATTTGATTCTAGCCTAAGTAGGTTTGTCTAAACGTGAAAATATTTCTAATCCAATTACTACTTGCAAGATTTTCTTCATGGAAGGAAGTGGATAGTGTTCTTTGAGAGATGCCCTATTTAAGTCTTGGAAATTCACACATAAGCTGGGATTTGCTGTTCTTCTTCCTAAGTAGTACCATATTTTCTACCCATGAAGAGTGATTGATTTGAAAGATGATGCTTGCTTCAATGATTTTGTTCTAGTTCTCTTTTCATGAGAGGCTTGATATGAGGATTGAGTGGCCTTTGATTTTTCCTGATGGGTTTAGCTCCCAAATCCAGTTCAATCATGTGTTGTGCTATCTTAGGATTAAATCCTTCCAAATCTTCTTATCTCCAAGTAAACACATCTAGAAAAATTTGGAAAATTTGTATAAATTCAGATTTTTATTTTTCAGTGCTTACCTTGCCAATTTGAAGTGTTTTTTCTTCTTCAACTAAAATTGGCTCTAAATCCTCACCTTTGACTGAATGTTTTCTGTTTCCCTTTATAACTAATCATTAGGATTGAATATTGACTCTAGAGTCACTAAACCCTTTGGTTATTTTTCCTCGGCTGAACCACTTGATCACCATATTGTTTCTCTAATGTATTTTGATTTTTAACCGAGAAGTCAACCTCCTCTTATAATAAATGAATGATCTGTTGATCTTCTCAAATATACCCGCTTGACTCATGTTATTGTCTAAAATACCTGGCCTCACAATCACATGAATATGGGGCTGCACTTTATCTCTTTTAATATTGTCCACAACATCAAATCTTTGTCCAATTGTTGCAATCTTATCCATAGCCTCATTCTACTTCCTTTGTATGTCTTGAATGTTGAATTCTTCAAAATCATCAATTTGATCCAATACCCAATCCTTATAGGCTTTGAGGAGATCATTCTTAGTAGAAAGTTTGGTATACCTCTCTTTCTTGCCAAATTCAATCCATTTATCAAAGTTTCATACTCAATTGTATTGTTTGAACAAGTAAAATGAAAAAAAAATTGAGTATTACTTCATACCTTGTGGTGACAAAACCATTTCTTCTCCTCTCGGCACCTTGTCTACTCCTTCAACCATCAACAAATAGCTTCCATACTTCCTTATCACCCTTATCATTTAGTTTGATGAAGCTAGGAAGAGGTGTTGTATTCCTCATGCAAACAATAAACTCCCAACTTAACCTCTTCTATTTCCTTATATGGATCCTATCTGTGAATTTTGTTTTCCCATTCATCAAGAGTCAAGTCCATGATGCTCTAAACTTTGGTATCTACTTCTTGAGTGATTAGGAAATCATCTTGATCAAAGGTTGATCAATTTATTTTGATTGGGATTTTTACATGAGGCTCAATATGGAAATTTTCAATAGGTTAAGACCAGATTGTAGCATTAGCTTCATACCTTATTTTGAATAGGATATATGACCAATTAGTTGATAAGTAGCCTCCAATTTTTATGGTATAGTTTTTAACAAAAACACTGTAAAGAGTGGTGGTAAGTCAATCACTTATATATCCTGTTGAATAGTGACATTAGGACATGTATGTAATGTAAGGTTTAAACCTTTTATGATCCCAATAGTCCCCACTGACGTCCCATCTAACTGTACCACTCCTTTTGAAACCAGGTTGTATTTCAAGACCAACTAATCTAGAATCTATTTTGGCATTACCAAACTACTAGATCCTAAATCAATCATGTTTTTGTACAAGATTGTTCCCAATAACCAAATATATATATAATGGAGGAGGATTCATGATTTTACCTTGCTAACATCCATGGAATACCTCTTGTGGGGCTACATTAGTGAGCACCTTCTCTTGATTCTGGAAAACTAATTTGATGTTGACCAATTCTCCATGGCTGCTTGTAACAAATCTTGTTGGCCCGGAATTTTCAATGATTCCCACATAGAAATTATTACATTGGTATTCTTCATTTGATCAATAATGTTAAAAGGAGATTGATTCTCCTTCTTCCGCCCCTTACTCAACATGAATTTCTCCTACACATGAGATACTATAACCGGAACCTGAGCTAGTCTAGAAGGTGGCTGGATTGACCTTGCACATTGGGAGCCACACTTTGATTACAAATACCTTAGTGAATGGTAGAGGGTTTTGGATCATTTGAATTAGACGATTGTACTTCTCTAATATTTGTCTTCTTTTATTGTGTATTGGTTGCCACACTTTGAGATTAGGCTTGATTTATACCATATAAATCTTTAGCCTGCCATTTTACAAGTGTGGTCTCATTTGGAGGTGTCTCTTGTTGATTTACTTCCTACTGACTTCCTCCTTTGTTTTTTCATGATGAAACTCACCGTAGTCACCGTTAATGCTTTATTTAAAGAACCATTTAAGCATGTTTCTTAATTGTGAGGTTGGCTACATGGGAAACAAAATTCATATTATTTTACTATGTTGTTTTAAGTTGGAACCAATGCCCTAGATGATGAAATAGAATTAGGGTTATATGCTTGGAATGGCCTAGTGGCTTGGGGTTGTCCTTTGTTTTGGTTATCATCTTGAATAGGTGGATAGATTGGCTGATATGGAGGTTTATTACATTGGAAATGAGGCTTATAAGGTCTATATTTTTGATTTTTTTGCCTCTTAAGAGTTACCAACTCATTTCCTAAGTTTTTCAATTGTTTCATAACCTCCTGGAGTTCATTTGAATGGCTAGAAGAAGAAGTGGATGCTTCATTTGAACTTTGATTTCTTGGAGTAGGGATGGGGGATATTGTAGGTGTTTGATTAGGATTAGGATTCCCCATATCTGGATAGAGAGGCATATGTGTCCTAGGTGCAAGTTTACCATCTTGAATTAGGAAATTATCAGCTCTAATGGCTATGACATAGGCATCTGGTAGGGTTATTCCTCCCATAGATTGTATCATAACAGATATATCATAATTTAGAGCTTTAAGAAAATAGATAAATGCACCTTCAGTTATTGGTCTGACCATAATTGGGATCCTTTCCCATGTTCTTTAAAATATGGAATTGAAGTCTATCATCTCCTCAGTTGGTGCCCTTTTGATAGTAGTCATCTTCTCCAAAAGACATAATTTTCATCCCTCTCCTAAAATTTTCCATAAAGAGATGTGCATAATTGATCCCAATTCTAAATTGATCCGCTCCCAAACCTCTAAACCAATGCAACACTTTTCCTTTGAAAGAAGAGGCAAACAACTTGACCTGAACCCTCCATCTCAACAATCTCATGTATGGTACAAAAATTCAAAATGTATTGAATGTGGTCAATGGGAGATGTGTGATTTTTATCCAATGAACTATGTCATATTCTTTATTGCTTCTATCGAGACCATATTTTTTTCACTAAGAGAAAGTTGAATTATACCTATGAAATTTGGATTTGAATTTGGGGGTGGCTGATTTGGTGGTTGTAGATGAGCCATCTTGAGTGGCTTGAGAACTCTAGTCGATTGAAGAAAAGGTCTACCAGGTGGAGGTGTTGATAAATTTATATTTAGTGGAGATAGAGACCTTTGAGCTCTTATTTTCCTTCTTGCTCAATATAGGGATAAGTATAGATAGAAAAATAACCCATCTTCTATAGTTCTTGAGCTTGTTTGGATTCTTCTCATGAACTTGATAAATTGCCTGCTTTGAAAGCACTAGATTTGAGTGAAGGAGTCACCGGATGTGTTGCCGCAAATCCTCCAAAGGCTAGAATTTCACAATGACACACCCAATCTTGATAAAAAAATGAAAATATTGTCTTTCATCCCACCAGTGCATGATAGAAATCTTATGTTATAAAAGTAGCACCCTAGGATTTGTACATTGCAAAACCCTACTTTTAACTAACATGGGATTGTCTTAAGGTGTGGGACCCTTGCATTGAGACAAAACTCTAGAGAAGGTTGGTTCCTGACCTATTATAATGCTAACCTACTCCCAAACTATAAATTCCGAGGGACCAGAGAGAGAGAAATACATAAATGTAAATAGTAAACTAAGAGAGGCAATAGGACCAAAACAAGACTAGAGAGAATCCAAGTGAAAGAAAGTGGGGGAAATGAGAAGGAGGAGGGAAGAAAAAGTGCCACAGTCTCAAAACACATTCAAACCTCCAATTTTGTGGAACAAAACAAATTTAAACCTTATGAAGGAACACAATATGCACAATATACCTATAAAATATAATGGAAGGAAATAAATGCAATATAAATCAAGCTAGGGAGAGAATAACCACAAAAAATTGATTTGTATTGATTAAAATGATGCACAATAAATTACAATATAGGCACAAGGTAAGAATCCTTCACAAAATGAATAAATTTGAGGCTTAAAAACTCACAAAAGTGCTAGAACAATTTTTGTAGAGTTCCTTTACAATTTTCAAATCTCTCTCCTCAAGTGAGGGGAATTTCTGATTTATAGATTAAAGGAGCTACCAACATGCATCCTTCATTAATTTCATGTATGATGGTATGGGTGACCATAGTAGTTCACTTTCCAATGGTTCTTTTCTTACACGGTGAATATAGGTTCCATACCTCATTAAACTGGTTGTTAAGCTACCATGTAGGGTGTCATTAATGCCTTTCCATATCTAGAAATATTTGTTGTCACCTAATTGAAAACACTAGCTAACGCATGAGAGGAAGGGAAGAGTCTGCTGAGGAGGGAAAGACTTGTTGCATGAAAAGAATAAAATCTATAGGATGAAAATTGTTGAGATGAAGTTACAACACCCCGAAAATCCTTAGATGTGAGTGGGGCATTTGGTTTAATTTCTACAACATTGGACCATGTATCAAGCTATGGGAATTGTGGGCTTGAGATTATCCTCTAGAGAAGGCTTATTCCTACTCCTAAACTACCTACCACAATCTACTTTAGTGTAGAAAATCTATCTAATCCTAATCTAACTTTCCAAGGGACCGGTGAGAGAGAGTACATAAAAAAATCGTACACTAAAGCGGTGATACATCGAAAAGGAGGGTTGTTGATCACAATTCCAACTATATGAAATGGAGATAGGTGAGTAATGGAGAGGATGGAAAAGATACATTACAGGCCAAAGATAAAGTTCACATAGAAAACCACTTCAAACCCATTAAATAAAGCTCTAAAAACCTATAATAGACATCAGAAATATGCATAGTATACCCTGTAATGGTGAGAGGCAAAAAGAGAAAAAAATAAGCAAAGGATCGACAAAATTCATCACAAAACATATTTTATTGCTCCATGAATTCACACAGTACATCATCAGTGGGAAATAGGAAATAAAATGCCATTACAAATCAAAGAGAGGAGGCTTAAGCTCCACATTCAACCCTAGGGAGAAAAGGCATGGGGGCAGGGGAGACAAAAATGACCAACTTTTAGAAAAATTCTCCTCCTTACAATATATAGGAAGAGTAAGAGAGAAAGGAGAGAAGAATTCAAATCATGCTTCAACAACCGTAAAAAGCATTGAATTCACCTACAAAAATGATGTATTTTACTACAAAACTCATGCCTCCATTAATGTTCCTTGTTGGGAAAGAAAGGAAGCCCATACCTTGGTTTGGTTATAGGTGAGAATCCGACAACCTAAAAATGATAGACTATATTTAAAATTCTTGGTGGGCTTCATGATTCATCTTTCATTGAATCAACCTTTTGCCACTCTTTTCCAGACTACTTTGGGTTTGGAGTCTATCCATACAGGATCCATGTGGAAGCCCCACACATTCTTAAGATTTTTTCTTCCTTTTTAGGGTCCTGGGAATGCGATGTGCTGACACTTGGCACTGTCCACAAACATGTTACTTTGTTCCCTCGGGTGAGTAAAGGGTTCCAATGTATATAATGTCAAAACTCCTTTTGGGTGGGACCTTTGTAGTTAGCTCCTAAAGTTGTGACAGTGGGACAATTGGCATCGTCATGAGCCTACTATGCTTTCTTTGTGTTTTTGATTTTTCACCTATTTAGGAGTAACTATGTTGAACCCTAGACACATGGAGGGACAATGCACATTTGGGAACCTTTCTTTGGATTTTACCTTTGAAGTTGTGTTGATGAAGCACGTGGAGGCTTCCGCTGGCTCTTCCCATGTTTAATATTTTCAATGGTTAGTGCAAGTTTCTCAGGCTCTGATCGCATGGAGTGTCTATGCTCCTTTAGGGACCTGCCTTTGGATTTTACCTCGAAGTTTCCTTAAGCTGACATGTGGAGGCTTCGTTGGATCTGATCATGTTCATACTTTTCAACGGTTGGTACAACTTTCTTAGAGGCTTTGAGCACATTGAGATCCCGTGCTCATTTAGGCACCCCACTTTTGAGTACCATACCAAAAGTGCACCGAAGAGACACATGGAGGTTTCCGTTGATGGTTGGACTTAGCTCCATGTGGAAACCCTACGGGCTTCCAAGACTTTACCCCCTCCTTTCCCTCTTGAAGTTATGGCAGTTGGACACTTGGCATCATCCATAAGTCTACTATGAGCTGAGATCCATGTGAGGTTCAAGCGTATCCCTAGAGTCTCTACTTTGTTGCACCTTTTGAAAGTGCATTGAGTGACATCTAGCACCTTCTCGTGGATTTGTTGTTTTTTTGAGTCGACTCATTTTGGGATCGATTGTGACCTACCAAGTTAGCTTTTCTTCAACATTTATTTTGGCCATTCATTTGGTGACCATTCTTCTCCATTGTTGAGCCCACCCTGCAACTTCATTTTTGGGATTGAATGTAAGTTCACATGACTGAACCAACTTCTACATTTATCTGTGTAAGATTTTAATCAATCAATATTTCGAGGGGAAAAATTGGATAATAATTTGATGACTTGTGGGGTCACCTTCGTGCTAGGTGGAAGATCATTTTCCTTGTTGTATCCATTAGGCATGGAGTCATGAATGATAGCCCGATATTGATCTTGTTCTTGAAACTTGAACCCAACTGCTTACACTTGGTGATCTTGAGCTTTCCTCGCTGTCCACACTCTCAATTTTCATAAGAAAATCTTGAAGATGAGATTTTTGAGAGTAGAAAATTATCATGACCTGGAGTTTTCACCTATTCTTCCAATGGGTGGTTACAACATTCACCTGGAGGAACACTGAACTACATAGTGATACAACCTTGGAGCAACAAGACTTGTTTGAATCACTTACGGAAATTGAAACTTACACTACAACAAGAAAATGTGCACATGCACTTCTTCTACTTGGAAGAAAACCTACATACTCTACGCTAACCGAAAACAAAGGGAACAACAACAAATCCTACAATTGATAAGGAGAAGTAGCTTCCCTTTCTCAAAATAGGCAGCCATGTATATGATTTGGTGTTGAACATGGCTATTATTATGAATTAAAAATCAACAAGTGGCCGATCCTCCACCCAAATCATCAAGGTATCGACATCAATCAAAAATACCTCCTCAAGTTGATTGAAATTGAACTCCGGAGGTGTTGATGGCAACCCTTGTTGTTTTGTATATCATCCTCATGCCAAAACTATTGAGATGAAATTGCAACACCCTTGAATATCCTTAGATGTGAATGGGGCATTCAGTGTAATTTTTACAACACTGGACCATGTCTCAAGTTATGGGACTTACAGGCTTGAGATGATCCTCCAGTGAAGGCTAGTTCCTGCTCCTAAACTACCTATGACCATCTACTCTAATGCAGGAAAACTATCTAATCCTATTATAAATTTCCAAGGGACTCTGGGACGAGAGAGTGGATAAAAAGAAATCCTACACTAAAGCGGTGATACACCATAAAAGGATGGTTGTTGATCACAATTCTAACTACTTGAAATGGAGAGAGGAGAGGAATGGAGAGGATGGACAAGATGCATCACAGCCAAAGATTAAGTTCACACAAAACACCACTTGAAACCATTAAACATAGCTCTCAAAACCTACAATAGATATCAGAAATATGCATAGTATACCCTAAAAGCTGTAAGAGGAAAGAAGAGACAATAAAATAAGCAAAGGATGGACAAAATGCATCACAAAACATAATTTATTGATCCATGAATTCATACAAGATACATCATCGATGAAAAAGGAAAGAAAATTCCATTACAAAGCAAAGAGAGGAGGTTTAAGCTCCACATTCAACCATAGGGAGGAAAGAGAGAGGAGGCATGAGAGAAAAAATGACCAACTTTAAGAAAAAAACCCCTCATTACAATATATAGGAAGAATGAGAGAGAAAGGAGAGAATAATTCAAATCATTCTTCAACCACCCCAAAAGAGCATTGAATTCACCCGAAATAAATGATGGGTTTACTACAAAACCCATGCCTCCATTAATGTTCCTTGTTAGACAAGAAAGTAATCCCATACCTCATTATGGTGGTAGGTGAGAAGTCTGATAACCTCAAAAATGGAAAACTATATTTAAACATTTTGGTGGGATTCATGATTCATATTTCATTGAATCAACCTTCTGCCAATATTTTACTGATCGCTTTGGATTTGTAGTCTATCCTGCAAGATCCATGTGGAAGCCACATGCATTCTTAAGATTCTTTCTACCTTTTTGGGTCCCGAGAATGCAGCATGCCGACACGGCACCATTCGTGAACATGTTGCTTAATTACCTCGGGGAGTAAATGGCCCCACTACATATAATGTGAAAACCCCTTTTCGGGTGGGATCTTTTTAGTTAGCTCCTAAAGTTGCAAAGGTGGGACACTTTTCATCATCTATGAGTCTGTTTTGATTTCTTTGTGTTTTGGATTTTCCACCTATTTAGGAGAAACTATGTTCGACCCCAGAGACGTGGAGGGCCAATGCTCATTTGTGAACGTTGCTTTGGATTTTACATTTGAAGTTTCACTGATGAGGCACATGGAGGCTTTCGTTGGATCTTCCCATGTTTATACTTTTCATTGGCCGGTGCAAATTTCTCGGGCTCTAACCACGTGGAAAGCCTCCACTCGTTTTTGGACTTGCCTTTGGATTTTACCTTTGAAGTTGTGATGAGCTAACACGTGTAGGCTTCCACTAGATCTTCCCATGTTTATAATTTTCAATAGACTGAAACTTTCTCGGCTCGACCACATGGAGATTATGCACTCATTTAGGGACCCCACTTTTGAGCACCATACCAAAAGCGTGCCAAAGATACACGTGGAGGCTTCGGCTGATAGTCGACTTAGCTCAAAATAGAAACCCTATGGGCTTCCGGACTTTACCCCCTCCTTTCCCTCTTGAAGTTGCAGTGGTTAGACACTTGGCATCATTCACGAGCTTGCTATGTGCTGAGATCCATGTGGGGGTCAAGTGCATCCCTAGGGTCTCTTCTTTGTTACACCTTTTGAAAGTGCATTGAACTGACACATGGCACCTTCTACGGCTCTATTGATTTTCTTCGAGTCAACTCGCTCTGGGATTGATTTTGACTTACCGAGTTAGATTTTCTTCAACATTTCTATTGGAAATTTATTTTCTGACCTTGCTTCTTCATTTTTGAGCCCACCTATAACTTGAATTTTTGGATCAAATGTAAGCTCGCACGGCTGAACCAACCTCTCCATTTCTCTTGTGTATGGTTTTTATCGATTATTTTTCTTGAGGAGAAAAATTGGATAACAAAAATAAGGGGATGTTTACAACACATCAGCAAAAGGAGGTTGACGTGTGATGATAGGGCAATAATGATAAGGAAGGTAGAATGATGTGCGTCAAGGAGGGGATCTTGTCACATGAAAAGAAGGTATATGGTCGCACCTTAAGAAAAATGGTTTTCATGCGCCAAGGAGGAAATTATTGACATGTGAAAAAGAGGAAACCGTTAATGTGTGACAAGGAGAAAATAGTTGACACGTGACAAGGAGAAAATAGTTGACATGTAACAAGGAGAAAATAGTTGACGCGCGACAACAAGGATGCTAAAGCGTGACAAGGAAAATGTGTGATAAGGGGAAGGCGTGACATGTGACAAGAAGGGGAGCGTTGACACGTCTTAAAGAGAATGGTTGACACATGACAAGAATAGTGGTTGATGTGCGTCAAAGAGGTGATAATACGTAAATTTTTACAGCTTGAACATTAATGAAACTCCTGCTCCAAACCTTCATCGTGGAGAGAAAGCTCATTGTGAGATACCTTGTAAAATTCTCCCATTAACTATCAATTCCCAGGCTTGTAGGTTGAGCCACTTTGCAAGGGGGTGAAAAAATGGATTATAAGACCATTATGGTTGTTGTTTTCGAGCTCTAGTTGACTGAGTTTTAGGCGTTACTGTAACGATGGATCTTCTAGGAGGAGGCCACATACTCCGACCTCTTTGAGCATCATATCCTTATGGAGGCCACAAAGGTGGTTGGGTTTTTTGCTATTGCTATGGCTGATGTTTTGGCATGAAGGAATGCTATGAAGATCCATATTCTCCATGATGATGGGATGACCCATTCAACCAACTATCCCACATCCGGTGAATGTGGTTTCTCACTTTGTCTCTAGCATCATGTGTCTTCCCTATTCTCCTCTATAATTTAGGCCTTCTCAAGGACCTCTACTAAATTCTTTGGGAAATGCATGTGCATTTACCCTTCCAAATCTAAATTCATGCCCTTGATGAATCTGTGGACTCTAACATCCTCATCCCGCATGTAATCTACATCCGAATTAATTCCAAGAACCTAATCTAATATCGAAGAAAATCTTGGAACTCATTGATCCTCTCTTGGATAAAACTCCTCAAAATATACCGCTCAGGAATCATTCCTCAAAGAGTTCCCATGTCAAATCTCTCGAATCTACATAGATCTTCGATGGTCATTCTTCCACCAAACTCCTACCCCATCTCTCGAATATGTATCGTGACGCAATCCTTCATGTTGCTAGTACGCGTGAATAACTTCAAGCATCTACTCAAGCTAAGTAACCAAACATCTTCCTAAAATCCTCATGTATCTCTAGTGAAGTGCGTGTATTACGCTTTTGTATCTCTTAGATATGACCGTCCACTATCATATGTCTACCTCTAGGTATCTCCTCATCGCCATCTCTATGTCTAGGGATCTTAGATCTCTCTCTTAATCTCACAACCCTATCTCTGTACTTTCTTGGTGGTGAATCTATTCTAACTTGATCCACATGAGAGTTATCTTCCCTATACTCTTCACTTTTTCCTAGAGGGGCACGAGCCTCTTCTGATAACTCTATGTCATGCTGGCTAGGTTTTCCATGACTGAAACTCCACGTATAGTGGCATTGACTTCTTATAAGGTTTGTAATATCTACAACAGTATTGCAGTGACTTCCTTCTCTAAGGGTGGTATATCTAACTCAACATGAAAGAAATCATCATCCAGTCTACACCTACTACATAGACCAAGGCGAGAGTTATTTTATACTAATATAGGTTTGTTTCATTTATTTAAGTTCTTATGTTTTAAGTTATTGACAATGTTGTGTGTTCTAATTTTATATTTGTGCTACATATATTATTGTGTTTCAAGTTTTCCCTGTGGTCCAAGTGTTGAACCCACAACTCTGATACCAAGTGTAACACCCACAAATTTGATGCACCAAAACCATGTCAAACCTTATTTATTATTTAGGAAATTACTAATTTTTTTATAAAAGTTACAAGGTCAAAATACTTTAATTACGTTCAATTATCTTTGCACAATCATAAGGTAGTCAGAACCATATTATTAATTAAGTATTATTCTTTATTTCCTAGAATCCATTTTAGAATTCAAACTTCTTTTAAGGGTCCCAAAAAAATTTATTTTTATTATTAAATTTAAATATTTTCACTAAATTAATCCTTTTATCTCACCTCATTTAAAAATACTCTTAAGTTTATTTTAGGTTATTTCCTAAGTGGTATAAATTTATCTCCTATAATAACTTAACATCAATGCCCATTCTTCGATTATTTAACTATACATTCTAATTTTAATTACTTTAATCCTTTTAGATTATTATCGAAAATACAATGCACAATAGTGTTTATTTAATACCTATAATCAAAAGTCATTTATTATTTATTCATAATAAAATGGTCACAACTTAATCTAACTCACAAATGAACTTGGTGGCCCCATTCACTAAATATGTAACGCCCATAATTTTGACATTCAAAATAAAACCAAAGTCTATTAATTTTTAAGGGAAAACTTTGCGAGAATAGTTTTTCTAAAAACAAGTTGAAAGGGTAAAATAGTAGTCACGATTTAATTAATTCCCAGTTAAAAGTTCGAAAAAATGATATGGTAGTCGGAATTAAATTAATAACTAATTACTATTAATTTATTCCCTAATTAATATTATGATTTAATTATTCTTACTAAGTTCCATTACTTCATTTAAATATTTCCTATCTTAATTCCATTGCTTAGCCCCCTTAGTTTTCCTTTAAATTTATTTACTTAGGAGTTCCCATATGCAATTTAAAATATAATTAGACAAATATAAATACCCTATAGTTTTAAGCCATGTTCTAACCCCTAGGTGGCCCCATTAGTTAGAGACCCCTACTTATTATTTTACAAACTCATTCCCACAAAATCCACAACTTAAAAATTTGTACGATTGATTCTCCACCATTAGATCTAATCCATAGGAACCCTTAGATCTTAGGTTTGACTAAGGAGCCCTTGAAATCCTTATGAGATTCCTTTTATTCTTTTCTTGCCCCATTCTTATCATTTTCACTCTTTTATTTGGTAGTTTAAGGAAGGAGGCAAATAATTTTTTCAAGGAGCTATGGAGGTTTATTCATTTGTACTTTTATTTTGGGTGGATACACATAGATTTGAATGATAATTTTGGAGCCCTCTCCTAAGGTTTTCCATTAGTAAAGTATCATGTTTTTATTTATCCCACGTGATCTAGTTATGGTTTCTATTTTCCTACATTGTTACATTTCTTCGGTATGGGTATTAGGTTTTGGTGGGGTACTTCCCCCCCCCTTTTTGTTTGTTTTATTAAATAGGTGTGGCTACACAGCCTATTCGGCCCAAAAACATTTAACAATATACTTTCTTTTCTTAAATACACAATGAGTCGTTGAGTTTTACACTATGAATTTTTTATAGCAATTATATATATATATATATATATATATATGTAATTGTGTTTTGTTGTTTTAATTTAAACAACCTACTAATCTAAGTTTATACATATAAAAATTATAAGGGAATAATTAGTTTTGGTATAATTATATATATATATATATATATATATATATATATATATATACTAACATGTGAGATAGTTATATTACTAGCTCTTTTTATTCAAACCAATAGCAAGTAAATTAAATGAACATATTTACCGATTTTGATAAAGATCACTTAAATACGTATATAGTCTATTTTACAATAAGGAGAGAGATATAAAAACCATAGTAACATTATATTATTTCAAGTATCAGTAAAAGAGGAAGAACAATAATAAGAAACTCAACCATGACAACCCTTTTTTATTTACCTTGTAAATGGAATATTACAAGATCCTTTAAAGGAAAAAACCAAACATATACTTCTTTACAAATCCATTTCAAATGAGGATAATTTCCATTAATAAATTAAATGCACTCTTGATATAAATTTACAAGTATGAAGGAGATACAATAATCACAAGAATTAATATTCACATTCCTCTTTCCAACATTTCCATTCCAAACATGCAACTTAGAACAATGTGAATTATAAGTCCTTTTCAACATTCATAAATTCATTTACAAAAATTTTACATTCCTTACTTTTTCCAAATCTTCATAATCCAATATATAACCAAATAGAGCTCTTTACAATACAATTTTACAAGAATTCATTGCATGGATTACAAACTTTCCACTTGAAACAATGGGATATAATGTCTAAATGGGTAAATATTCTTGTCTTCAACATATGTAAACTCTTCCAAAATTCAACTTGAACTCCATCTTCTCTTCAATTTCAAATCACAATACAATGAAAGGGGAGTAGGAAAACCTCTCCACCCAACATTGATTCCAGTAAGGAGGAGAATCCATCCTTCTTATTCTCCCCAAGCCCCAACCATATAAAAATAGGTAGATTTTGTAACTTTGACAACTTCTTTATTCTAATGGCTTCCACAAAACATAAAATCTAAAAATTTGCAACACATTCAAATAAATACTAGCGAATAAGATTTACAATTTTCCTTTAAGCACGTAGGCTTGACAACAAGCCAAAGGAGAAAGGAAATATGAGAAACACCTCTTTTTACCTCTCGGGTGATATAGGGGTTCCACCCAAAATCTCCATGTGCACATCATAAAAAAATCAATGTATCCTTATCTCTCCCCTTAAAAATATGTAAAATATGGCAATGTTTTCCTTTTCTCTCCCCATAGGTGGAACACCCTAATCACACTCCCTCAAAAATGCATACCTCACAACTCCCTTTTCCCTCCATAATAGTTGCATTTTCCATCTCCCACACCATTCTTAGGGTCAAAATATACCCAATCCCATGTAAGTAAATAGACATCCATTCACAACACACAAAACATACACTCAAACAATCCCATATTTCTCAATCAAAACATATGCAATAATAAATCAAAAGGGTAAGACTCCACCTTTCCATTGCAAGATTTCAATAATCACACCACCAAATTTGATCCAAGAAAAATCCCCCAAAAAGAAACTCCCAAAATTTCCGAGCAAGAACCAAAGCCAAAATTTTAAAAATTCAAGAGTAGGAATGAGAACAAGTAACCCCAATTACTCTACATTCAATTCAATAAATAGAAAATGATGTGAGGATGATGAGGTGCCTCCATGTAGGATGCCACATCATCATTCCTCCATTCCAACTCAACAATTCACCACATAAAGATTAATGCTAATTAATGAACAAGTAAGGCTAGAACATGTACAAGTGTACATTCTATTGGTGCTCAATTTGGTCTCGCCCCATTTGTCCTTAAATTTTTTTGGTTTGAATGCTTTGTTATCTTCTCTATCTCCCGTAATGATGCATAATTTTTTTCCTCCATTTGGTTGCCATGATCAGTCCCTTCCTTGGTTAAGGATCACTTAAAAGTTTAGGATTTTTTTCGTTCCTCTGTCAATATGAAAGAATGTGTAACTTGGGTGAAAAATTGGGTTTTTTATTTGTTTCCATTTTCCATAGTCACGTTTCATTGTCCCCTGTCATTTTTGTCCCAAATATCTCGTGGAAATGTGATTGCATGTAGCTCAAAGGATCACATTTGGGCCTTATCTTATTTCTAAACTCTCTATCCATGAAGAAAGATTCATTTTCGGGTGCAAATGGTGATTTTCTTTCATTTTATGGTTTGACAGGGTGTGTTTTTCCTATCAAAATTATAGCTTAGCATCTGTGGAAATGTGGCCCTTTCTATTTGGATATGGCTCAGTGGGGAACTTTGAAAACTCCAAGGCTCACTTTAACTCAAAGCTTGTCCATGTAGAGGGTCGGTGCTCATTTGAAAATTTTGGTTTTGGTTTGGCCTTGGAGTTGTGCCGGGAGACACGTGGAGGCTTCTCGCTAGCTCCTTTTCATACTCGAGAATTTTCACGGGATAAAAGGCATTTTTATTGGGCCTAGGGCACGTGGAAGGCTCTTGCTTGTATGGAAACATGTGGATGGCTATAAAATAAAGTAGAGAAGGGGCAGAATCAATAGTTGTTGTGCATTTCACCAGTTTTTTTGCCATTTTTCTCCAAGACTCCTAGAGATGTGAATACGCACTATATTTCATCATTTTTTGATGAAATTCCTTGTTGTTTTTGTCTGCAAAGTGCCATTGAATGGATTCATAAATTAATTTGTGAGTCCAAGGATTGTTAACGTTGATATTTTGAAGTTATAATTGCTCAAGCACTTACAAAAAGGTAATTACCAGAGAAGATGAATGCAAGGCAGAATTGCAAAGGAAAGAGAGGTAAAATGATGAAATGATGAAGGTTACAAGCACAAAATATGAAAAGGGTGTTTCCTCGAGAGTGAAAATGATAACCTGTCAGATCCAACTATAGAGAGCCTCTAGAAAATGATTAAAATGGGAATTTCTCACATGACGAGAATAAAAATGATTAAAAGGAATTCCATAAAGTTGTGTCTTGGTATCCTAGTCATTATTATAGAGGGTTTGAGAAATGTGATCAATTCACAATTGGTCCACTTGGCAGCTCTAGGATGTGAATTTGTTAAATGTCACTTGATGAGAAAAATTGGTAACAAGAAAAGGTACCCTAAATATTATTCTCTTTTGGGAGGAATATTTAGTGTGTAAAATGTATAAATGTAATGAGAATACTCTTGTAAAGGGTCGGGGGTTGAATTCTTAAGAGAGAAAATTTGATAAAGTCATCTTCCTAAGAGAACAATCCGAGATTAACTGTTAATTTTTATGTGTTATATTTTCTAACATATCAAGTTGGTTGCAGATTTATAGCCATTGACAAGCACTTGAGATTGCTCTAGAATATTTCCCATGTTAATTTGTGTTAAATCTTTAGTAATTTGGGTTTGCTTTGCTTCGGAATGTCTGCAAATGGTTTCTTTTGTTCCTATTGCAATCTTACATTGACATCTTTGTTAAATCACACAGGATCTCATCCCTATGACAATTTAGTCACATTTCAAATTTCATCTCAAGAAGAGGCTTCATCTGTGATGAGATTAAAAAAATTAAAAATCACTCCAATGTCATTTTTTATAAAGATTTTACGTAAGTCTTTGGGTGTACCTTAGGCGTGATTGATTAGAGATTTTGGTGTTTAGTTGAGTCTTTTAACTCGATCCTTCATGATATATTCTCAAATATTGTGTGAAAATGTGTTGATATAGGCCTCCATTGAAGCACACCTTGTGGTTAAAGGAACATCTTAACTATTCCTAAGCTTTTTGTTGTTGAGTTTTCCATTGTTGTGAAGTTTCTCAGAGGTCTGGTATAATCAACTTTATCCTTCTTAATCTCCCACAAAAATTATTCAAAAAACCATGAATCCATCCTGAACTACCCCTGTTTTCCCTGTATATCAACAAAGGAACAAAATCCATTCACTAAAATATGTAGAACAATCAGGATCCCATAGTGTCTTTAGTAACCTTAGCCTTGTTTTGAAAGTATCTCCATATTTTAGAAGTGACAACTCTTGAGAGTTAAATTATGGAGTATTGATCATACTTTCTCGAGTTTTTCTTCTTAAAATTTATAAAAAAGAAGGATATCTCCATCTCCTTCATCAAACAAAGGTTACACCAAGGGTCATCCCACCACGGTGAAAAGGCATGGCCTAAAGCAAAGTGAGGATAGATCAAATCCTCTTGAAGGTGTTATCCATCTCTCAAAAAAATTTGAGTGACAAAGGGCCAATTAGATATCATAACTAGCTACAAAACGACACACATTATGATCTACCTATCTCTAAGCTCCATGTTGAATTTTTGATGCTACGTAGCTTGAAAATGTTGGTGCTTAATTTGGACTCGCACCATTTGTCCTTAAGTTTCTTGAGTTTGGGGGATTTGTCATCCTCTTTATCTCCTCGTATTGATGCATAAAAAATATTTCCTCCATTTGGTTGCCATGATTAGTCCCTTCCGTGGTTAAGGATCACTTGAATGTCTAGAATGTTTTTTTCATTACTCTATCCATGTAAAAGATCTATAACTTAGCTCAAAAATTAGGTTTTTCCTTTCTTTTCATTTTCCATTGTCACATTTTGTTTTCCCTATCATTTTTTTCCCAAATATCTATGGAAACATGATTGGATGCTTCTTGGAAGATCATAATTAGCCTTTATCTCATCTCCAAATTATTTGTCTTGAAGGAGTCATTTTCGGGTGCAAATGGTGATATTCCTGCATTTTACGGTTCAACGGGTGTGTTTTTCCCCATCAAATTTACATCTCAACATCGGTGGGAACGTAGCCCTTCTAGTTAGATGCAGCTTGGTGGGGAAATTTACAAAATCTAAGGCCTGATTTAATTCAAAGCTTGTCTATGTGGAGGTTTGACACTCATCTGAAAATTCACCTTTTGGTTTGGCCTTGGAGTTTCACTGGGGAGACACGTGGAGGTTTCCACTACCTTTCCTAGACTTAGACAAATTTTTCATGTGGCCAGTACAGTTATGGTGGACCATGGACATGTGGAGGGAAAGTGCTTATTTTAGGATCCACCTCAGGGTCCCACCTTAAAAATTGTGATAGGGAGACATATGGAATTTTCGTCGGCTCCACTCTATACTTAGACTTTTTGCAAAGTAATTTTCTAAGTCCTAGGACACGTGGAGGAACCGCACCTATTTAGGGACCAAACCCTAAGTTTTATTTTGAAGAAGCACCAGGAGGACACTTGGAGGCTTCTGCTCACTCTTCCCTTTGATTTGAATTTTCAACGGCCAAGGAAAATTGTCATGCACGAGACCACTAGACACATGGTGCCTTCCGCTGATCCATCAACTTTTTTAACAACTCTATCGAATTGAGACACATGGTAAGCCCACACTTGTTTAGGGTCTCCACATTTTAGGACCATACCAAATATGCGCCAGGGAGACACATGCGAGCTTTATTTGGCTCCTTGTTTACTAAAAATTTTCAAAGGTAAAACGGCATTTTTTGGGCCTAGGACAAGTGGAAAGTCGGTGCTTGTTTGGAAACTTGCTCCTATACTTTTCCTTTGTGGTTGCACCAAGGAAACACATGGATGACTCTAATATAAAGTAGAGAAGGGGAAAAATAAATGGTTGATGTTCATTACATATATTTTTCGCCATTTTTTCTCTAAGACTCCGGAAATGCGAATACGCACTATTTTCTATCATTTTTGATGAAATTCCTTGTCATCTTTGTCTGTAAGTTCCTTTTAATGGATTGAGAACTTAATATGTGAGTCCAAGGATTGTTAAGGTCGATATTTTAAAGTTGGAATTTATCAGAACTTGTAAAAATAGGAATTACGAGAGATGTTTTATGCGGGACGAGTTGCGAGAGGAAAGAAAGGGATGAAATGATGAAAGTTACAGGTGCAAAATATGAAAAGGGTGTTTCTCGAGAGAGAAAAAAGAATTACTTATCGATTTAGATGTGCAGAGCCTCCAGAAAATGATTAAAAAGGGTTTCTTGCATGACGAATCAAAATCATTAGAAGGATTTCCAAAACATTATGGCATGGCATCATAGTCATTAGTCGAGTCCCCAAGAAATATTTTAGAATTGGTCCACCTGGCAGCTTTCGGATGTGAATTTGATAAATGTCACTTTCTGAGGCAAATTGGTAACAAGCAAAGGTCCCTCCAATATTCGTCTCTTTTCGGGGGGAAATTCAGTGAGTAAAATGTATAAATGCAATGAGAATACTCTTGTAAGGGGTTGGGGATTAAATTTCATAAGAAAATTTTGAGAAAATCCATATTCGAGGAACCGTCTCGACATACCTGGTTATTTTCCTTTGTCTTAGATTTTCTATCATGTCAAATTGGTTACATATGTATAGCCATTGACAGGCTCTATTATTTCTCTGGAAGCTCTCCCCTACTGATGAATCCAAGCAATTTTGAAATTAATTTGTGTTGAATCTCTAGCAATTTGTTTCTACGTTGTTTCAAAATGTCTATAAATGGTTTCTTTTGTTCCTATAGCAATATTACATTGAAATATTTGTGAAATAACATAGGATCTCATCCTTTTGATAGTTTAGTGGCATTTGTAATTTCATTTCACAAAGAGCCTCCATCCTATGACGACATAAAAAAATTTAAAATCATTCCACTATCATTTGTTGATAAAGATTATCGTAAGTATTTGGGTGTCCTTAGGCATGATTGATCAGAGATTTTTGTGTTTAATTGAGTTCTTTTAACTCGATCCTTCGTGATATATTATGAAAGATTGTGTGCAAACATGTTGATCTAGGCCTCCATTGAAGCACACCTTCTAGTTGAAGGAACACCTTAACTATTTTTAAACTTTTTGTTTTTGAGTTCTCCATTATTGTAAAGTTTCTCAAAGATCTGGTATAATCAAATTTGTCATGCTTAATCTCCCACAAAATCATTCAAAACCATGAATCCATCCTGAATACCCTGTTTTCCCTTTATATCAATAAAGGAACAAAATCTATTTAGTAAAATATGCGAGAACAATTAGGATTTCATAATTTCTTCAATAACCTTTTCCTTGTTTGGAAAGTATCTCCATCTTTTAGAAGTGACAACTCTTGAGAGTTAAATTATGGAGTATTGACCATATTTTCCCAAGGTTTTCTTCCTAAATTTTGTGCAATAGAAGGATATATCCATCTGCTTCATCAAACAGAGGTTACACTATGGGTCCTCTCACCCTTGTCGAAAGGCATGGCCTAAAGTAGTGAGGATAGGTCAAATCCTCAAGGTGATATCCATCTCTCCACAAATCTTAGTGACAAAGGGTCAACTAGATCACATCCTGGCTATAAAACAACACACATTATGATCTATATCTAAGCTCCTGTCAAATTTGTGATGCTTCTCAGCTTATAAAGGAGAATGAATTTGGATACCAACACTAGTGAATCCATTGTTGGGGATTGATTTGTTGATTTGTTTCAGTTCACATCCATTTGAACTATCAACAACACTAGTGGCATTGTTTCTAGGGAGTATTTAAATAAATGTGTACACGTAGAGACCCTAGTAATGTCTCTTAAATGATCTAAGTGCTAATACATTGCTAAAACAACATTATCTGGTCAGATTTGTAAGAATTATTGAAAGTTGTAAGTGCAATATTTCTATATTATACGAGTTATTACACTAAAGTTTGTATCATCATTGATAGATTTGGGTAGAAGAAAACTAGATATTTTAAAATTTTCATGAATTTGGTATTAACAAACATTTGATTGGTCTTTCATAGTGCATTTGTACAAACTAAGGTGAAAATCCTTAGTGGTGACTCGTCTGTTATTTTACTTCTTAATAAATACCAGTTGTCTTAACATATATCAAGTAAGATTTGTCATTAATCTCTGCAATGCTAGAAGGAAGAAGATTTCTCTTCACCAGGGACCCTAGTAGAAGGTTGTTTCAAGAAGCGGGAAAGTCTAATTTAGAAGGAAGAATAATTTGAAAGGTTGTTGGAGATCAAGCAACAAGAAAAGAGATCTCCATTGGTGAAACTAATCAGCGTGTGATTGAAGATTGAAATACTTCCTCAAGTGCTTTTGAATCAGCTAGTCTCTTTGTTAAATTGAATTCTCCATCTGGAAAGGGTAATTATTTTGTATTTGAAAAAATTTCTTCTCAATCTTCCCCAGTATTTTCCAAATCTAATATATTTTTCCAAGAAACAGAGCCTTTAGATGTCATTCATTCGAAAATTTCATCCATGTACTACATGACCCCTCACTCCTCATCATTTTGTTTCTCTTATAAGATCACCTCCTCCAAATAATATGGGTCAACCTCCACCAATTTTAGAGGTATGGCTAGCTATCCAAATGTTGTGCCACAAGATGTATGAAATAGATTTCTTAAGTTTCAAGGAAATAATATAATCACTCGTGATCAACACTTTAAGCTCTTTGTCAATATGATGGAAGACTTTGAAATAGAATTTGAGGATGTCTACATTAAATTGTTTATCTATACTTGAGAAGAAGATGTAAGTGAATGGTATAAATATTTTCCAGATAATTCCATTGATTCTTGGACAGAGATGAAGAATGATTTTAGAATGCAATATGGTGATAAAACAAAACCTAGGTTTATTTTATCGAGTTTGAAAATATAAAAAGGAATCCTAGTGAATCAGTGCATGATTAAAATACAAGATTTAACAAAACATTGAGAAGACTACCTATTAATTTAAGGCCATGTGATGAATCATGTCTAATAAAGTATTCAAATGCATTTGATAAGAAAGATGCTTACTATTTGAGGGATAAGAAACCTGGAACTTTGAGGCAGGCCTTTACCATGGCTCTGTAAATTGAGAATAACATTAAAGCGGTTGGAAAACCTCCTAAGAGGAAGGGTGTTAAACTGATATACCCAAAGAATCCTCAATCAAGTAAGGTTTTTATCTTGAGGAAGTTTCAAGACTTTGGCCAGTGGGCTGTCAAAGAAATCCTTACAAGCTAGCCGAGGTTAGAGAAAGGAATTAGACAAGGTTCTCGGGCCAGCGATAGGTAACAAGGACAAGCAGATTTGTAAGTCTTCTAAGAAATGATTATATATTTGATGATAGAGGTAAAGGACCCATGGGAGCTAGACAACCCCAAGCTAGGGAAAATAGAGTAGTGCTTAATCCTCTAAATGTCGAGTTGTTTTTGTTGAAGAGACAAATGAAATTGATTGGTGTGACAAGTGTTTCTTGCCCAACCCACCATGTGAGGTAGATCAGAAAGTTGAAGAAGTTGATGATGATGATAGCATTGATGATGATGCATGAATGGTGGACTACTCTACAAGCTCATAGCAAGGAGCAACTTCAAGAAGTAATAAATGCAATAAGCTCTTTGTCAATTTTTGGGACTACATTTGTCGGTTAGCTCTTCTTCCTCCCTCTCATGCTTTAAAAATAGAGATGGTACAATCTTTTGAGGTTCCTATTAATGATTTTGAGTACCTAAGATCTCTAATGATTAAGAATTGTGATGGAGGAATCCCATCGAGAAGAGAATAGATCTATTGTTAATGAATGTTTTTGTTTCCCAAGAAAAGGAGTATAACACAACAAGTAAAGTTGTTAAAAGGGGAGGGCCTCAAGGAAAACCAAAGACCCCAGTTCTCACCAATGCCCCGAAAGAAACTCTAATGAAATATGCATATGACAAAGGACTTGTTGTCTCATGTAATCTTGGTGTTCCCACCCATGCCTAAAATGTGAAAAATCTTGTGCCATCCGATGAGTTTTTCAATCTTTCTCCAAATGTCCAAATACATTCCTTATGACATTGCCCATGTCTTGAGTCAACTCAATATTTTTGTCCCATATGTTGAACTGCTTAGGATTCCTAAGCACAAGAAGAGGGCCTTTGAGTATTTAGGATTGGAAGAAGATAGGAGTGCCCAAGGAAGAAATATAAATAATGTAAACACTCCTCCTCCAACCATTTCAGACCTAGAAAAACCACCAGCATTGAAGGAGATAGGTGAACCACCTAAATTTTACTTGGGAACATCTTTGGTTGAGTCTCAATTAAATGTTGATCCATTTTTTACAACATTGATTATTAAGGACAGACTGCTACACAATTGTATGTTTGTATTGACATGTACAAGTGTACACTTCAACATACACTCCATACCTTCCAAGGACATATTAAATAAGGTAAGTAGAAAAGTGACTTTATTTACTCTTTTACACTCAAAAAAATTCATTAAAAGTACTAAAATTAACTACATACTTCATAAGTATGGTTGGTGGATGACTTTGAGAAGTAAGGGACAAGGTTAACTTGTCCAATTTTTTTGAAAAAGTGGCTTCTAAAGAAAAAATTGAGATTGGGAAAGGAGGAAGTGTACACACCTAAAATGTAATTATTTCCATTCAAAATAAAGCAAATATTATGGACCATGTACCCTAATTAATTCGAATTTTCACATCTTCTTTTTAGTTTACAATTAAGTTAAATTAACCAATTAAAAGAATATTAACAAGCACTGATAATGTGACTAGATTTTACAAATAATTTTATACATGTACCACAAAATAAATAACCAAAATTAGAAGAAGGAAACATCATAACTGAAATCCACACACATGAGGTCACCCCTCCATGGGAAACCTCCTATGCAAAGATAACAAAAAAATAACATACACATAGAACACAAGTTATCAAATTGTCCTTATTGCAAACACCCAACATTCTTCTAGGGTTGGTCCCCTATCCCCTTTCAATGTATAGTGATATAATTTTCCTGCAATCACAAATAAAAATACCTCTCTAGCCTCAAGGCCACATCAATAACATCAAGAAATAACTCATACATATCAATCAATAATCATCATCAAAATTAAGTAATTCTATCAACTGTCTAAAATATCAAAATAATTTGATTCTACCATTTTACTAACATCAATGAGATCACAAGAATTTTCCGAACATCCAAACATAGGAAATGCATCATGAATATAATGTGTCAATATAAAATTAGAACAATGCAAATCAACATGTATAAAACTGTCCACCAGTGTCATCTAGCATATCATAATCCAAAATATGAATCACAACATATCGATAATCCAAATGTCTATATAGTCTATCACTGCTAATCAAAATATAATAATCATAATGTCAATGTCTCTAATCAATAGTAATAAAGATCATAGTGGATAAGTGTCGAAGAGGAGTGGGCATTACATCCCCCTCCGCTTAGACTCAACTTCCTCCTAGAAGTCACTTGAAATAGCTATGGAAACTTTTCCCATAAAAAATTAGCCTCCTCCCATGTTGTTGTAGTCTCATCATACCTATCACACGTGACTCACACCTAATCAATCTCGCATCCTTGAAGGCCTAGGATGCTATGATCTTTAATTTGTATGGGATCCATAGTCACTTGTCCCCTACGTGCACTTACAATGCAATCCAATCCAATACATGAGAAGGATCTAGAATGTATCTCCATAATACAAAAAAATGGAAAGTATCAAGAATGCGAGAAAAGTTGGGTGGAAAGCTAGATGGTAGGCTAAGGTGATATGCTCTAAGATCTCAAATGGACCCACACATATCAAAGATAACCTAGAACCTTTTTGTAACAAATAATGCTCTTATGAGGTCGACATGAAATAACTCCTTCGTGCCAACCTCCAAAGTATGGTCAACTCTAATCTGATATGCATACTTCTTCCGTCTATCCCGCACCTCCTACAACCTCTTCCTAATGAAGATGACCTTCTTATCCATGTCCTGTAACAAATTTAGCCAAATAGATACCCTATCCTTTAATCTTTCCAAACTCAATGGAGTCGTATAATCTCTTCCCTATAAATCCTAGAATGGTGTCATGCTGATGGAAATCTGAAATTTTTTGTTGTATGAAAACTCGGAAAGTACAAATACTCCTCCCAATGTGAGTAATGATCAATAACGTACATACGAAGCATGTCCTCTAATATCTGGTTCACTCAATTGGTTTGACCATCTATCTTCAGGTGATAAGTTATATGAAGTTAATCTTCATCCCAAGAGTGTGTTGTATGGTAGTTAAAAAAAGAGAGGTGTACAAAGGATCGTGGTCATAAATATTCTTCCAATGAATCCCATGAAGTCTTACAATCTCATCCAAATACAATCACACCACTACACTAGATGTATAGGTGGTCTTCACCGGAGAAAAATGAGCCACTTTTGTCAATTTATCGATTGTGACCATAATCTCTTTGTGGTGATACCTCAACATTGGCAGCCCCATAATAAAATCCATGTAAATGGTTTCCCATTTCCACTATGGTTTATCGTGAACATATAGTAGACCTATTGGATGTTGATGCTTGGCCTTCACCTTTTAGAAATCCAAACACCGAGACAAAAATCAAGCTAAATATCATTGAATTCCTCTCGAATGATATAATTGTCTCAATGTGGTGTGCATCTTCTTCACCCATGGATGGGCTGAATAGGGTGCATGATGTGCCTCTAAAAGGATGTCTTGTCATAATCCTCCATTTTTGGGTACATAAATCTTACCCCTATATCGAATAATTACATCTCAATCTAGTGTACATCCATCAAACTTCCCCTCAATGGGTCTCTTAGACTTGATCTATTCTCTAGATGAAAGGTACAAGCTATCATGTGGGAGATGCTATAAGAGATTGGTCCTCAAGTTTTTACCTATTGTTGTCCCCATAACAATATTCCTTCAACGACTCAAGGCATCCACTGACCACATTCTACTTTCCTTTCACATGCTCAATCTCCATTTAATAATACTCACAAATAATCTTCATAAAACGTCATTAACATGCATTGAGATTAGGCTATGTGAAGAGGTGTCGTAGGATCAAAGGATCTATCCTAAGTGTGAACCTCCTACCTAATAGGAAATGTCACCATCGAACAAAAGTATGGAACAACGTTGCAAGGTCAAGGTCATGATTTTGGTAATTGATCTCATAATCCTTGAGTTTGTGAGACTCAAAGGATAACACTTGACTAGTTTGCATCAACACACCTTCTATCCCTACTAGTGAAGCATACGTGCGAGATGAAGAAATATCTCTATGGATCTGGCACTGCTAGAATAGGTATTTTCATAAGGCATTCCTTCAGTGTCCTGAAGGCCTTCTCACATATGTCTAACAAAACAAACTTCTTCCCTTTCTACTCTAGGGAATTGATGGGATGCACAATACAAGATAAATCCTAAAAAAACCTCTTATAATATCCTACCAATCCCATGAAGTTGTGCACCTTGGTCACATTGGTTGGCACTCGCCAATCCATGATAGCTCTAACATTGGAAATATTGACTATGATACCTTTTCTAGAAATAATGTGACCTACAAATACTGAACCTTTGAATGGAAAAATGAACACTTCTCCAGGTTCCTGTATAGCTGCTACTCTTGAAGACATATCAAAACCTATAGAAGATATTACTCATTCTCCTCACTGTACATGAGTAAATGAAAATATCATCTAGTAACATGAGTACAAAATAGTATAGAAATTTTTGGACATCCCAGTCACTAAACTCATGAATACTGTAGAGGAATTCATCAAACCAAATGCCAGAACTTTGAACTCATAGTGACCATAAAGAGTGTGGAAGGTTATCTTACGGATATTTTCCTCCATAATCCTTGGCTAATGATAACCCAACTTAAGGTACATTTGATTAAACAAATCATCAATTCGGGGTAACATTTCTTGATCTTTACTTTGTTTGATTGTGTGTAGTCAACACGCAAATAGAAAGATCCATCCTTCTTCAAAACAAAATGAATAGTGGAGCCCAAGGAGATACACTAGGACGGATTAGTCCTTTCTCAAGAAGGGCATTTAAGCTGCAAACTTTTTCTCACACATCTCAAGGTTAGTCATCCTATATGGAGTGCGTGAGATAGGCTCTGCTCCAAGAACCAAATCTATATGAAAATCTATCTCACGTGGGGAGGTAGGCCATGTAACTTACTAGGAAAAAATCTGTAGACTCCCTCAAAATATGATGATCATCAAGTGATGGTTCATGAGTCTAATCCTTTGATCATTCACTAACTCTGATGGTATACAACTGATATCCTTATCGCGCACACCACTTCAGCTGCATAGTGTATATGGTATGAATAGAAATGGGCCTCCTAAACCCAACTTTCACTGACTCAAATCCCAAATCATATTTACAAGATATCACCTTCTTTGTAGGAATCCGCTCTAGGTTTGAGTGTAGATAACAAATCCACATTGAAGATAACTCCATCTAAACCAAAGGGAAGTATACGAAGATCCAAGGTCATGGTGAAGGGTCCTAGGTCCACTAAAAACTCCTTGACTAAGGAGTCCATTGTGAGCCTAGCTCTGAAGCTAGCTCAACATCCCAACTATGACCCTACCTATGTGCCGAAAACATGCCTCACTCTACTAATGATTGTGTTATAAATGAATCAAAAAATCCATAGTCAAAGAATATAAAGGTAGGGATACCACAAATGCTACCTGCAGTCTCTATCATTGTACCCTAATGCTCTACCTAAAGGTTCTCAACTGCTGCATAAATTTGATGTCTCCATTCCATATCAGTGATTGTAGGCTCTAAATTAGTTACATTACCTTCGTTAACAGGCTTTTATGTTCATTCTCTCTAGTGATTCCCATGTACACCGCACCCAAAGAAACTACATGGTCCCCTCGAATGAACAAATACTCCTCTAGGTACCCTAGTAGTCGGTGTTGTAGACCCGCAATGATCCTATAATACACCTCTTTTGGTGTTCTTTGACAAGATCAAGTTGACTGAGATCTAGGTGTTGCCTATGTCCTGACGGGTCCTCTAAGAGGAGGTGTCATACTCCACCTTCTCTGTGTATCATATCTTTGTGGGCACATGAAAGGTGCATGGGTCTACTACTACGATATTGTTGTTATGATTGTTGTTATGTATGAGGAGGACTATGCGGATACCTTTCCACCATGAGAAGGAGGGCTTGCCCCATTTTAACAACTATCATGTATATTTTGAATGTGTCTCCTCACCCTATCTCTAGCTTATTGTGTCTTCCTCCTATTATCTCTCTACAATGTAGGCCTTCTCGGTGGCCTCTTCTAAAGTCTATGGACAATGTATACGCACTTCGCCCCTCCCAAATTCAAGTTTAGGTACACGATCAACTCGGTGTACTCTAAATTTCTCATCCTCCATGTACTCAACATAATGTATAGAGTCTAAGAACTAACTCTCATACTCACCGACTACCATATATGCTTGTCACGAGATCATGGAACTCATCAATCCACTATTGAATCAATCATGTACAAATATACCAAATTCTTAATTGATCCTCAAAGATATCCCATGTAACAATATTTGAATCCACATAGAAGTTATACTCCTCGGTACTCCAACAAACCCCAAATTCATCTCTCGGAAGATGGATGGCAACACAAGCCTTCAAGTTGCTGGTACACAAACATACCTTGAAGCATCTGCTTAAGCTAACCAACCATGTATCTTCCTGAAATCCTTGTGTGTCTCAAAAAAAATGGGGTAGGTGTAGCTTCAGTATCTCTCAGCTATGATCTCTCACTAATGTCTTTCCACAAGATCATCCCTCATTCTAGGGCTCCCAGATCTATCTCAATGTCTTGAAGCCCTTTCTTTATTTCCTCTCTAAGGTGAATTTCATCTAGCTGACTCCTCATGAGAGTTCTCCACCCTATTCTCATCACTATATTGTTGACGGTGTTGGGCCTCATGTGATGGCTCTCTATCATGTCAGCTAGGTCATCCCCCTACTAACCCTCCACATATAACGAGATTGACATCCTATAATGTCTATAGTATCTCGAAATATAGTGGCTACTTCCTACTACGGGGTGGTATATCTAGCTCAACGTGTAAAAACTCATCATCTAGTCTACAACTCCTATACTGAGACTTAAGTTAGAGTTAGTTCATCATCATCTAGGTTTATTTCAGTTTTCTAAGTTTTCTATGTTATAAAATATCATGTAATGTTATGTGTTTTAAGTGTAGGTTATGTCAGTTTACTTATTATGTTTCTTGTTAGCCTAGGGTCTAGGTGTTAAACCCATGGATCTGATACCAAGTGTAACACCCACAATTTCAACGTTCAAAACCACACCAAAGTCTATTAATTTATTAGGCAAACATTTAATAAAAAAATTTCTTAATTTTTTTTTCAAGGGTAAAACATTAGTCACGATTTAATTAATTCCCGATTAAAATTTCTACACAATTATATGGTAGTTGGAATTAAATTAATAACTAATTATTATTAATTTATTCCCCAATTAATATTATGGTTTAATTATTCTTACTAAGTTCCATTACTTCATTTAAATATTTCCTATCTTAATTCCATTGCTTAGCCCCCTTAGTTTTCCTTTAAATTTATTTACTTAAAAGTTCCCATATGCAATTTAAAATTTAATTAGACAAGTCTAAATACCCTATAGTTTAAAACCATGTTCTAACCCCTAGGTGGCCCCATTAGTTAGAGCCCCCTACTCATTATTTTAAAAACCCATTCCCACAAAAACCCACAACTTAAAAAGTTGTAGGATTCATTCTCCATGATTATATCTAAGCCATAGGGACCCTTAGATCTTAGGTTTGACTAAGGAACCCTAGAAATCCTTATGAGTTTCCTTTTATTCTTTTCTTTCCCTATTCTTATCATTTTCACTATTTTGTTTTGTAGGTTAAGGAAGTTGGCTATGAATTTTTTTGAGCTATGGAGGTTTATTTGTTTGCATTGACATTCTATATAGATACACACATATTTGAATGATTATTTTGCATACCTCTCCTATGTTTTTCCATTAGTAGGGTATATTGTTATTGAGCTCTCCCACACTATCTAGTTATGGTTTCCATTTTCCTATATTTCATTTTATTTTTATACAGGATAAAATGTGTATATGCCCCAGCCCAAATTTCTTAGTGGCTAAGATAATACAATTATATATATATATATATATATATATATATATATATAAGTATAATGTGTTAAAAATATTATAACCAAGCATTTTGATCCATACGCGGTCTTTGTGCAATGATTGGTAAATGGCTGCTGCCCCAATAAAGTGTAGGGTTAAGGATAGGGTTGGGACGCGCCCACCCCCACTCCATAATGTTTAAAGGATTTCGGTGGGGGTACTACCCTAATCCCCCTTCTTTTTATTAAATAGGGCAGTCGCACATGCCTATTCAGCCCAACAATTTTTAACAACATAATTTCTTTTCTTAAATACACAGCCGAGTCTCTAAGGTTTTCTCTATGAATTTTTTAAAGAAATATATATTTATATATATTTGTAATTACTTTTGTTGTTTTAATATAAATAACCTACTAATCTAAGTTTATAAATATAACAAATTTTAAGGGCATAATTAGTTTGTATAATTAATTATAGATGTGTGTGTGTGTGTGTGTGTGTGTGTGTGTGTGTGTGTGTGTGTGTGTGTGTGTGTGTGTGTGTGTGTAAACATGTGATATAGTTGGATTACTAGCCCTTTTTTTTCAAACCAATATCAAGTAAATGAAATGAACATATTTCTTGGGTTTGATAAAGATCATTTAGATTCCTATATTATCTAGTTTACTGATAAGGAGATATATATAACAACCATGGTAACATACTATTATTTCTAGTAGCACTAAAAGAGGAAGAACAAAAATAGAAACTAAACCATGACAACCCTTTTTTTATTTAGCATATAAGTGGGCTGTTAGTTCTTGAAAGTGCACCTGTAGAGAGATGGTTGCAGGTTTTCTAAGCTTGTAAAATTTAATCTCTCTCTTTCGTAGATCAATGGAAACACCTCAAGTCTATGGGTATACCTATTTTGAGGTGACTGTTCGGTATCAAGGTTGGTTCCTTGTTGATGTATCCTAAATTGATTCTGGGGTTTAAGGGTAAAAAATGACTGTAAAGAAATTAAAACTAAGGTGATACACCAAATTTGTATGAGGGCTTTGATTAGTATATGTACAATTGATATGTGAATGATTATTGGTACACGAACTAATAGTTTCTCCATAGAATATTAAGGGAAAAACACTTGGAGGTATTGAGGGAGATTATCACAACAATAATTCTAAGTTAAACATGCACATTAATATCATGCAGAAACTACTAAATTTTGCAACAGCGTAAGATGATTAATCAGGGAATTTGGTGGATCACCTTATTTTTATTACTTTCTAGTAATTTTTTAACCTTAAACCCCAAAATCAATTTAGGATACATAAAAAAAGAACCGGCCTTGATATCAAGACTTACCTCAAAATAGGTATACCCACATATTTGAGGTGTTTCCATTGTATCTACAAAAGAGAGATCAAATTTTGCAAGCCTAGAAAACTTGCAGCCATCTCTCTACAAGGTGTACTTTCGAGAGATAATAGTTTTTGGCACATCCGGTGGGACAACGAATTAGATCTGTGTGCAAGTTATGACAGGTCCATAGCAGATTTACAACATTTACAAAAGTCACTTTCGGAGAAAGTTGCATCAATTTATTCTAAAGATCTTAAAGATCCTTTGGTGACTTTGTTAAGCTGATATCAGACTAGTATTGTAGCATGTTCCATGCCTAAAGTGACTACAAGATCATCGGTAAGAGGAATTCCTCCTGAGTTTGTTTCTTTACCCTTGAATTCTGCTAGAAGGAGAAGAGTTGGTAATACTTTACCTTATAATAGACCTGGTTTTGATAACCCTCCTCCTGATATTCCTTCACCACATATCAATTTATCTATTAACATCTCAATTTTTCAAATTTCTATTCAACCACCAAGGAATTTTGTAACCTTTACTAATGGTAGTCCATTAGTAATCCCAATCTACCATGACATTCCTAATGCTACCATGAAAATTTTGCCATCATTCACAGGTGAAAATGAGTTACACCTATTGAACATATCAAATATGCCATAGCCTTATGTGTAATCCATAATATCACTCATGAGGTTGTAGCTTAAAGAATTTTAGCTGCATCTTTCTAAGGGAAGGCCTTGGAATGGTATAGAAACCTAGAAATTGGAAGCATAAGAACTTGGGATAACTTACATGAAAATTTGCTGAAATAGTTCAGGATAAATTAGATCATTTGTCTCTCATTGAATAGTTGTCTACTCTTAAAAGATCTCCCAATGAGTTTACGTGCGGTTTCAATATCAGCTTTTTTGTAGAACTTGGGAGAGAATTCTAGCAAGTGTCAAGCCTCAAGCTGATCATGCTTTCCTTTATTATCTTAGGGCATTAAACAGTGATATCTCAACTATGATTTAGTCAATGGTGGGAGAGACACTCCCAACAACCTACTATATCACTATCTAAGCTTAAAATAGTCTCATTCAAGCTAGAAAATTGGCTCCAAGGCCGTCAATGCCATTTTGGAAGATCTAGGACCCATTCCTCCACCTATTACAATCATATAACCTACTTTTGTAGCTCCATCGAGATGATGTATTTAAAGCTTTACAGGACTATGGAAAATAAATTGACTTGAATTGAAAATAGAATTACATTACCTAGTAGATCTTATCGGGCTCCTTATTGGCAAAATCAATAGAATAAGCAAAACATGCATCCCTATCAATAGAATCAAAGTATAGGTAGCCTTACAAGGAAAGGAAATTTGACTCGAAGGCTCCTAGTTCATCTAACGCTTTAGTCCTAGTTATTATGGCTATAGAAGAGTGGTGTCAACCTTGCAATCAACCTCATACAACTACAAGTTGCCCAAATACTTTTCTAAATATGAATCTTATTGCACAACCTCAATATGAAACATTGTTCATGCCTTAAATGGAGGGTGGGCAGCAAGAAACTCATGTTCAAAAAGCACCTGAACATAATTTAGTCAGTTTTAATGAGGAGGATTTCATTACAGTCACTACTAGGGCTTAAGGGAAAGTTGTTGAAAGTCAAAAACAACATAATAGGCCTATCCCGCCTCATCTTTGTCACTGATAAGACAACATCTACAATCCCAAAGTCAACCAAAAATCTTATTGTTCCTCAAAAAACAACAAGTGTTCTAGTTGATAAAGGCCATCAAAAATAACTACAACCTGATCCAAGAAGACTGTTTATACCTCAAATATCCAAAGCGGTTAAAGCGAGAATCGGTTTTCACTAAGTCCTACTCTAAGACAGTTGGATCCATCTCTATAATATTTGCTTCTTTCAACATTGTTAATGTAATGAAAAAGCATAACGTTAACATATTAATGTGGGATGCTTTAAGTATTCTGGACAACAAGATTTACTTTCCATTGAACTAGCTAAGCTGCAGATTTATTCAAATACTACGAAAAGGAAGTTTAGAAGGTAAACATGGTCCTTGGAATGTTTGAACAAGACCGCATTAAAGAAGTTAAGTGGATTGTTCAGAAAGTTTTGAATGCTCATCACATCAAGAAGCCACCACCATTTTATTTATCACTAATTATTGGGGAACATCTAGTTCATAATTACATGGTGGACAGTGGTGCAAGTAGCATAGTTATGCCAAAAGTGATTGCAGAAAAATTGGGTTTGTAGTATGAGCCTATAGAAAGGAGTGTCTTACAGCTTGATGGAACTGCAACTAATACAGTTGGTATAATAAAAAATTTAGAAGTGACGTTACACGCTTGCCCAAATTTTTCTATTCTGTAAGATGTAATTGTTGTAGATTTTCCTCCATACTTTGCTTTATGCTTATCTAGAGACTTCACAACAAAAATAGGAGGTTATCTCTCTTCAGATTGGTCCTTATTATTTTTACTACTCGTTATAGCACCAAAGTTACTATCAATTAAGATCCATTGGCTATATTTCACATTGAGCCTCACTATCCAAATGTGGTAGCTAATTATTCATTCCTAGATCGATCGACTTTGATGAGATAGCTCAGGTTTCAGCATTAGATGGTGTTTCTAACATGTTCATTGATGAAAAGATAGTGGAAGAACATGCTCATGATCCTTTTAAGGAAGTTGAAGAACACCTATTTGGTATCTATTATATACATGAAGAGAATACACCACTTCCCTCTTGTCCAAAACAAAAGATTCATCGAAGGGATTTGGAAGCTTCATTTTGATGGAGCTAAGAACAAGAAAGGACAAGGAGCAGGTTTGATGCTCACTTCCCCAATGAGCGAAAATTATTTCTCAACTTTGAGTCTCAATATGCATGTACATGTAATGTAGCTAAGTACGAAGCATTAATTCATGGCCTACTTTGGGCGAGTAAAGAGAGGTATCCTCATGCTATGGATTTTTGGTGACTCGAGTTAGTTATCAATCAAGTAAGAAATTTTAATGTTTGTAAGAATCCAGTAATGAAGTCTTACGGACATACGGTTTCAGAACTTAATGGAATATTTCGATGCAATTAACATTTAGTCTATTCCTAGAGCTGAAAACAAGCATGCGAGATAAACTTGCATCAGTTGGGGCTAGTTTTGAAGTCTTTGGAAAAAATTGAAAATTGGAAAATCCAGCATCATATAAAACTAATTGGAGGCCCTCAATACCACGATAATGATTCAAATTGGAAAGTTTTGAAAATGATGATCAAAGCTATAAGTTTTTATAGAAGAAGCTGAATTTTTTGCGGTAAATCGGAATAAATTCTAGCACTTATATCTTGACAGATTGTCGGTTAAAGAATAATAAAGCGCCTCGAGGTTAGTCACAATGGAAGACATCTTCAAAAGCGACGATCAGTTAAGAAAGGTCAAGAATAAAATTTCAACCCACTCGATAATTACGAAGAGATCTCGGTTGATGAAGGGAATAAGCTATTTCTTGGAAAGGTATGTTCCTTAACTGAAAATCAATCATTTATTAATCTTTGCAAGGAGTTTAAGGATGTTTTTTCTTAGAAATACCAATACTTGAAAGGATTTTGTCCTTGTTTAGCACAACATTCAATTGAGTTACAACCAAATTCTAAACTGTTAGGCGAAATAGAGGCCTGTAAATCCCAAAATAGAGTCTCTAATGAGGAAAGCATTATCAAACTTGATTAAATTGGGTATTATATTTCCAATTAACCATTCAATTTGGGTAGCCAATCTTGTTCTGTTAGGAAGAAGAATGGTGAAATCAGACTATGTGTAGATTTTAGAGATCTTAATAAGGCTTCATTAAAAGATCATTACCCACTCGAAACTGGATCGGATTCTAAAACAGTCTTAGGTTCGAGATAGATTATCTCTTCTAGATGGTTATAGCAGATATAATTAAATTTTATTCTTGGATGGAGATAGATATAAAACAATGTTTACCACTAAGTGGGGTACTTATGCTTAGAAAAGGATGCCTTTTTGTCTTTCAAAATCCGGTCAATGTTTGACATACATGCAATGGACATGAATTTTCAAAACTTATTAAATAAATGTATCCTTGTTTATTTAGATGATGTTACTATATTTTCAAAATATTAGAAGAACATCTAATGCTTTTAAGGTAGACTTTTAAGTTATGCAGGCAATTTGGAATATCTTTGAATCCACTGAAGTCTATCTTTTTAGTACATCAAGGCAAGTTACTTGGTCATATCATTTCTAAGAAAGGTTTAACAATTGATCCTTTTAGGATCGAAGCCATATCATAGCTATGATTGCCCCATCATAAGAAGACATTATAGAGTTTTCTTGAAAAAATCAACTTTGTTAGAAGATTTGTTCCAAATATTGCAACATTAATGGTTTAACTACTCACATTTATGCTAAATAAAGAGAAAAATCTCTTGGACCAATTAAGGGAGAGAAGGATTTGAATCAATCAAAGTAGCTATCTCTCAAGCTCCTACTCTTGAAAATATAAATTTTGATAAAGATTTTACAATGTATGCACTTGCAGGAGTTGAAACAATCTCAGCTATATTAAGTCAAGTTAATGATGAAAATATTGAGCAACCTATTGCTTTCTTTGGATAGAGCTTGCAGGATTATGAAACAAGGCACACATTTCTTGAAAAATAGGTACTTTTAGTAGTCAGAGGACTAAAGAATTTAAATTATATATGTTTTAACAATAAAATCCATGTTCTTGTTTCTCATCCAAGTGTGAAAGCATTCTTACTAAATAAAGAATTTAATGAGAAAAGAGAAAACTGGATAATGAAGGTCATGGAGTATGATGTTGATATATGGGTTGCTAAGACGGTTCTAGGGAAAGGATTATGTGAACATCTCATTGCTGATATGGAAAAATAGCAAGCTACAGAACCAAATGATTCAAAACAACATGCTGAAATTACGTATCAACAATCAAAAATCATGGTTCAACCAGGAAATCAAAAGCTTGAGCTCACTCACAAGATTCAGGAATCAATATGGATATCTGATTTGGTTAATTATCTATAGCATGGAACCTATCCAGAAGGTATGGAAAAGAATAAATGAAGGTATTTTAGATTACAAGTTGTACCTTATATCTTCATTGATAATGTGTTGTTCAAAAGAGATATAAATGGAATCTTGCTACGGTGTGTTGACTATGATAAAATTTAGAAAATATTGTCAGAATTCCACGAAGGACCTGCAGGAGGTCACTTCTCAGCATGTACTATAGCCTTAAAAATTATGAAATTTGGTTACTATTGGCCTAGCATATTCAAATACTATTTTGAATGGATTAGAAAGTGTAAAAAATGTGCTTTCTTTGTCGGTAAAGAACGTCTAGCTTCACTACCTTTACAACCTATTTCAATTGATCATCCTTTTATGCAGTGGGGTCTTGAATTTATCGGCATGATAAACCCGCCTTCTTCATAAGGACATAAGTGGATCTTAACTACTATAGATTAGTTTCCATAATGGACTGAAGCAATAGCCTTGAAGGATGCTAATGAAACTTTGATACTATCCTTTTATGAAGGTATAGTCTGTAGATTTGGTGTTCCAACAACTATCATATCAGATAATGCTTTAGCATTCCTTGGTGCAAAGATAATAGATTGGGCTATCAACCATGGAATCTATATAAGATCTTCATCTCATTATTGCCCACAAGATAATGGCTTAGGCGAGAGTACTAACAAGAATCTATTAAGGATCATCAGAAGAACACTTAAATATAATAAAATACCTTGGCATCGATGTTAAATTCAACACTTTGGGGTGACAGAGTGACTCCTAAAAGATCAGTTGGTAATTCACCATGCAAACTTGTGTATGGAAAGGAATAAATAATGCCTATTTCGGTTGAGTTACCCGCATTATATTTCTTTTGCATCAAATAAAGCTACTTGAGAATGAACCATTATAGGTTTGTTATCCGAGTTAATGGAATTATAAGAGCTAAGATATCAACCTCATTTGAATATGGAAAAGAATCGAAACAAATGAAGAAGAATTTTGAAAAGAAAGTAAAATTCAGAGTCTTCAATGAACGACATATTGTGTTAAAGTGGGATGTTGATCGTGCAAAGCCGAGGAAGACACAAGAAGTTTGATAGAATCTGGAGTGGGCCCTTACATGATTTCAGCTTACAAAGAACACAATGCTTTTCAGCTTTCAAAGTTGAATGGAGAGGAACTTCCCATTCCTATGAATGGTATGTTTCTCAAACAATGTTATTGAATATCTTACAAAGTGATTGTTAGAGTAGGAATTAACTTCAATAAGTGTAGTCCCTACACATTACATCATTTTTCATTCAATAAGTGCATCGTGCACATGATCTGGTTTACCAAATCCTTTCCCATTTTTAGTTCCATTTTGGAAGGGTTGGACCTTTCAGAAAAGGCATATTTTGGTTACATGTTTGGACTCCATGCCTAATGGACAAGAGCAAGGCATCGATCTATAAGCTAGTAGACAAATTTCCCCACAAGATCACTAGAAATGTTGACAATTTTTACACTTGTGCAAAAATGGGAAACTCGAAACTTTGTTGTTATGATGAAAGTCATGGGTGAAGTATACCTAAGCTAAGGAAGTTCTAATGTTATTAGTTACTATTGAATTAATTAATGATTAAGTGAAATCTGCAGCTATGTGTGTTGTTACAAAATGTAACAGATCACATAGTTTGCAATTTCATGATACCTTCAACAAAAGAACACAAAGGCCCCGAAGGACAGTTGTGTTGTCTTGATGAAGACACTAAATTACAGAGTAGGTGAAGTGTTGAGTTTTGGGACAACAAACATAAGTGCAAATTATATAAAATCAGAGTTCATTACTGAATGTTACAGATTCTCATTAATGTTCTTTCCTTCATGTTTAAGACATTCAACTATATGACTCAGTTTTTAGTTCATCATACAATCCATACAGAAAGAAATATACAACTCATCTACAAAATTTAATGTTTAATTCATAAGGAAATTACAAATGTTCCCACCAAGCCATGGGATGTAACTGGAAAGTAAAGTACAACTACTGAAATAAGAGGTACACATGCATGAAAAAGAAAGTAAAGGAGTATGAGTGAACCCATCATTTCCTTGGGGTTTTCTTGATTTTTTGAAGCATCTCCATTTTAGCTTTTGTTATTTCTTCATCTTCATTGTAGAATTCACTGTACTTGAAAAGAAGAAAAGATAAAATAGTCATTTACTAACTCTAGAGATCAATTCATATTCCTATACTATCCTAGTTCATGCATATGAATCTCTTTAAAATAGGAGATATAATTTACTTGAAGATCAAACTACATACATGCTTTACTCACTCAGAAAGGAGAAAGAGAAAAGAAAAGAAGAAACATGGACACAAGAGAGGCCAAAAAGCCTAAGTATTTTCTAACTATTTTTGTAAGTGTGTAGTACGGAGTTACAACCAAGGAAAAATAGAGAAGTCATAAGTGCATGCATAAGAAAAGGAAGAATGTAACTCAAAGTTTCAGTAATTGTTCTGAAATGGAAGAAGTTACAGTGTAGAAGAGAAACTGGCAAATAGAAGAACACTTTTTAGTTGCAGCTAAAGGAGAAGAATCAGATTTTCAGAAGCTGAAGTTAACTAGAAAAGAAAGGTTATAGTTGAAAAGGAATGAAGACAAGATTTTGGGAAAATTTTGACAGGGCTTCACCATGTAAAATGGACATTTACAAATTTTCATCATACTACTTTCAACTACTAAATTCTTTAAAATAATTATTTGAATCAAGTAAGTGATATATGAAAGCAATAAAGCATGCTATGATCAAGATAAAATAGCTATGATGTCTCATTTTTTATTTACCAATCCAGCTTCAAACATGGAGTGTTGTGATTCTAGATTCTGAATCAGAAAATACAACTACTATGCTTTGGAAATGGAAGGAAGGAAAAATTATGGAAAAATTTTGCCAGGGCTTTGCCATGAAAAATCAACATTTTAAATTTTTTAGAATTCTAGAAATACTACTATCAAGGAAATAAAGCATCTATGTAAAAGAAACAAGATTACAGTATTTGAAAAAATCAACATAATCATTTTCAGAATCAAAGTATGCAACTACAGGTTATAAGGGATCATTTCAGAAGGTGAACTGAAGAAAGAGAAACAAAATAATGATAAAACTTCTATAAACAAGGTGCTGGAAGTAAAGCACAGAGTTATCTTTGATATTGAAATGAGAACTAGATTCTATGGAATACAAGCATTCATAAACACAAACAAAGAAATTCTTCAAAAGGCCAAAATGAGAAAATTGAGCTTCTCTCAAAAGCACCATAACAGATCTCCATCAATGTCAACACTAAAAAATGAAACAGATATTTGCAAGGTTGTGTTTCCAAGTGAAAGTAGGGAAATCTTCAGAAGTGTACCTTTGAAATCAAAATGATGGTGACATACAGTCAAGAAGGAATTTGTATCACTAAATCTCCAAACAAATAATCACAGCTACAATGAGCAGACAAAGATATTTAAAGAGTAACTCAGATGAAAATATCACGCAGATCTATTCTCATTTCAAGAAAAGAAAGGAAATGATAAAATGTGAATACCCAAATCAGGAAAGTCCAGATATGGAATTTGAAGCAGAGAATGCATGAAAAGAAAAAACCTTCAAATGAAGGTTTATATTCATCATTCAGAACAGAAACCATTCAAATTATTATAATACCCAAAAAATAAGGTTCAAATATTTGGAGAAAGATGTCAAATATTTCACAAACTATGACATTTCTTCCTTTCCAAAAGTTTTACGAAAAACCCATATAAAAATGATCAAGAAACTTACTGTTTCGAATTGTTTTCTTCAAATCCTTGAGTTGTAGAGGAGGTAAAGGAAGCTCAGAAAAGAGTTTCAACTTGAAATGACCAAGGTCGAGCCATGAAAACATAGGAAATACAAAGAAAGAACCAATTATCAATATTTCTTGGAGGCCAAGAGACAACACAAGGATCCAGAGAATAAAGAACAACTCGCAGAGCTCGAAATAATCAAATATACAGCCAGACAAACCTCAAAACTGAGCTCGAACAGATAGAAGTGGCAGCTATTTTGAAAAATCTCACATAGACAAAAAGGTGAACAAGACCGAGCTCTGATACACAGAAACCACAGTGACAAATAAATCTCACAGAGTTCTAAGAGCACAGAAAGTCAGATTGTAAAAAACTCGAGAATGACCAAGTCACGACCACAAAAACTCAAGGAAGTCAAACTTATGATTCCCTCCACAAAAGCTGAGCACCCAAATCTTAAAACGATAGAGAAATACCAGCATTTGAGCTCTCATTACCACATAGAAACTATGAAACTAGATAAATCTCAAATAACCAGAAAGTTTCGACCATGAAAAAATAATAACGACATCGATCTTTTGCAGAGGATTTGAGCTCAAAAATCCAACAATGGTGTCAAACAAAATTTCTCCAAGAATTCACCCACGTACTAAAAATCCAAATGAAATGATCATTAGGGTCGAGCTTCTCTTTACCACCTGAACCCAAGCATTGGTTTAGTTAGAACTCAACCACAATTAAAGATCAATGGTCATAAAACAAAAGGACAGCGATCAATGCTCGAAGATCAATCCCAAAGTTCCAAGAAAACCATCATGGTCATCACCACGCCAACAATATTCAATGCAGACCGTAACCCTAACCGAGGGTCAGGATCAATGGTGTAAGTCCATCAGGGACAGAGATCGACGGTCTTCATCAAGGACCAAACCCAACCAGGGTTAAACAATTCATATACATGGTAAGTTTTCATAAAACCCTAATTAGGGTGGGGTTAAATTTCCACCGACCAACATGCCAAGGGTGAGTCACCGTGGAGAAGGGGCCAACCCACATCATCGATTAAAACAAAATCATTGCAATGAATTTCAAATTCTAACCATAGTGCATGCTCTCAATAATGACAAAAGCCACCCAAATTATACCCAATGATCACCGAAAAGGTGAATTTCTAAATCATATACTATTCAAGCATGCAAGCTAACAAGTATTACATGGTCGTGTATGTCCAAAAGGTGGTAGACTATATAGTGTAGCCTATGTCAAATAATCAAAGGTGACCGAGTATGGTGTGGTAACTATTACAAGTGCCCCATGTGTATCTAAAACTATGGTAATGAGCTAAGTCCACAAAGGTGGCCAAACCAAGCAAGTTGGAGGTGGTCCCCACAAGGAGGTTGGAGTGGAGTTATAGAGTGTCACTCATGTGACCACTTAGAAAGAGATGTCAATGTCAGAGTATGTACACATGAACAATGGTCCCCACATGGGATATTTTATTTTGCAAATATCACAAATGTTTGAATTATTCACTCATAGGAAGAGAATTAATTTGTTGCATGCTTCACAAGAAGACAAAACAGAGAAGAAGACAAAGTTGCATGTTCAAAGGAGAAAGACTTGCATAGCAAGCAAGCTTATTATTAGCAAATTGTTTACCCTTGTTTTCTTAAAAATAGAACAATCAACTTCAGTTTGACTATATTGTAATTAAGGCTAATAATGCCTATTTGTAGTTGCATGCTTTATTTTTTATTCCTTTATATATTATTAAGTAAAGGATAAAAATAGGATGCATGGGTGAGTACAAGCCTTAGGCTATTATTAAGAAGAGGGTAAATTTATTTTGCTATATATTGTGTGTCCTTTGCAAAGCACAAGGGAGGAATTTTTGGATATAGGAGTACTGAAGTCATTTTTTTCTAGTTTTTCCTTCTAAGTGTGAAGTATTTTCTACCTTCCCAATTATTTGTAGTCTTGTGTATGTTTCTATTAGTCTTGTGAATGCAAATTCCCTAATTAATCATCTTACCCTGTTGCAAAATTCAGTATTTTCTTCATGATATTAATGTGCATGTTTAGCTTAGCAGTATTGTTGTGATAATCTCCCTCAATACCTCCAAGTGTTTTCCCTTAATATTCTGTAGAGGAACTATTGGTTCATGCACCAAAAATCCTTCACATATCAATTGTGCATATACTTAGTCAAATCTCTTATACAAATTTGGTGTATCACCTTAGTTTTAATTACTTTACAATCATTTTTTAAAATAAAACCTAGAATCAATTTAGGATATGTCAACAAGGAACCGGCCTTGATACCGGAGAATCACCTAAAAATAGGTATACCCACAGACTTGAGGTGTTTCCATTGTATCTATGAAAGAGAGAGATCAAATTTTACAAGCTTAGAAAACCTGGAGCCATCTCTCTACTGAGGTGCACTTTTGAGAGATAACAGAATATTACAAGATCATTTTAAAGAAAACACCAAACATATGGTCCTTTATAAATCCATTTCAAATGAGGATAACTTCTATTAATAAATTAAACTCACTCTTGATATAAATTTACAAGTTTGAAGGAAATACAATAATCGTAAGAATCAATCTTCACATTCCTCTTTCCAACATTACCATTCAAAACATGTAACTTATAAAAGGTAAAATATAATTCCTTTTCAAAATTCATGAATTCATTTACAAAAAAAATTTACACCAAAATAAATGAGGTGATACACCAAAATTGATGAGGGCTTTGACTAATAAACATGCACAATATACCGAGATTAAATTAATGAAGCATGATCCAATGGGTTTCATCTTTCCTAAGGAAAACACTTTACTGTTGAGGGTTAAATCACAATAAAACCTGCAGATAACTTACATGCTAAGACTATGCGAAACACTAAATTTCTGAAAAGGTAAGCTAATTAATTTAGGGAATGTAAATTCCCAAGAGTTAATAAAAAAATAACACACTGTTAGCGTAACATATTACATTGGTTGGTTAGATGGTTTCCTGTAACCATTTCTGCATTGTATATATTGTGGTGCTTGCATCATTTTAATTCAAGGCATTTGATCATTTCTTTCTCTCATTTGCCTTCATTGGTATCAGAGCACCAATTACTCGGCGCATGGGGAAGAAATCTGTTTTGGCGTTTTGAACCAGCATTGAAAGTTGCAGTGACCATTTTGTGTGGGAACAACAATCAGAGAGCATTGGGAGGAGTGACCTGTTTTGTCTTTTACCCTGTGAAGTGGAGCGATCTATTTTGTTGGGCATCCATTTAGAAGAAGAAGCGACCTGTTGGACATGGCAGAAAAATTGAAGTGCAAAACCTGCAATTTCCTTTTGCGTGGAGCTTTCTGAGACCTTTGGCGTGGCAGTTTTAGGAGTTTGTTTTATCTTTGTTTTCTTTCAAATCAGACCGGTGCGTGTAACACATTGGCGCAACAAGTCTTCATTGGTTTGTCTTTGCATGGAAGACATTACATTCCCAGTATGGCTGTTTTTTGTTACTCCACCAACTCATGACCATGCCTTTTCCAATAGAAAAATGTGTCAAGAAAGTAGACAATGGAGAAGTGTAGAACATATGACAGAGAGTCCTGACTGGTAATTTACTTCCTACTTCACCATTTTTTCATTTCTTTAGTAGTTATTATGGACATTCACTTGGAAAAATACTCAGGGTTAAACTTTCATACATGGAAGGTGAAGATCCAAATGCAACTTATGCATAAAAAATTATGGGGTATAGTAGATGGGAAAGAGAAAATCCCACAGATGCCGCCAAATTAGCAGAATGGAAGTGCAGAGATGATAAATCAAAAGCCATTATTGGCCTTCTCTCTCTGATTCTGAACTCCATCATGTTGATCTCAATAAATCTTCTAAAGACATGTGGGATAATTTAAATCAATTATTTGGAGTGAAAGCAGTGAACGTTAAGTTCTCCCTAAAACTTCAGTTATATAGATTCAAAATGGAAGAAAGTGTTTCTATGTCTAGCCACATTAATAATCTTCGGTCTCTACTCCGACAACTAGCAGAAGTCAAAGTTGTGATAGAAGACGAGGATGCCAAAGCTATCCTATTAAATAGTCTATCTTCCAAATACAACAATTTTGTTTTACTCTCAGTCAAATTCAGTCTAAATATTTAGATGACATGATCATGGATCTATTTGCGAGAGGAAAATGCATAGCGGCGACGATGCCGCAGAAGGAGGACAGAGGACACCTTTGGAGGCTGGAGTAAATATAGCGACCTCTTACAAGCCGTAAGAAATGAGGCTATTAACAAATATTGTGGTGAATAAGGTATTGAGGACCAATTCCTCAATTTTGGTTTGTTTATTTTAATTTTGTGTTGGTTGTTCTATTGTTTTTCAATAAAGTGCAGATGTTGCATAGTTTCCTGTTTGGGACCTCCTAAATTGAAAACCGTCGTGGGGAACAAAAAAACACTGAAATCAGCGCATGGTACTCACATTAGGTTCATGGTAAACCTATAAAACCACCGAGGTAAAATCCTCTTGGTTCGTGGTAAACCTGTAAAACCACCGAGGTATCATCCTCTTGGTTCGTGGTAATCCTGTAAAACCACCAAGGTGAATAGTCAGAAAGTGCTCCTGTCCCTCTAGGTTTATGGTCAACCTTAGAAAAACCATGTGTATCGAGACCATGTAGGCACATGCTCATGTGAAGACCCTCTTTGTGGTGTTCTCATTAAGGGGGGGACATCCAATATTAGGAAATGTATGTTTATACAAATAATGTAATAAGGGGGAAATGTTAGAGTAACATATTACATTGGTTGGTTAGACGGTTTCCTGTAACCGTTTTTGCATTGTATATATTGTGGTGCTTGCATCATTTTAATTCAAGGCATTTGATCATTTCTTTCTCTCATTGGCCTTCAAAACTCCTACAAATAATTAGAAAGGCAATAACCGGTTCTCATTCATGGGAAAATTTGGCCAATGCCTTCATCTCTCAAGACAAAATTCCTCCTATAAAATTACACCTTGTTTTTTGCCATTGCACACAATAAATAGAAAAAATATTCACCAAACCCCCTAAAAATGCCTAAGTCTAATCACACTTGCATGCTATTAATAACCTTCACCTTGAAAAAATAAAAGGATAAAATAACATGTTGTTACAATGAGACAATAACAACCTTTTCCTCTAATTTGGTCTCCTAGTAAAACTCCTTTGACCTCCTCTAACTCTGCATGATGTCTACAAACCTAGTTTGGAAAAGCTAAAGTGCTTTGGGTGAATAATATTTTTATTTTCAATCCTTCTTGATGTATAAATTTACCCCTAAGGTTCATGTAAAGAATCTTCTTTGTCTTCCACTTGAAACCTGTCACTTGTACTTGATAACTTTATCTTTTAGTTCCACTTTCCTTTGCATGCATATAACCTATATTTTCTGTGATGTGACACATGTATGGATGTTTGACATATTTTATTGAAATTTCCACCTTTTTCTACAAATTTTGACCCGTTTAATTATTTTGGGGCATATAACTTTTGGTTAAACAATCATAGGGGCACTTTTTGAATTAAATCATGGCATAACTATAGGATTTTAGACCAAAGTCAAAATGTGATGATTCTTTTCAAAAATGGCCCCTTCCATATGGCTCAAGCCTCATGGCATTTTTAGTTATAATGGATAACTCTAAATGATTTAGGGTTTGATTGTGCTTTGACATGTGTGACTTTTGATTTGTGGAGGTTGAGTTTGTTAAATCTATGGTCGAGTTAAGGGAAAAAACGTTTGTATCCCTAATCATTCTTCATTTTGATCGAGCCATCTGGAGGCTAGGAAAACTCTACCAATTTTTCCATGTTTCCATTATTTTGATGAAAGATCTTTGTATCTAGTTACATTTACTCAAATATGTGGCTCGATTATGCTTGAAATGACTCATTGAAGAATGCATACCATAGAAATCTAAGTTATTAGCTATGTTTTTGTACCTTACAACTAACATTGAAGAGTGATTTGAGTTTTGTTTCTCATTCCGGGTTGCTCTAGCATAATGGCTTTCATGATGTGTGGATGTGTGTGTTGCATTTATTCCTTCAAAATGGTGGGGTCGCCATAAAAATGGTGAGTTCTTTCTTTTGTATCCCCGCTCTAGCCAAATATCCATTTAGATCTTTATTCACTTCCATGTGTAAATCTCTTATTCTCCAATATGGAATTCACCATTTTTTTTATGCAAGGCTCGTATATTTACAAATTCATGTTAATATTTATCGATCTGGGTTTTATGCTTGCTATGAATTTTACTCTCCATCCGGGTTGAATTTTTATTAAGATCTCGGTTGGTTACTATTAATTGTATGATATGCTCATTATTAAGAACTACCCATGATTGCTCTGATTCCATTTCCATGGCCATCATGATGCTTTATGTACTAGTTCGACGCTTTTCATCTATATTTAAAATTCTGGCATGTTTGTGCTTAATGGCTCAATTTAGGGTTTTCTTTAGTTGACTTATGTCAAATAATTGAAGGTTTTATTTCTTTATTTAAATGATTGACATATTTTATCTCCTTTGAATTTGAAAAAATCCTACATATCCGATCCGGGTTTTTATTGTTTCCATTTATTACTATTCTTTCCTTTTTGATCTTTATGGCATGATTTGAGGATGGCCTTTTGAAACTATACCTATCAAGATGACTCGCATGTTTGTTTAGATTTTTGGTATGGCTTGTGCTTGGCTTCGTTTCTAGTGACTTGGCTCATGTTTCGTTCTGGGTAGTCATATTTTTCTTAAAGATCCTTTGGTTCATCTCGATGATAAAATCTATTATGATCTTTGGAGACATCATAGCTCTGTTTTGATATTATAGACATCATAGTTATGTTTTGATACAAATGTTGTAAATCTAAAAATGCATTATTTGAATCAATTATTTCATATTTTGATCTAAAGCTCGTGCATTTATAATCTATAAAAATGTACTCTTTTTTATCATTTCCTTTAAAAAGGCCTCATTTCCATGATTTTAAGTTGGTTTGTTTGATTTTTGCATGCTTTTTGCTTTATGAGTTATTTCTTGTTGGAGCTTTATAGACAAGATTCTCTTTGATCTGAATTCTTAATGAGTGGAAGTGTTAGAAACTAACTACTCATTTAAGTCACTATATTTTATTCGAGCAAATTAATAACCATTAACATGGAGATTCCTATGGATGTAAGCTACATATTGAGAAATATATCACTTCTTTGATACCTAAATCACTTCATGTACAATAAGTTGATCATTGTATCTTACAATTGTAAAAAGAAATTTATCTTTAGCCTATATACTATTGGTGTGATTTATCCTATGTGTCATACTCACATATTCTATATTGTTGCATGGCTCCAACGTAATCATAAGGAAGAATTGATCAATAATCGAATAACTTGCATAACGGAACAAAGCTTGCACATGTAGAGAAAAGACAGCGGAGTGTCTTAGCATACTCATAAATGAATAGTGAAAGGGTACATATAGGGTCTTGAGTAACCCTAATGTAGGTTTTCCTGACCTATTAGGGGTTTGTAGCTACATTTAGCTAGTTGTAGCCAAATTTAATGATCCTCTAAACTAGAGTTTTTAAGTTTTTAATTTTTTACTAAACTGAATTTTTTTTTGTAGATCTCTAGTTTTGCTTGGGTTTCTATGTTTCATTTGGTGTTTTGAAGGCTTAATTGTGTTCAGCTTTTAGCTCCGCCCGAGCTTGATAAACCCTCACGACCTTGTCTCTAGTCTACACACCTTATCTGTGATCTGTGTTTTTTTTTGGGGATTGGTTTTATTTTTTTGGTCGTGGATTGCCGTGTTTCCTTGCTGGTCGCCATTCATCCTGCGTGCTATTGCGTGGTTCTTTGAGTGGTGTTGTGTGGTGGGTGGTGCTTCTTTGTGTGTGGTTATTGCATGCACCGCTGTATGGGAACTCCTCCTCCCTCCTCCCTCCATGGCCGTTCCAAATCTACCCAACCGTTCCAAATCTTTAACACAAAAATAAAAAAACATCAGCTTCAATTGGTACGTTTCATTTTTTTGCTTTGTATTTCTTAAATCTTCTCTTTTAAAATCTATGTTTTTTTAAAAAAAAATCTTCCTTTTTTAATTACTTACTTTCTTTTTTTATTTCATATTCCTTTTAACTTTTAAAAAACGTGAAATCTTTTTTTGGTAAAGTTTTAACAAAAATAAAATTCTTTCTATTTTAAAAAGGAGCTTTTCACTTTTTTAAATTAGATTTATTTAATTTAATTTTTTTCAAAAAGAGGGAAAGTTTTTTTAAATTAGTTTTTTTAAATGTTATTTAATTCATAATATATACTTAATTTTTTAATCGTTATAAATTAAATTAATTTCTTTTATTCTTGTTATCATTTAAATTTAGTAAATAGTTTTTAAATTTATTTTTTTAAATTAACGCAATTATCTTTTTTAAAAGTCTAATTAGGTCTAAAACTAGCTAAATCGGACGTTTCCTAACGGTAATAATTTTTTTAGGCGTTAGTGTTGATTTTTTTACTAATCGTATGCTTAAGTGTGTAGTGATACTCTAAGCACCTCTTTGTCTTCCGCGTGTCTTTTGGCATTCGAAGATCATCCGGACTCATCTTGAGTTCATCAAAAAATTATATTTTACCCTTATTATTGCTTGCGACAAGAAGCACGTCTTCCACGATCTGCAGAGCGGGGTACTTTTGCGACGTGAGACACTTTTTTCACAACCAGGATTTGATTTTCACCTCCTTCCTTGTCTTTTGCTTTGTGCTTTTTATGGTGTCCTTTTTTTCTGCACTCTATGAAACACTGTTGTGGTCTTCTCTCTTATACGTTATTATGCTGATTACAAGTCAAGTTACCATGCATCGACCTGATTGTAATCAATGCACTAAACTATAAAGTGCCAAAAGTAGGGGGTTATTATATTGTCATGGGTGGTTGTGTTTCTTTTCTACATTTTCTCTCTCTCTCTTCACTATGGATGTGCTTTTAATTCCTTTGCTTCCTCCATTCAATTCTTCGAATGGAGATGAAAATGATTATGAAAATAGGGGTAAAGGGTTATATCGCATCACCATGGGAACCGAGACCGAACAGACGACGATCTTAAAAATGTAATTAGTTAAATCGTAGTGATGAAGCTTTAGGTATTCTTTGCATGTCTATTTCTCTTGACTTTATCTTCCACATTAAGGCATCCGAAACACCTAAATCTGCGTGGAAAATGTTAGATACAATTTTTGGAAAACAAGATGACATGAGAGCGCATTATTTGGAAAATTAACTACTAGGGTTGAATCCTAATGAATTTGAAAACCTACAAGCTTTCTTCTCAAAATTTGTCCACATTATATTGTTGTTAAAGGGATGTCAAGTATAGAAGAAATATTCTCAACTAATCTTGTCGATTATCTCTAAGCCAGTCCCGAATATTTTGTCTTCGTGTCAACTTTCTACACAACAAAAGCTGCTTTGGGTGATGCTTGGACTATGCCCTCCTTTTATTGTTTTTCATCCCAACTCATTCGAGAACATGATAAACACCGCAGAATTACATTTTGAACCTCCTCTGTTAAACACCGTGCAGAATTAGATTAAACACCGAATAATAATAATATCAATTTGAATTCATTCGGGATATATTATTCACAGGTAGAGGTTACATATATAGAGTTTGATCTCCTTGATTCTAGGAGTCAACACTCATCCCACTAATCACTCAGCATCCCACAAATCTCTCCCAATACCTATTCTCACTCAACAAACCTAGAATCTCTCTAAGAGATCTCTACGAGTTGTCACCAACTCATTATTTGCACAATAATAATAATGTTCACAATATTAAAATATTGCTAACATTCACTCCCCTATTGTTAACATTATTATTTCCACACATACACTCCCCTAATGTGAACAATGTAGAGAAAAACATTCACACGTCTTCTACAGCTTGCCTGCCTCTGCATGCTCATGATCTTGGTACACTGAACCTCTGTTCAGCAAATACGAACCCCTGTTCGACAATAACGGACCTCTGTCCTAGGTACGAGCCCCTGCTCATGAACCTCTGTTCATCCTCTTCAAGAAAAACATGATGTTGCTTTTTCTTGTGCTTTTATCTTTCTACTATCACATATTTACATCAGGAGGTTATAAAAGGAAATACAATTCTGAACATGAATGTGACATCTGTTCTTATTATAAAACACACAACTGAAATACTTGGCCACCAAATCAATACCGCGGCCTCGTCGATGGTGCCTGACGAGAGGTCGCTGATTGCCCTCCTGCCTCCGTTGCCTCCAGCCTCCATCTTTTTGCTACTTACTTAGCATAAAGTATAGTCGAGGACGATACGCGTTCCCTGTCGCGATACAGTATGGGCGAGTCGGGCGGAGCCCCGGGCTGTGAGAATGGAAAAAATAGAGTGTCGGATTACACCGAAAATGCACTCATTTGTCCTTTTTTTTTTTTTTTATAGCAATTTTTCGACTCTTACAAACAACACAACTGTTAAAATAACTCGATGACACCTATATGATAAGTGAAAATACTTATACAACATTAATAGGTATAAAAAGGTATTTTTAGTATCAATAATACTAGACAAGTTTTGACTCCTAGACAATGATGACAATAACAGCATTAGGAAGCCTATATAACCGACTTATAGCCAGGGATTTAAATTTATAACAACTTTCACTTAAAACCAATTATTAATGAAAAATACTATGGGCTGGAGAAATAAACAAAACCGCTCATTTTTATGAGAGAGAAGAAGACTGGAGCTTGTTGTAGATGTTCTCCCACTACAAATTTGAATCTAGAACTTCTGTGAGATGTCAAGCGACTATATTTTGTGCATGCACATACAGGTCTGCATCTAAGGCATGTATAAACTGTTCCGGGATGACAGCTGGTTCAGCCAATCCAGACAACTGGCACACAACTCACGCAAAGACCGAGATCCACACACAAAAATGATCCTGAACGCTGAGATATCTCTCAGACTGTAAATTTGATCTTTCAAATATACAATAACAGGCAATAACAATATCAACTCTGTTCATTGAACCATGGAGAACCAAATGTGATTGAGGGAGTTGCTTGATCGCTGGAAATACGTGGATGAAAGTGAAGAAATAGAACTGATGCCACACGGACAGATCATTGAGTGTCGTATGTCGATGGAACACCGAATCAAAGCAAAGAAGATGATTGCGCTTCACCCGATCTATGAAGCCTCCCACGCAAAACCAATTCTCCTTCCTTTATCCATGCGTATCGACTGATCCATGCGGGAAAGCCTCCATTATAGTGCATGTAATCTTTGTATTAGAAAACTGTATCATTTCTCTGCACTCTCGAATATAGCAAATAATAATACAAGATAGTGTCCTCCTGTATTCGTTTGCAGATCCTCACAATAGTGATTGCCGTATTTTATAGATCCATACCGAAATGGAAGGCTTGACTTCTACCACTATAAATTATAAATCCAAAACTAATTTCACATAATAACGAGGATTCAAACAGGTGATGTGTTGAGGAACATCCAATATGAAAATCATAAACAACTACTGAGTGCAGATCTGAATGACTCTCATATTTGAATGGATCTAAATGGTGATGATTGTAAAAACGAATAGCACAGACATGCAAGGAAATACGGTTAAAATCACAAAACACAGCCTACAGTCTGTCCATTTCCAGGCACTCGTGCCTTATGCAGACGTCTGGAGGATGTGCTCACTGTTAGAGGGTGCATACAGATCAGGGGGACGTGCTGGAAACTTGGATTGATCTCTTGTCAGATCTGAGCCACCATACTGCAATGCAGAGAAGTCAATGCTACCTCCAGTATCCTAGGATGAACTTCGCTCTGATACAATGATAAACACTGCAGAATTACATTCGCTGAACCTCCTCTGTTAAACACTGCAGAATTAGATTAAACACCGAATAATAATAATATCAAATTTGAACTCATTCGGGATATATTATTCACAGGTAGAGGTTACATATATAGAGTTTGATCTCCTTGATTCTAGGAGTCAACACTCATCCCACTAATCACTCAGCATCCCACAAATCTCTCCCAATACCTATTCTCACTCAACAAACCTAGAATCTCTCTAAGAGATCTCTACGAGTTGTCACCAACTCATTATTTGCACAATAATAATAATGTTCACAATATTAAAATATTGCTAATGTAAGGACAAACTCATTCAAACGGGGTCTCTCAAGTCCAAGTCACATGCCCTTGTAGCAAGTACTATCAAGGAAAGAAGACTAAAAATAAACCTAAACAAAGGATCAACCTAAGAAAGAAACCAAGACCAAACCTAAGACTGACACAAACACTTTGACTTGAGCCTAAGGCACAAAAAGGTAATTTTTGTGTTCTTATTGCTATAATTTTGGTCACGATTTGCCAGCACCACTATTTTCAAAAAAAAATTGATCACTTCTCTCATTTACTTGAGAAGAATAAAATAAGTGTTCTTGAATCCATAAAACAAAGTTTTCCGAAGGTGAGTCTTCAGCTACAAAAGGTTCTAAAAATGATAAGAAGAATGGAAAGACCCTTGTAGCTAGAGTTTCTCCTTCATCGACATGGATTATAGATTATGGTGTCTCGTAGAACATGGGTTCTTCACATGTTGAGTTCTCCATCATCGAACCTTGTGAAATGTCCTAGATCATGATGGGTAATGATACGAGAGTGTCGGTTTCTAGTAGTGGATCAAGTAGAGATGGATGGGGAAAATTCAACCAAGTGTTGAGTGTTCCGATCTCTATACCAATTTCCTATTGGTTTACCAAATTACTCACCTTGGTGAAGGAATGCGAGTGGAATTTTGTCCCGACTTAGTTTTTATTAGTGAGCTTAACGATGACACTACGGTGGATGAGGGAAAGGCTAATCACCATTCATGCTTATATACCTTTTCCCACTTTACATCTGATTCTATGCCCACTTCCTTGCTCACTCATGCAAATGAGGTTAGTAAGCTATTACATGAGAGTTTTAGACATCTAAATTATCGCTACCTTGAATAATTAAGCCAAAACAAAATGGTCAAAGGTTACCCCGTGTCAAGTTTTCTAAAATTCTTTGTGAGGGTTGTAGCCTTGGAAAGCATCCTAAAAAGAACTTTGACAAAGGAAAAGCCTAGAGAGCTACTTGTCCTTTGGATCTTGTTCACAGTGATATTTCTGGTCCATTTCCTTCTCCTTTGTTTACTAGAGCTCTTTAGATGCTAACTTTCATTGATGACTTTTCACAATATACTTGTGTATATTTTCTTAAGCTTAAGTCTAAAGTCTTTGAAAATTTTCAAGACTTTAAGGCTCTTGCTGAGAAATAGGCAGAATGGTCTATCAAGGTTCTTCGAACCAAAAATGGAGGTGAATATGTAAACAATAGGTTCATGGATTTCTGTACTTCTAAAGGGATCTCTTTGCAGCACACAGTTGCTTATAGCCCTTCACAGAATGGATTCGCATAAAGAAAGAACCATACTCTGAAGGAGATGGCCACTTGTATGATTCACTTGAAGTCTCTTCCTCCACAGTATTGGGCCGAAGAAATGAATTGTGTAAATTACATTCGAACTATGTTCCACACAAGACAAAGAAGAGGGATGACACCCTTTGAAGCCTTGTTTGGATGCAAGTCTATTGTTGAGCACTTTCAAGTCTTTGGATCTAAGGATATGGCTCAAATTTCCAAGAAGAAATGCAAGGCCTTGGAACCACAAACCAAACCTTGTATCTTTGTATGGTATCTTGATGGCGTGAAGGGATATCGATTGATGAATCCTACTTCTCATGAGTTGTATATTAGAAGTGTTAAGTTCGATGAGTCTTCTTCAACCTCTACTTCTCCACATATTCGGGTTCTTCACTCACTAGTTGATTCGACCCATCAGATGATTATACTATTGAGCATGCTCCTCTTCCGATCCTCTCGACCATCGGACCTCCGAGTCTTCTTATTCCGATAGTAGTGATGATGAGGACTATGTCCCTTCTCACTCAAGTGAAGAATCTTTCAACTCTGAGCCTGATCCTCCTAGTCCTCTTTGGGCTATGAAAAATTTGCAAAGTGCTAGAGATTTAGTTAGAGATACTTCAAATCTGAGACGTACTCACTAAGATTTGTTGGAACCCACTCTTACTTCACCACCGCTTTCGATCCAAAGTCTTTCTGGGAGGCTTTTGGTATTCCTAAGTGGGATTCTACCATGGATGAGGAGTATTCCTATATCATGAAGAACAATACTTGGGATCTCACCCCTAATCTGAAAGGAAGAAAAATCATTCGGTGTAAGTGGGTGTTCCGAACAAAGTATGGAGTAGATGGAGACATCCAAAAGTTTAAAGCGTGATTACTAGCTAAGGGTTTCTCTTAGATAGTTGGGGTTGATTATCTTGAAACGTTTTCTCCGATTACAAATATGACTTCTATTCAATCTGAACCTAGCCATTCCATCCAACAAATAGATGGAAAGTCCATCAAATGGACATTAAGAATGCCTTCCTTCATGGGGACCTAGAGGAAGAGATCTACATGGAACAACCTCTCGGGTTATGTCCATGATCCCTCCCTTGTTTGTAAGTTAAAGAAGTCTCTTTATGGCCTTAAACAATCCCCTCGGGCTTGGTATGCCAAGATGGACTCCTTTTTACTTACATCAGGGTTTACTAGGTGTCACTCTGATCCAAATGTTTATATTCTACGGCAAGATGACTCCATACTCATTCTTGTTCTCTATGTTGATGACTTGTTGATCATAGGTAGTTCTTCCTCTATTATTGATTCTGTGAAGATCACCTTGGCCAACAAGTTTTCCATGACTGACTTAGGTATGCTTCATTACTTCCTTGGGATCCAGATTTCACAATCTGACTTGGGAATTTTGATTTCACAACCTAAGTATGCTCTTGATTTGCTAGCTTGTTTTCAGATGTCTGATTGTAAGTCTTCTCCTACTCCTCTCTTTTGGGGTTAAGTTGGTTTTAAATTTCTCTACTCCCTTGTTTGATGGTACTATTTATTAATAGTCTGCTAGGGAGCTTGATTTACTTAACTCACACTCGATCGGATTTATCATATGTTGTTGGGATCATGTCTAGATTCATGCAGAGCCGCATGAGCTGCATTGGAAATCAGCTAAACAGATCCTTCATTATGTTCTTTTTACTTATACTAATGGAATTCACTATCATGAAGGGGTAGATATTGACTTGATTGGGTTTACAAGTTCGATTGGGCGGTGACTTAGATCATCGAAAATCTACTTTTGGCTGATTTCTCTCTTGGTTCAGTCCTATTAGTTGGTGTAGCAAGAATCAAATGCAATTGTGATATCATCTACGAGAGGCAAGATAAAGAGGAGTAGTTAATGCTTGACATAGAATCTATTTGGCTACGGGGTTTTCTAATGAGTTTGGAATCCAATTTTGGCGCCTACCATTATCTATTGTGATAACACAAACACTATCTCTATTTGCATAAATCCAGTCCAACATCAAAGGGATGAAGCACATTGAGATCCATATGCACTTAATATGAGAGCTTATTCATGATGGCATCATCGACATTCAGTACATTCAGACAGCTGATCAGATTGTAGATTTATTTACTAAGCCCTTCACTAAGATGAAGTTTCTTCACTTATGGTCTCTTCTTGGGGTGAGGTCTTCTACAGCTGCTCATCTTCTTCGGGCTATGTAGTCCTTATTTTCTTCTTTTCTTCTAGGAAGATTGTGTTTATATATGGGCACCTTATCAAGCCTTTATTTGTCGAGCCCCGGTGACACATCTTTCGTAGTTGTTTAAGAGTGTCTTCTCTTTCAATTTGACTCATCATAACCACTACCCAAACTTTGATGAAGGGGGTGTTCTTGTGAGTTATCCTATGTGTCCTCCTCACATATTGAAGGGTCATCTCACATGGGTTACATTTAGGGTTATTTATTGAGTCTGCACTAGGGTTACTTAGCACCCTATATGTACCATTTCACTATTCGTTAATGAGTATGCCAAGACACTCCGTTGGCTTTTATCTACATATGCAATCTTTGTTCGGTATGCAAGTTATTCAATTATTGATTGATTCTTCCTTGTGATTATGTTGGAGCCATTACGATTGAACCAGAGTGCAACTTCATCATGGTACACGAGTTTTTATACGATTTTTCAACTATTTCATATACTTGACATTTGATCATTGATTTTATTTAGAATTACTTTTTCTTCTTTGCATGAAATGAAAGGAGATTCATATAATGATTTATGCCTACTATTGATTTATGTGACTATACCATTTCTTAAAACAACCTCCTTTTGAAATTTTGATGGTTTTTCCTATGATATGTGATATTTTGTAAATTGTACCTTCTCACTTATCAATCTATTAGAAAATATGAAAGCCATAGGATTATCTTTTATCATTCGATTGATCTCTTCTTATATCATGCTTGGTGAAATGATACTTTTCTTATTATTTATCTTTTGTACATGATCATATATTTTATTTATTTTTTTCATGATTTTGAAGTTTATATTCTTCATTCCTTTCTATAATTATTATTTCACGTTCATTACTTGAAATTCCATTTATTAAAAACTCATTAATATAGAAAGATTAAAATCTAGAGATGGAATAAAATCTCTTTTCTCTTTTAGGTACAATGGCAACATCTGGTTAAGATGGTGGAGAGGATCAATGGGGATAATAAGTAAACCAAAAATGATGGAAAATTTAGGAAATGATGGATTTCATTCTTTATTTTTTCATAACTTTATGCACATGTACTTTAATTTTTTTCCCACGACTTATGTGGGTTCATTGTATTGTTATTCATTATGAATAAATGAAACTATTTTCATGTAATGAGATGTATATTTTGTACTTTTTTTACTTTTTCAATTCAATGGATAATAACTGAATTTTTTCAACTGAATACACTTCAATTATTAACTTAATTATGGGAATAAATTGAATTCAATGTACCTTTTAATGCTCAGTGAAAATGAAAATTTGTTTGTAAAAATGTACCTTCCCATGCTTCAAACCATCATCTAAAACTGTTGTTTCAGAACATAATACTTCACATATGTTATCTTTCCCGCCTTCACCAAGGCCTTGCAACAGTCTTCTAAGGCTATTTCATTTTCTTACTGAAGATGACACATCAGAGAGGAAGTATATGTAAGGTGTTTCATTTTGGGACAACAATTTTAGCTACCGATTTGATGCATAACATCCTGATCCTATCAAAAACAAAGAAATTAAAATTTGTATCCCCTTCTAAGATGGCTGACCCAAACAAATTTAATTTTATAACCTATCTAATCTGAGAAAATTAAAATTTTTGAGTTGACCTTTCACACGAGGTGTGACAAATGTCAATACTTACTTTTATGAAATCTTCATAATCCAATATGAAACCAAATATAGCTCTTTAAAATACAGTTTTACAAGAACTCATCGCATGGATTAAAAAATTTCCACTTAAAACAATGGGATAAAATTTGTAAATGGGGAAAACTTCTTATCTTCAACATATGTAAACTCCTCCAAAACTTCAACTTGAACTCCATCTTCTCTTCAATTTCAAATCAAAATATAATAGAAGTGGAGTGGGCGATGCTCTCTTCCCAACCTTTATTCCAATAAGGATGAGAATCCATCCTCCTTATTGGTCGTTGAGCCCCAACCATAGAACAATAGGGAGAGTTTGCAACTTTTACAACTTCACAATTATAATGGCTTCCACAAAACATACAATCCACAAATTTGCAACACATTCAAATAAACACACACAAACAAGATTTACAATTTTCCAATAAGCACATAGGCTTGACAACAAGCCAAAGGAGAAAAGAAATATGGGAACCACCTCCTTTTACCTCCCAAGTAATATATGTGTTCAACACGAAAAATTCCATGTACACCTCAAAAAACACTCAATACATCCTTAACTCTCCTTGCAAATATGCAAAATGTGGCAATGTTTTAATTTTCTCTCCCCATAGGTAAAACACCCTTATCACATTCCTCAATTTTCCTCCTCAAAAATTCATTCCTCACAACTCCCTTTTACCTCCCCAATGGTCCCATTTTCCATCTCCCACACCATTCTTAGGGTCAAAATCTACCCAATCCCATGCAAGAACACATACATCCATTCACAACACACAAAACATACACTCAAACAATCACATATTTCTCAATCAAAACATATGCAATAATAAATCAAAAGGGTAAGACCCTACCTTTCCATTGTAAGATTCCAATCTTCACACCACAAGCTTTAATCCAAGAAAAATCCCCCAAAAATAACTCCCAAAATCTCCAAGAAAGAACCAAAGCCAAATTTTGAAAATTGAAGAGTAGGAATCAGAACAAGTAACCTCAATTACTCCAAATTCACTTCAATAAATAGAAAAGGATGTGAGTATGATGAGGTGGCTCCATGTTGGATGGCACTTCATCATTCCCCCTTTCTAACTCAAAAATTCAATACACAAATATTAATGGTCATAAATGAATAAGTAAGGATATGACATGCACAAGTGTACAATCCAACATGCACTTCATACCTTCCAAGGACATATTAAATGAGGTAAGTAGAAAAGTGACTTTATTTAATCTTTTTCACTCAAAAATGCATTAAAAATACTAAAATTAACTCCATACTTCATAAGTATGGTTGGTGGATGAATTTGAGAAGTAAGGGACAAGGTTAACTTATCCTATAAGTCTCAAAAAGTGGCCTCTAAGGAAAAATTAGAGATTGGGAAAAGAGGAAGAGCACACACTTCAAAATAAAATTAATTCCATTTAACATCATTAAAATAATGTGGACCATCTACCCTACTTAATTCCCAATTGTCACATCTTCTTTTTAGTTTACAATTAAGTTAAATTAACTAATTAAAAGCATATTAACAAGTACTAATAAAGTGACTAGATTTTACAAATAATTAGATACATGCACCACAAAATAAATAACCAAAATTAAAAGAGGGAAACATCACAACCCATGGCCACACACATGAGGTCACCCCATGGGAAACCTCCTAACCAAGCATAACAATTAAACAACATACACATAGAACACAAGTTTTCAAATTGGCCTTGTTGCAAACACCCAACATTCTTCTAGGGTTGGTCCCCTATCCCTTTTCGGTGTACATTGATATCATTTTCATATAATCAAAAAATCAATCCCTCTCTAGCCCTAAGTCCACATCATTAACATCAAGAAAATTCATACATATCAATCAATAATCATCATCAAAATTAAACAATTCTATCAATTGTCTAAAATTTCTAAATAATTCGATTCTACCATTTTACTAACATCAATGAGATCACAAGACTAATCCAAACATCCAAACATAGGAAATGCATCATGAATATAATGTGTTAGTATAAAATCAGAACAATGCAAATCAACATGTATAAAACTTTTCACTAATGTCATCTAGCATATCATAATCCAAAATATGAATCACAACATATCAATAATCAAAATTTCTATATATTCTATCACCTACTAATCAAAATATATAAACATTATCTCAATGTCTCTTATAAAAATTAAGTTTCAAAGAGGGGTGGGAATTACAAAATACCCATACCTTTTATTTAAGACCCATTCCCATACAATTTCCCATCACATATAATGTTGTAGGATTAAATATTTTCCCATTATTGAATCAATATGGGTCCTTAGATTTTAGGTTTTCTTCAAAATCCTTAAATATCATTATGTTTCCTTTTATTCTTACCTTTTCCCTTATATATTCATTAGTTAATTTTTGTTTTACGAGGTTGAAGGAGGCGGATGCCATAGAAACTTGAGGGAAACCATGGAGGGTTTATTTTAGATCTAGATTTGCAAATGCAAGGAGAATCCATCAATTTCACTCTCCATTTTAGTTTATTTGGTCTTAGGTTTAGTAATATAAATTTATCTAATATTTTTTTGTAGAGATCCCACCATAATCAAGTCATGCGGTATTTATTTTCTCACATTTGATTGTGTTGAATCATTTGGGGAAAGATTTGTTTTTGTCGAACTAAGAGCATATGCCAATAAATTCATTTAAGTTACTCGTTTAGGTTGAAAATCCCTTTTTAAATAAAAATGCATACATAGGAGACAAGTGTCGAGTCACTTAATTGGTTATGGTTCTACCGACACGGTCACATTTATCTTAGGTTACTGAATCTAGGCATTTTATAACAATGGTCAAATGCATATGTGTGTTCGTGTATATATATATATATATATATATATATATATATATATATATATTATATTATATATGAATATATATATATATATATGTATATATATATATATGCATATATTATATAATATATATATTATATATAATATATATATATGTATGTATATATATGTGTATATATATATATGTATATATATATATATAGACATATATATATATAGACATATATATATGTATATATATATATATATATATATATATATATATATATATATATATATATATATATATATATATATATGTATGTATGTATATGTATATATATGTATAGATTTTTATAAAAGTTTAAATATATTGAAAATATGTGTGTTATTGTATATTATATAGTGATTTTAATGCAACTAATATATGTATAAAAGAATAATGTAATATATATATAACATATATAACCATATATATTTATACCAATATATATATATGTTAGATTTTATAAAAGTTCATATATTGAAAATTGTGTGTTATTGTTTCAATTTTGCAACTAAGTCAAAAAGAATAAAATTTGAAACTATAACCATGTTTTTATATATATATATATATTTGTTTTATATATATATATATATATATATATATATATATCAAAACAAAGTTCTATTTTACTTTTCTATAATAGAATACAAAAATGCAAAAAAACAACTTCTTTCTTGATTAAAATCACTAAATGTATAACTTCTCCTTTGTATCATTATTTAAAATTTGAATACAATGGTTCATGTCAACCACAATGCATATAATTTAAAAATAGAGGAATAAATTTAATCATCTACGAAGTATATGTTTCTTTTGTTTTTACAAACAAGAAAGACAAACATTTCAAGGGAGAGATAAACACTTTTTCTAGTCTTTCCAATTTCAAGAAGACCACATTCAAAATGAAAACAAGATGCAATTTTTTTGATTAAATTCCATATTTGAAATGAACTATATTCCCTTTAAAATACAATTTACAACTCTCTTATTTCAACCATTTCCAAGACATAGCTTGATAATTAAATTTACAAAAATTCTCTTTAAAATGCAAGTATATACAAACCTTCAAATTAAATGTGGAAACAACATGATAAAATGTACAACAATGGGGCTCTTCCTTTTAGTCTCAAATAAAGAAGTATTCATCCGTTGAACATCTCTGCAACTCCATAAGCTTTTTCTTCATCTTCAAATCACTACCACAAGGGAGCATAGGTAACCCTCACCTCAAAAACTATATTCCAATGAGAAGATGAAGCCAACCTTATCATTGGCCCCAGAGCCACAACAATGGATAAATAGTGTATATTTTCAACAATGACAACTCTTTATAAAGGTTTCCACAATAAATACTTTAAAGCCAACAAAACTTTCACATAGAAGCATAATAATAATAGTAACAACAATATAAAATTTTCCAACACATAAGCTTAAATTATAAGCCAAGGGAGAAGAGAAATATGTGAACCACATTCTTTTACCTCCCAAATTAAATAGGTGTTCCTCCCAATAACCTCCAAGTGCATGTCACAAACTCACAAAATATCCTTATCTCTCCCTATCTCAAAATACACAAAATGTCAAAAATTCCTTCTCTCCCCATAGGTGGAACATCCTAATCACACTCCCTCCACAATATTGTTGATGTGTAATCACAACACCTCGAATGTCTACAACTTGATGGGTTGAAACTCTCAGTGTGATTGCATAACATGGAGCTTTTCCCAAAGTATGGGACTTTGCAATCAGGAAAGCTCTCCGGATGAAGGTCGGTTCCTATTCCTTTATTCAGGTGCACATATACAATTTGTAGAGGATCTACTCTAAAATATACTCTAATTTTCCAAGGAGAAAGGGTTAAGAAGATACAAGAAAATAAACCTAATTGTGAGGTGATGCACCAAAGGAATGTGATACAATATCATACCAAGATAACCAAAGCTGTAATGAGAGATTAGATGAATGAAATAAACACAAGAGAGGTTGAAATCATCCACTAACATATTTTTATTGCTCCAAGGATTTGATACAGTCCATTACAATGGCCAAAAGGCAAATAATTTCATTTGAGTTTTAAATGGGAGGGTGCAAAATAAAAAGTCCTACTTTTGAAAAATCCCCTCCTTACAATATATAGGAAGAATTAGAGAAGGAGATAGAAGAAATCTGAAATCTAGCTTCAACCACCCCAAAATTGTATTGAATTCATCTATAACAATGATGGGTTCTACTGCAAAACCCATGCCTCCTTATACCATGCGTTACTTTGTAAGAAGAAAGCCCATACCTGATAATTTGGGTAGGTGAGAAGCCCGACACCCTAAAAAGACTGTATTTTTCATTTTCAGAGTCCATAATGGATGCAACCTCCGAAATCCTAAAATTTGGACTTTTGAAATTTTGGTTTTGAAAGTCGAGCTATTGTTCACCGCTCAAAATGGCCTAAGAGTTCGAATGAAAGTCTAAAATTTCAAACAATGAAATTATGAAATCCCAAAACATGAAACATGAAATCCCAAAATCCAAAATCTCAAAATCTCGAAACCTAAAATCCTAAAATCCTCGAAACCGAAATCTCAAATCTCAAACTCGAAATCCCAAAACCTAAAATCTTGAAATCCCAATACCTAAAATCCCAAAATCACAAAAACTTAAACTGAAAGCTCTGAAATTCTAAAACCCAAAATTCCTATATCCCAAACCCGAATTCCTGAAATCCCAATATCCCAAAATCGAAAAACTCTAAAATTTTGAAACCTGAAAACCCAAAATTCTGAAATCCCAAAATTAAAAAAACTAAACTTTCAAAAATAAAAATTTCAAAAAACTAAAAATACCCATTTAAGGATTATCCCTTGATCTATCAACCGGTGAAATTTGGACATTTTTGAGCAAATTAAACCCCTTAAAATCACTTTAGGAGTTCTACGCGAGAGGTAAAAATCTAAAATTGAAGAAATTGAAATTTCATTCGCCCAACTCCAAAATACAATCCTCCATGACTAAAAAAACCTCATCAGATCCTTCGTGTGCAAGGTCATGTTTGTTTATTTTTCTTGAGAGGTAGAATTGGATAACAATTTGGCGACTTGTGGGATGACTTTCTGTTAGGTGAAAGATCAGCTTGCCTTGAAGTATCCAATGGGCATGAAGTCATGAATAATAGTCCGATACTAATATGAATCTCTAAAAACTTGTCCTTGAGCCACTTGAAACATTATCGGAACTAGATCTTACCTCACCAAACACTACCTCTAATGGGAATGTGCATGAGAAATAAAAACCACAAAACACTATGTATAAAAGAGAAAGATCATACTTACCCTAAGAGGAACATACAGAGTGTGCACAAGAACTTCTTCTACTAAAAAAACCTAACTACCTATATGCTAACCAAAAGTAAAGGGAACTCAAACAAATCCTCAGAATCGGCAGGGAGAAGTAGTATCCTTTTCTTAAAATAAGTAACCATGTATATTATTTAGCACTTAATTTAGTTGTTGGTATGAGTGACAAAAGACAAGAGGCCAATCCTCCACCAAAATAAGCAAAGTATTAACATCAATCGAAAAGCCATCATCAAGTTGATTGGCATTGGACTCCTAGAGGTGTTGATGGTGACCCTTGGTGCTTTTATATCATCTTGATGCCCTAAAATGGACATGACCGGTTTTGGCTTCTCCTTAGCTCCAAAGTGAAGACAAGTCCCTAATTGGGCAAGGTATGATCCGATGGATGTGCTTATTCCTTTGAAATTTAATTCCAAGAGTAGATTTTTCCTATAGAATTTCCTAGGTGGATGGTGTGGGAGAGATGACGACATCCTCTTGCTCTTCCCCTTCCTTTACGTCCGGTGTGTATTTTGGAAGATCAAACTCTTCCAACTTTGATTCAAGAGGCATGCTACAAACTGCAGGTTGTGCTTGCACGTCCTCCTCCATGGTGGAAGGTTCTTGTGGTTGAAGGATGAATGATGGGGCAGTGAAATTTGTAATTTCTATGGGATCCTCCTCATCAAAACATTCCTCCAATTCTGATAGGAAATCAAACTCTTTGTTATCCTGTTGCAACAAGATTTCTCCCTCTTACATGGTGACCTTCAAATCTTCATTATTTTCACCATATGAAGCTTCATCTGCATCTTCATGTGCGACTGCGCATGATCTAGTGCCTCTGGATTTTTTTTGGTCACCTCCATATGCTCCTCTTTAACTAAATTTAGAGCTTGTTGTTCTTCCTCCTCCTTAACTAATTGTGCAGCTAGAATATGATCATCAATATTTTCAAACAAAGTTCCATCATTGACACTACATTCAAATCATATGGACTGTTCATCTTCTTGTTCGACTTCTACTAGGAAATCAGCCTCCACCACCTGTGGTCTGACCCTGGACCCCTCTGAAGGTTTAACCATCAAGGGGATTTTATTTATCCCAAATCTGAGAGCCAAGACTACCAAGCTTTTGATTATTTCTTTTCTGTTTGGCTCTCCTTCTTGCTGCTCTCTCTTGGTCAGTTCGGTTGTTTACTCCCAAGGTGAACTTGAGACAACAATACGAGGGATGCATTGGGTTAGAATTTTTTTGCAATTACTTGTGGTGGTGGAGGAGATAGAAATTCCTATTTTTTTAGAGGGGGTGACTACTTGGAAGGGAAAAGGGAAGAGGAATTGAGATAAGATGGAAGATTAGAGTATGGAGAAGGGAAATAAACACTTAGGGCAGCATATAATGTGCTTGAATCTTGACACCACTAAAATGATAAATCTAGGATGGAGAAAAATAAAATCAATGAGGTGGTGGACTTACCCATTGATAAGGTTGTCTTGCATTTTCCTCGTATGATTCTATCTCCTCAGTCCACTCTGAAAGTCGGGGCAAAATTTCAACCATGAAGTCAAGCTTATCCTACAAGCTATAGTGTCTTGTACAATGACCTTCCAATGGAAAAGGTGCCCTAAAGCAAATCCTAAAATATTTCATCTCCATCGTAGCCCTAGATTGAACCATGTTAGCCTCCATTCTTTGAATCTTCTCAAGAGGATTAAAATTATTCATATAATTGTTATCATCATATGCATACCCTTGCTCTTGATAAGATCCATAGACAAAATGGTTTTGGCATTGTTCGTATGGGTAAGAATAATGGTTCTAAATCTGATTGTAATGCTGATCTAGAGGAGTTGTGAAACTCATTAGAGGATAATTGCATTCTTTGCGCAGTGTGAATTCCAAGATGGGACTTAAGACATGATTGCATAGCTTGATGAATTACAGAAGATGAAAGATGTGGAGAGAAAAATGGGTGGAAATGGATGGAAGTAAATTCAGATACTTAGAGAATGGGTTGTTAACTAGATGGAGTCGCCAAATGTGCTTTACATTGCCTTTAAAGGCTAGATTTTGCCAAGTCACACACCAAACGCGAAAAATTAAAATTAAAAATTTGACTGAAAACGAAAACAAGACTTCCAAATGTCTAAAAAATTTGGAAACACAAAACTTAAATTAAAACAAGAAATTCAAAAAACTCAAATCACGAAACCTAAAATTGAAATCCCGAAACTCAAAATTCAAAAAGTCCTTTTGAATATTAGCTCTAGATCTATCAGTGATGAAATTTGGACTTTTTTGAGCAATTTAAACCCCGAAAATTGATTTGAGTTCAAATTGAGAGGAGAAAAGTTTGAAATTAGAGAAATTACAATTTCTAAGTCGAATTTGATGAAAATTCCTTCAAATATTGTAGAATGAACTCTTGGTCACACCAAGCGTGCAAAATTGTTGATGTGTAATCACAACACCCTTGAATGTCTCCAACTTGGAGGGTTGAAACTCTCAGTGTGAGCATAACATGGATATTTTCCCAAAAACTTTGTGAAATCTCTCTAGACCTCCTAAAGTGTACACATACCATTTGAAAGATCTAATCTAAAATTCTAATTTTAGGAAAGGTTAAGAAGATTAAGAAAATAAACTAACTTAGAGGTGATTCAAAAATATTGAGACATTAGTCTTAAACACAAACCATTAAAAATGTGATTAATAACCATACATAGATAACCAAAATTGTAATGAGAGACCAATGAGAAATGAACACAAGAGAAGGTTGAAATCATCCACAGAAATTACTCCAAGGATTTGATGCAAACGGTCCATTAACCCAAAATCCATTACAATTTGAAATGGGAAACTCCAAAATTCACTTGTAGACAGAGAGAAGAAGGGGGTGCAAAACAAAAAGTCTAACCTTTTGAAAAATTCCCCTCCAATATATATATGAAAATTAAAGAAGGAGATAGAAGAAATCTTAAAAGGTTCAAACCACCCCAAAAATCTTGAAACAATGATGGGTTGTAGTGCAAAACCCATGCCTCCATGTACCATGCCTTAATGAAAGAAGGAAGCTCTTACCTCATAATTTTTGTAGGTGAGAAGCGTAACATCCTAAAACCAAATCCATTTTAAAATGCATACAACCTCCGAAATCCCAAAATTTGGACTTTCAGAAATTTTGGTTTTAGAAAATCACCCCAAAATCGAGAGTTTAAAAATTCTAAAATGCTGAAAGTTTAGAAATCGAAATTCTAAAATTTCAAACTTTTAAACAAAATTTGAGACAAGTCTTGCTTTTTAAAATTTCCAAAATCCCGAAACCTAAAATACCGAAACCCAAAATCCATAAACCCAAAATCCCGAAATCTGAAAATCCAAAATCTTGAAATCCTGAAATCTTGAAATCCTAAAACCTGAAATCTCAAAATCGAAATCCTAAAACCCAAAATCCTAAAATCACGAAAAAAATCCCAAAATCTTGAAAAAATGCTGAAATCTAGAAATCCCAAAACATGAAAACTCTAAAATTTGGAAACCTAAAATCCTGAAACCCAAAAGAAATCCCCCGAAATCACGAGATCCAAACACAAAATCCTCAAATCTTGAAAAATTCAAAATCCTAAAATCCCAAAATCCGAAACCTAAAGTCCTGAAACCCCGAAACTTGAAATCCTAAAATCCAAAATCCTTAAACGAAAAAAAACCCAAAAACCTAAAATCCCAAAATAAAAAAAAATTGAAAATTTGAAAATCAAAATTTAAAAAAACTAAAAATACCCTTTTGAATATTAGCCCTCGATCTATCAACTGGTGAAAGTTGGACTCATTTTGAACAATTTAAACCCCTTAAAATAAATTTTAGAATACTACGTGAGAGGTGAAAAGTCTGAAATTGGAGAACTTGCAATTTCATTCGCCCAACTCCAAAATACAATCCTCCATGACTGAAACAACCCCGTCGGCTCCTCTGCGTGCAAGGTCATGTTTGTCTATTTTTCCTGAGAGGTAAAATTGGATAAAAACACCTCATAACTCCCTTTTCCCTCCCGAATGGTCACGTTGGTGCTCAAATTAGTCTCACCTTGTTTGTCATTGAAGTTCCTTAATTTATGGCCTCTGTCATGTTTTCTATCTCCCCGTATTGGTGCTTGAAGACTCTATCCTCCATTTGGTTGCCATGATCAATCCCTTCCTTGGTCGAGGATCACTTAAAGGTCCAGAATTTTTTTTTGTTTCTCTATCCATATGAAAGAGTCTGTAACTTAGGCGTAAAACTCGGGTTTTTCTTTCCTTCGTTTTCCACAGTCATGTTTTGTTGTCCCTGTCATTTTTGTCCCAAATACCTATGGAAATGTGATTGGATGTAGCTCAGAGGATCATATTTGAGCCTTATAAACACTTTCAAATTCTCTCTGTCCTTGAAGAAATATTCATTTCTCGGCTCAAATGGTGATTTTTCTGCATTTTACGGTTTCACGGGTGTATTTTTCCCGGTCAAATTTACATAGCAGTATTAGTGGAAACATGGCCCTTTTAGTTTGGATGTGGCTCGGCAGGAACTTAAAAATCAAAGGATCGCTTTTAAGCAAAACTTGTCCACCTGGAGGAACTTCACTCATTTGAAAATTCACCTTTTGGTTTGGCCTTAGAGTTGGGCCGAGGGGACACGTGGAGGTTTTTGTTACTTTACCCAGACTTAGACAATTTTTTCATGCAGATGGTACAATTTTGGTGGAATATGGATACGTGGAGGGATGATACTCATTTGAGGATCTGCCTCAAGGTCCCACATTAAAAATTGTGACAGGGAGACATGTGGAGGCTTCCACTAGCTCCACTTTGTACTTCAAATTTTCAAAGGAATTTTCTAAGGCCTGGGACATGTGGTGAGCCCGTGCTTGTTCAAGGTCTCCTCTCTGGGAACCATCTCAAAGTTACGCCATGGAGACCTATGGAGGCTTCTGCCTGTGTCTTCCCATACTTAGAATTTTCAAGCAACTTTCTAAAGGCTGGAACACATGGAGGCACCGTACTTGTTTAGGAACCTGGCCCATAAGTTTTATTTTGAAGAAGCGCCAAGAGCACACTTGAAGGTTTTCACTCACTCGCCCTTTCTCAGGACTTTCCAACCAAAGGAAATTGTCTTAGACCCTAGACACATGGTGCCTTCCGCGAACCTTTGAAATTTTTTAACAGACTCTGCTAGACCGAGACACGTGTTGAACCCATGCTTTTCTTAGGTCTGTACTTTTTGGGACCATCTCAAAATGTGTTATTGAGACACATGGATGCTTTCGTTGGATCCTTTTTGTTGAGACTTTCCAAAGGCCAAGAGGTGATTTTCTTGGGGCAGAGGCACGTGGAAGGCCCGTGCTTGTTTGGGACTTACCTCTATGCTTCGCTTTGCATTTATGCCAAGGAAACATGTGGATGAATATGATATAAAATAGAAAAGGGGAAGAATCAACAATTGTTGTGCTTCGCGTTTGTCTTTTCTCGCCATTTTCTACCCAAGAGTCTTGGAGATGTAAATACACACTATTTTTCATCATTTTTGATGAAATTCCTTTTTGTCTCTATCTTTAAGGTGCCATTGAATGGATTTGAAACTTAAATTTTGAGTCCAAGGATTGTTAAGACCGATATTTTGAAGTTGAAATTACTCAGGCACTTGCAAAAATGGGAATTGTCAGAGGAGATGGATGTGGGGAAGAATTGCAAAGGAAAGAGAGAAACAAAGGATGAAATGATGAAAGTGCGCAGCGCAAAATATGAAAAAGGTGTTTCATCGAGAGCAAAAAGGATTCCTGTCGGATCCAAATTGTAGAGCTTCCTTAAAATGATAAAAAGTGGATTTCTCACATGATAGATTTATAATGATTCGAGAGCTCTCGGCCAGGAGCTCTTCAAGAGAGACCTCAACAGTCCATAGCCGGATCGTCAGGATCTGTATCTCAGTCATCTAGAGTACCAGTTGGAGCTGCATCCCACTAGAGAGGACCAAGCAGCTGTTATGGTTGTGGTGTTGTGGGACATCATTGGAGAGATTGCCCACATAACCCTAACAAGGGTAAGGCGCAGAGCTCAGAGCCTACAATTGGAGATATGGCACAGAGTCATCGAGTTACGCAGCGGTCGAGAACCACCAGCCGAGCATCGAGTACTATGATTGAGACGACAGTAGTGTTGGTGGTATCTCCACCTCTATATTATTTGATTTTGGTTCTTTTGATTATTTTATTGCACAATCCTTAGTAGAGCATTGTAGGCTTGGTAAAGCGAGTTAGGTAGGGCCGTAGTTGGGATGTTGAGATGGCTTCTGGAGCCAAAATTTCTTTAGACTCCTTAGTTAAGGAGTGTGTAGTGGATTTGGGACCCTTTACCACTACTTCGATCTTTGGATCCTTCCATTAGGATATTATGGCATCATTCTAGGCATGGATTAGTTATCCACTCACAGAGCTAGAGTGGATTGTTACCATAATACTATTTCTTGCATAGATGATCTTTGAGTAGAGTCAGTGATATCGAGAGTTAGGATGGCCGTATCCATTCGCACCATCTCCGCTATGCCGCTTAAGTGGTGTTCGCGACGGGGTTGTCACGCTTGTTTGCTATTACGGCCGGTGATGTGATCGAGTATGAGTCAAGAGGACCTTCCTCGATGATCATCCCATCTTATCGAGTTTTCTGATGTGTTCTCAGGGAGCTACCAGGATTAGCTCCCCACGTGAGATCGACTTCCATATAGATCTAGTTCCAAAGCGTAGAGCCTATCTCACGAGAACCCTATCGGATGACTACTCCTGAGCTATGTGAGCTCAAGTTGCAGCTTGAGGGCCTTCTAGAGAAAGGCCTAATCCATCCTAGTGTATCCCCTTGGGGTGCACCAGTGATCTTTGTAAAGAAGAAGGATGGATCTCTATGGTTGTGTATTGACTACCGTCAGCTGAATAAAGTAATGATCAAAATCGCTACCCCTTCCACACATTGATGATTTATTTGATCAGATGAAGGGGGATACAGTTTTCTCTAAGATAGATCTTAAGTAGGGTACCATCAGCTCAGGATTGCAGAGATGGATATTCACAAGACAACATTCCATACGAGATATGGCCACTACGAGTTCACAGTGGTACCTTTCGGTTTGACGAATGCCCCTGCAGTGTTTATGAGTTTGATGAATGGGGTATTCATGACCTTCCTTGATCACTTCATGCTCATCTTCCTTGATGACATTATGATTTACTCACGCACACGTGAGGAGCATGAGGAGCACCTTCTCTAGGTTCTTCAGTGTCTTCGCGAACAGCGCCTTTACGGGAACTTAGAGAAGTGTGCGTTCTTTCAGCCTGAGGTGTAGTATTTGGGCCACATCATTTCTAGGGAAGGTATCACAATCGATCCTTCCAAGATTCGAGCCATCATGGACTAGCTAGCACCCACTAGTGTGACCGAGGTGCGTAGTTTCATGGGTCTAGTAGGGTATTATAGGAGGTTTGTTGAAGACTTTTCTCGATTGCACACCCTATCACTTATCTTCATCGGAAAGGAAAGAAGTTTTATGGTCGATAGATGTAAGAAGGCTTTCAAGATTAATCAAGGAATGCCTCACGAGACCACCTATTCTTGCAGTTGCATCCTCGTGGTGAGTTCTACGTTTGCACTGAGATGCTTCCTTGGCGTGGCTTGGAGGTGTGTTAATGCAGAGGGTAGAGTAGTTGCCTTTGAGTCTCACAAACTCAAATATTATGAGCTCAATTATCCGACCCATGACCTTGAGCTTACAGCAGTGGTACATGCCTTAGTGCGGTGGAGACATTTTCTTCTTGGCCGAGGTTTACACTGGGATCGATCTCTTGAGTCTTCGCCACCTCTTCACGCAGCCCAATCTCAACGCTCGTCGGTGGCGTTGGATGGAGTTACTCGTGAGTATGACATGGAGATAGAGCATGTGAAAGGGAAGGATAATGTGGTTGTAGATGCCTTGAGTAGACGGAGACATGTGGCTATGGCCACCTCGGTGGGCAAGCAGATTTGTGGAGTAGGATCTTGCACAGCCTTCCTCAGATAGTTTCTACCTTGCAGCCGGAGTAGAGAATGAGTCTCGAGACCCCTGAGGGGAGATTTGATGGATTTTCATTAGAGGCGAGATGGTCTTCTGCACACGAGGTTGGATATATGTTCCTAGAGATGGAGGCTTGAGACATGACATTTTGACAGAGGCTCATCGTGCACCTTATTCAGCCCATCCCGGGTGAAGAAGATGCACACCACCCCGAGACACCTGTAATTTTGGAGAGGACTTCGAGAGAGACATGGCTTCATTTGTGTCACGCTATTTAGAGTGCCAGAGGGTGAAGGCCGAGCATCAGCATCCACTGGCCTTCTCTATCCTCACGCCATACCGGAGTGGAAGTGGGACACCATTTCCATGGACTTCATCATTGGGTTACCTATGTCGAGATACCATCACGATGCCATCATGGTCACAGTGGATAAATTGACGAAGGTAGCTCATTTTTCTCCAGTAAAGACCACCTATACAAAGAGTGGCAATGTGGCATGAGTATACCTTGATGAGATTGTCAGATTACATGGGATTCCATGGAAGATCATTTACGACCGCGACCCTTTGTACACTTCCCATTTCTGGACCACCATGTAGTATGCCCTCGGGATGAGGATTAATTTCAGCACAGCTTATCACCCTGAGACAGATGGACAGACAGAGAGGGTGAATCAGATTTTGGAGGATATGCTCAGGATGTACGTGATGGATCATCAGTCGAGATGGGAGGAGTATCTGTATTTGGTGGATTTTTCCTACAATAATAGTTTCCAGAGTTCTATAGGCATGGCTCCTTTTTAGGCATTATATGGTAGAGAGTGCAGGACACCTCTTAGTTGGGACAGGATTGAGGACAGGGTTTCCCTTGGGCCAGCATTATTGCAAGATATGGAGCAGCATGTTACCTTGATCAGACAGAGATTGCAGGAGGCGCAGGATAGACAGAAAAAGTATGCAGACCAGCATAGGACAAATCGTAGTTTTGAGGTAGGCACAAAGGTGTTCCTTCGTGTCAGACCGCATAAGATCCCTATCCGTTATGGAAAAGGTTCTAAGCTTGCTCCTAGGTTTGTGGGTCCCTTTGAGATCTTGGAGCACCTCGGTCCCTTGGCCTATCATCTAGCATTGCCACCTAGCTTATCTCGCGTCCATGATGTGTTTCATGTTTCTGTGCTTAGGAGATATATTTCTGATCCTTCTCATGTGCTAGATTGGACCACATTGCAGGTGCAGGATCAGGGGCAGGTGATGGTGGAGCCCGTGTGCATTTTAGATCATAGGACCCTGGGCCTTCGCGGCAGAGAGATTGATCAGGTTCGGGTCCAATGGGATAGGTATGATGAGACTGCAGCTACTTGGGAGGATGCTACTTTGCTACGAGGACAGTTTCCACACCTTTTCCAGTGACTTCCAGGAGGAAGTCGAGTCTAAGGGGAGGGGGATGTAATGCCCACTTCCCTTCGGCACCATTTTGTTTTGTTGTTTTCGAGACTGATTACTTCACTATGGATTTATTATGGCTTCTTGATTTAGCATGCTAGTAGATATCATAGACATTGGACTGCTACTGATTTGATCTTTATATGATGCATATGGTTTACTGGTGGACATTGATGACGATATTTGTATACTTTTGACAGAGTTATTATCTTAATATGACATGTTGTATATTTAATCATATTGAGTAGAACTTGATAATTTGACTAATGTGATGATCGTTTTGACATAAATGAAATGTGGAATAGAAATGTGCTAGAAAGTGTAAGTGATATCGTACTTGCATAGATGATAGTAAATCATGTGTCATTTATTTTAGATTATATTGTATATTTGGCATGAATGTTTTAATGCGGCCAACAGGCCGAAGGAGGTATTTTTTTTGCGCAGTATATTATATTCACAACAATATTGGGGAGTGGAGACCAACCACATCGTAATTTGAGAAGAATCCAGCTAAGGTCACCATGGCAACAAGTAATTGTGTGTGTGTTAGAATTATTTGGTTAGGGGAAAATTGTGACCTAGGGGTCATGTGTTGTTTTGTTTTAATTTTTCCCTTTCTATTATGTTAGTATGTGTTTCTCTTAGTAAGTGAAATTTTTACTTGTGTTGTTATTCATATTATTTGGATTGGTGTTTACCCCCTTTATTAGTCATGAATTATAGTGTCTTAATTAAGCTAATTTGAATTTGTCCTAAACTAATTAAAGGATGTGACCAAAAGAGAGTTCATTTATTAGGCTTGATTTACTTGGGATTTTGTGTGGATTGATGTGTGTTTAAGTTTTGAGTGTAGCACACTCTACCCCACTTGGGAAACTCGAATTTGGCCTTAGAGGCCAAATTTGGAAGTTTGTGGGACAAGTCAAAGTTGTCCCACTCCTCTTAAAACCCCATGCCAACCCTACCTATGGGTTGGAAGGCCAAATTTAGGGTCTTTTAGGTTTTTTGGGGGATAAAAAGGGTAAAATATTAATTTGCACTTTCTTTCAAAATTTAATTGTGTCCTTTGGGGGAGTGGGCTTAGTTGGAGTGTGTAAGTTGCTTGCCTTTCTTTCAACCACTTATTAATGGTGCTTTGGAATATGAGGTTGACCAAATGATGTGGAGTGGAGGGAAAAGGAGGTGGCATCCTACTTGGAGCCACATCATCCCTCCCTCTCTTTTCTCTATTTATTTGATCCTCTTGTTTGTTTTGGGGGTTGAAAGTTTCTTTTTTAGTCTTTTGTATTTTGGAGAAGAGAGGATTTTGAGGGAGTTGTTGATTTTGGAGCTTGTTGATACTTGTGGGAAGTTTGTTGGAGCTTGTGGATGCTTGTTGATCTTTGGAGAGATTTGAGACTTCATACTTGGAACAAGCTCCACCATGGAAAGGTAGGAGCTTCACCTTTGCTTGTATTATGTTTTCTTCTTTTGGTTATATGAATGAGTGTAGATATGTTGTGTTGAATATTGTTGTTTGTGATGCTTGTTGGGAATGGGTAGAATGCCTAAGTTGGGAGTGAGAGGAGACTATGGGGAGTTTAATTGAGGGAGGCATAAGAGATCATTTTCTTGAGGAGGGAGTTTGGGTTGGGTGCCCACCTAGTAAGAGAAATGCTTGCATTTTCTTCTTGTTTTACTTTGAGGGAGCCATAAGAGTTGAGGGAGGCATAAGAGTGAATGGAGGGATAAGGGGCACTTGAGGGAGGCATAAGAGTTGTTAGGGGTATTGTGTTTTGCATTGGAGGCTTTTAGGTGGCACCCATTCCCATTGGGAGGCATAAGTGGCCTCCCCATAGGTCTTACTCTTATGGATTTCTTGATAAGCCTTGTGACTTGTTGTTGTGATTGTTTTCCCTCTTGTTGTGTTGTAGATCTTGTTTTGAAGGATTATGGAATGAATGTGAAATGTTATGTTTAGTTATGTGGAAGCTAGTAGTTGCCATGAGTTGGATTTTCTCCCATTGTGATGTGGTTGGGGCTCGGGGGCTAATGGAGAGGATGGCTTCTCTTCTCCATTGGGTATCTTGGTTGGGAGGAGAGCGTTGCCTCTCCCCTTATTTTGTTGTGAATCAAGAAAACTATGGAGGAGCCACCTTGTTGATATTTGGAGCATTGGAACCTTGTTGATGACAATGTGAAACCACCTTGTATTTTACCCACCTTTGAGTGGAAGAAAAATGTAATATTGCTTTGTATTTTAGCTTCCATTATTGTAAAATGATCCTACATTAAGTGGAAAGTGTTGTAACAAGATTTTGAAAGAATGTTGTTTTGATCTTCTTTAGTAAGAGGTGTATTGGAAAAGTGGAATATTAATGTATTTTCTCTTCTTGTATTGTTGATGGAAAGATTTAAGTTTTTTTTTTATTAGCCCTCAATATGCCAATGAAATCATTTAAGTTCTAGCTCAATTATGTTCTTCCTCATTTAAGAAATGATTGAAAATCCATTTGCAAAGTATTATGGGAAATGAAATCAGACCTTTTGAAATCCCGTGCAATATTTATTAAATTGTGTAGAAAGAAATTTTATTATCAAGACTATAAACTCATTAAGATCATTACTCAATATTTTCTTAATGTTTAATAAGGAAACTAATATTGTAAATATTATTCATATTTGAGTAATATTAAAAGTAATGGGTATACTATTATTAAATCATATTAATACTAACGTTCTATTAATATTCCTTTTATATTACATAGTATATTAGTATAAACTGCAACCAAGAAATAAAATAAATAGAACCTACGTATGTCCACATAATTGCAAAGCAAACTGTGCTCCATGAGTAATCCGATTTGAAACAGATCCACCTCTATGAGACTCCTTCCACGAGCTACCGTAAATGCGACAGGATCTAAATAGAAGATCTGTGCAATAGATTTCCACCAGGTCTTCTGGTAATACTCTCACTGCTCCTTAACCGATTTTGATAAAATATAACAGTTTGAAATGTTTCGACAGAACCTAAAATAGAATAATGCATACCAAAGGCTTCACGGTGTATTCGATCTAAAATAAATAGATCAGGCGAATGGGTTTTATAATGGCAGATCCGAACTAACACATGAAAATGTAGTGATCAAGCATGTTGTAAATACTAAGTAGTGCCTGAACAAGAGATTACTTGGCACGAGTAGGCTGATAGGATGAATGTACAGGCAGGGTCTCCTTAGAGAAACGTCGTATTAGCCTCCTTCAGGTCCCCTCGTGATTCTCCCACTGTCCCTTAATCGATTTTGATAAAAATATCACGAAGGAGAACTCGAATTTTGAGGGTGCATTCGATTCTGAACATGTTAACAACGTAGTTGACAACCTGCTTGTCTTAGGCACTTCAAAAAGAGGCTGCTGCCATACTATGTTGGCCGCTGCTGAGGACCCTGCTAAAGAAAGACATTTAAAAGTATAGAAATCATAAACCAATAGCTGTATCGTTGCATCTGTACAGGTGTTTACAGTTTTTCACACCATTTTGCAAGCAACTGCACTTGGTATATTCGATATGAAACAGATTCACCTCTATGAGCTTCTCCTCCACTCGCGCTCTGTAACTTCATCTACAACCACCACAATGAATTCTTGCGGCTAGGACAGAACCCAAAGTAGCAGGCCGACTGTGTGATGAATACGATTTGCAAAATCTAAGTGAATAATTGTTTGATGCGGCCCAGCAGGAGTTGGCATCTCTTGCACGCAAGGAGAGGAGTCTTAAATGTTTTGGCTGGTGTTGGTTGAGCCACCCAACCCCAAACACGTTTTTTCCAACCTAAACTTTTAATATGTCCCCACGTAGTGGCTTAGGCCACATGTATATGTCTTTTTTTTTTCTGGCCGATGTAGCATGAGTATCTCATCCGTTACCTCGCCAAGCTAAACAGTCAATTCACCTATGAATTTGTTCCATGCAATGCAGTGTAACTCGGTAAATAGCTTGTATCTTGGCCGCTTACTTTTTAATGTGGCCTCGGTCACGCGTTTCCTCCTTTTCAGCCACATATATGTGGCTAGCTGTGTGGATCCACTAATAAACGGTTGTGCCTTGATTTTGTGGTCATGTCGGTTAGTTTAATTAACCTAAATAATATAAATTTGGTTCATTCCATTGTGGCATATAAATCTGGCCGAGTAAGGTGGGTTGTTACTTGGATAATTCAATCTACATTGTAATAGAATAAGCCCGAGTCCCAAAGTGCTAGGCTTGCCGAGTTGTTTGTTATCTAGCCAAGTTGGAAATAATCTTGATCCTAACATGGAAAATTCTACCAAGGTAAATGGGAGATTAACCCAAGCAATGTAAATATGTGGCTTGGAACATAGTTTAAACAACGTGACCGACTCAATAGCTCGACGAGCTAAAATCAATACACATGCACTCTGCAACATATTTTCCACTTGTCGATTCTCAATAGGAAAATCGAACAAAATCAAAATTGTGGTGGCAAGCCACGTGGTGGCTTGAGGACCCACCACGTCGGTAATAATAGAATAGTCCTTGCGATGGCCAGGATCCCTTTTAAAAAAAAATAAAAAAATTCGCATTTTCGGGTTGAATGTTTGTGGTGCGTTGCCGCCATCGCCGCCGTGAGTGTCGTATTTTTGCGGGCGCTACATTGCTTGCATTAGTCATTTGTTATTTTGAAGATTGTAAGTTCAATAATTGTTCTTGTTTACTCATTGTAAAACTGAAAATATGAATAAACTCTTGTTTGAGTTTAGAAATTCTAAATATTTATTGAGCATACCGAATATTGTGATCCATAAGATGTTTTGATGTTCATGAAGTTGTCCCTCCGAAATGATCAATTGGGACATGTTTGTACTTTTATTATTTCTTTCCTAAAAATGAAGGAGGTATACTAATTTAGTTATTGTTTCCATGCTTGTTGATCCCTGTAATATGCATTCCCTTTAATTTTATAACATCCGCCCAAAGAAAAGTACATTCTCAGTAGTTTTTGAATTCATCTCTTTTCTTACATTAATGACCTAAAAATAATGAAATTTCTCTTTACTACAACATTCTTTTACATTCTCCTGGATGTAAATAGATATTTTCTCTTGTATTTGTAGTATGATTTTGTACTTATACTTGTTTGAAACATTCTCTGTGATATTATGCTTGGGGCATTGTTTTGAACTGAAATATGTACTTGTTGCTTTTCATAAGTTATTCAATAGAATGAATCTCATTTGAACTTTGTACCTTGAGAATTTTCTAGATATGAATAAATTTTCCTCTTTTTTTGAATTCTGAAACAAGTCTTTAAGGTTTCTTAACAATTGTAATATGATTTTTTAGCTTTGATTCTGAGTTGTAAATGTCATTTTGTCCTTTATAGTGGCTTCTACATGAAATTGTACTTGACTGATATCATTTTTTTTCTACACATACTTGACCAATTTTAACTATTCTTTTGAGCATATATCTCTCATTCATACCTTTAAAGTTTCTTTGCTTGTGGTATCTCCTATAACTATCCTCTTCATGGGTTCTGGTAGAGGTTTGTTAATGAAAATGGAAGATACTCTTGCTCATTTTTGTGTTTTTATGAAGACTTTGCTCATTAAGAAATGTTACTTGTATCTTGCTTCCTCACTTCTAATTTCAGTGTCTTGATACCTTTATTTTATAATCTTCCATCTGCATTTCCATTTTTGGAACAATTGCTATAGATTCGATACTCATTATGTACTTTACACTTGGTGTAATCTGATGAAAACCTTTGATGAAAGGATTTTTTTAGTTTGTATTTTCCTTTTTGTACAGTAATCATTTTACAAAATATTTTTGCTCTCTAGTCTACTACTGTACCTACACACTTAAATAAATAGTTAGAAAATATTTAGGAATTTTGTCCTCTCTTACTTTCCATAGTTTTTCTTTTCTCTTTATTTTTGGAATGATTCTGGGAATCATATGTGCTGATGTAGAATATTGCTCTTATCAATTCTATATCTATCTCTCGATGTACCTTATGCATGTCTATCTCGATGTAGATTAAACCATGAGCTCAATGTCTAATGAAAATTCTCTTTCCTTTTCTCAGGGATGATGATGGGACTGGATATTGCGGAAGAAGAGGATGAATAATTTACAACTGGATGAAGACAAACATAAGACCCATAGGAAATGATGGGTTTTCTCTATGTTCTTATGCTTTTAGATTTGTGTACATGCATCGTTTATTCAATAGTTATGTGTTACATCCCACAGTATTGTGCAAGAAATATTATACTTCTTCATGAATAAATAACATTTAATTTTTGTATTTGATTTTTGCACTTCGTTTTGCTTTCATTTTTTTGTCATGTATATTGATAGTATAATGAAATAAACAACTCAAACACATAATTTAATGTATTTACAAACATAAATAATGAGTTTTTGAAATACCAGTAACTTTAATAATGACTTGTTAACTTGTAAATTGCAACTCGTTTGTCATTCCCAATTTTAACATTTCACCTAAACTTTGATTCCCGCCTTTATCAAGGTAATGCATTAGTCCTTCAAGGATTTTTTGTTTCCTGTTGAAGATGAACATGGAATGATAGTCTATGTGAGGTGTTACATTTTGTAACAACACACATAGCTGCATATTACATGTAAATAATCAATTGTTGCAATTGAAAACATGATAATACTATAATGCATTCCCCTAGTTAGGTCCATTCCATCAATACCATCCATCGTAATGAAGTTTCGAGTTGCCCATTTTTGCATAAGTGCAAAAAATGTCAACAGGACCACAATGTTAATAAAACCGAATCACCCTACAAAGATGCATGGGAGACCCTCTCTCGTGTGGAGGTTAACAAATCCGAGGAAACAATTTGTGTCATTAGGTTCAGCTACATATGGGTAACCTATCATGCGCAGAAGAAGAACAATCATACATTGGGACCGAATTGTCGAGGATTATTCTTCAAAATAAAGAGTGAAGATGAATATTTTGTTAACGTGGTAGATGAGGAGGATGTTAATTAATTCACTACATACTATTCAAAGCATCGGAATATAGAAATAGTATTGTGGTAAGAAAAACTAAAAATAAAGTTGATCCTCGTGTAAGGAGTGTAGAAGTGTTGAAACCTCATGTGAAAGCATATGGAAAAAAATATGAAAAGTGTGAGACACTACAATCCAAATAGTCTAAAGGTTTTGGACTACTAAGAGGGACCTGTACTATAGTGATTAGGTCAAGGTAATGTATGGGGATGATGAAAAAGGGATAAATATTATCGACGAAGAAGGGCGCTAGCTCAAAGTTACTTCTCGAAAAACTAAACATTTTGTGCCTTGTGTGAGTGACTAGAAGAAAATGACCCGATAAGATTTTTGCGTATTTTTGCTATCTAATTCATTGCCACTTTAGGTTTAGTAGTTCATCTTGTGGATCAAGCTATTTTTATCATTAGTCTTGATTTTATTCCATCTGTGGGCTTCTTTTGTTAGATCTTTCCGTGTCTTGTACAAGGTTTGAGGGTGCCCATAAAAACCTCTTATTTACTATATATATAGACATATATAATTTTTATTTTTTATATTTTAAAATCTTATTTTTGTCAATAAAAATAAAAAATAAATCCTCCACTTGAAATCAAAGTTTGACACATATTCTCTTAGTATAATTTTAGTCTTAATATTAACTTCAAACATTTAATTACTTTTAAATAAGAAATTTTATGTTACACTATTACAATTTAATATTGAAAATTATATACTAAAAATTTGTAACAAATTTGTAGATTATATTTTCTCATTAAATATAATATATATCAACCAAATCTCCATACCAATAAATACATAGCACCCCCAAGAAAACTAAAATTTAAAATATATTATGAATTAAATCGTTATTCAATTTATTACATAACTACTTGTTTGTAATAATAAAGATTAAAATATTAACATAGTTATAAGAGGTGAGAATAAGGAGTTTCCTACATATATAACATTTTTTCACCCCGTTAAATTTTTTATTTAGCAAAGCATTCTGCCTCATGTGGATGCTAATTTTTTATTTTAATAGCTTAAAATATGTCATCTCAAAATTTTCCTCATAATATTGTGTGTCGACTATTATTTCATTTCCATTTTTGTAATTTATATGCTATATTTTTAATTGTTTTAAATATTTTAATGACTCGTGGGAAAATGTGAAGGCTAACATATAAAATTGATAATCAAATTTATATAATAAATACGGTAATATGTGTTAATAATTTTTGCTTCTCAACCGTTATTACTTATTTAGTGTTAATCTCCTAGCATAATATTTAGATTCAAAATAAATTAGAGTAGATATTAAATAATAATGTATATTTGAGTAATGTCAAATAAATGATTAGTGATAAATGGTGTTATTAACATTGAGACATGTTTATAAGTGTAACGTACAATGATAATATAAAATCATTAAGATTTCAATGTAAATTAAAGAAATCTTGATATATCGTTAAGATAAAAATAATAATTAAATATTCATAGCATCAACCCATACGATGTTTCAATATTAAAACAAAAATATATTATAACGTACAACAAATGAAAGGGTAAATCTAACTACATTGAATTATATTTCAAACTCCGCAGGTGCAGAAGAGAATGGATCGAGAGAAGGAGAACTGGGCTACAAGATTATTTGGTGAGGATACCAGAGAGTATGTTAAGATTTCTCCTTCATGGAAGAATGGTGATCCACATCTAGAAATTCTTGGATCTGTTATAGATAAGGCCAAGAAAAGATTAAAGTTTGCACTCATTGGAAGGTTTGCTGGGAAAAGACCAAACATTGATCTTGTTAGAGATTGGTGTAAAAGGAAATGGGCATGCATGGTAGATGTCAGAGCTCTAGTTGAAGAAGGTTTTTTATTCTGTTTCCAAAATAATCATGATAGGCTAAAGGTGCTTCAAGAAGTTTTGTGGTTCTTTGGCAATGCTTCTCTAAGTCTTCGTCGCTGGGAACCAGGTTTGTCACATAACTTAGTTTTTAAATCTCTCCCTATTTGGATTCATCTCCCTGCCCTTCCTTTGGAGTTTTGGGAGGTTGTTTTGATTTGGAATCGCCATATCAATGGGTACTTTGATTGTTGTTGATCAGCGGCGATGTAGGCCCGATCAATGGGTACTTTGATTAGTTTTGCATGATTTTGTGTTTTTGTCTTAAGGGAACCAAAATTCCCAAAAAAATATGTCTAAATTACCTGGAAGGCATTTGGGAACAGGAGATCGAAGTGGAGGGCTCATGGCTTTTTTGCTTCAAATGTCGATAAATCAGAGATGACCTGACATAATGCTGTGAGGAGGACGAGCTTGGTCTGGAGAACGATGAAACATAAGATCTAAAGGAGGAAGAATCAGATGTTGCAACTGTTCAAAGTGAGGATGTTGATTTTTTTCCAAACATGGTTGAGCCTGTTAGCATTGGAAAAGCAACATAGTTCGCTAGGAAGGAGGACGTTGGAAGTGGTAAAGGTGACCGGATGAATCGGTTTGATAGGAGGGATATTTCAAAATTGACTGCAGATAATCTCGATTCACAAGGAAATTTGCAGGATTTGTGGGTGAATAAAGATACTTCGAATAACACGGCTGTGGAACTGATCATTGACTTAGGAAATTCAAATTTGATGCATGAAAATTGTGTTGGACAGAGGGAAGCATTTAATGATGACGGTTGGACCTCGGTGCATCCTAAAAAATTGCTCGTCGTTTAACTCGGAGTAGCTCTCGAGCTACCTCATGAGTTTTGTATTTATTTTTATCTTTTAGTTTCGGTGGGGGCTTGTTGGGAGCAAATTTCTCTTTGGTTTCCCGCCATTGGTGTTTTGTTTGTTTGATTTTTATATGCTTTCACGACTATCTTTTGTAACGGACCTTGGAGCCTTTTCCAAAATTTAATCAATAAAAAAAAGATACAACAAATGAAAGATAACAATAAAAATAAAAATAAGCAAAATGCAAAGAGAAATGAAGAGTAGGTATGAGTGATTAGAATACGAAGCCCAATATCACAAGTAAAATAAAATAGGAGAAAGTTCCACTTTGATTTGTTGTTTGGTAATTTAATAATTCTCCCTATAATTTTAATATTTTACTAACTTCATTTATGTATGTTATGATAAGATTCCCTTTTCAATGTCATATTGGAGAAATTCTTGTGTAATGCGATTGGCACACACAATGAGCCCCCTATGTAGAGGACTAGATATGAAAGCATACTCGTGTCCATTTTACACAAAACACAAACTTTGTGTATATATCCTAAATGATTACTTAGAAGAATATAACAAATGACGATCCTTAATTTTTACTACTTATTTAACGATCGTTAATGATATTTATTGATGTATTTTACATTTTTTAAAATATAAATATATTTGTCTATGGTAGAATAATATATAAGACATTTTAAAAAAATCCCAAAACTAGTTTTAAAAAACCTTATATATTAAATTTAAATTATTTATTCATTATTTCCCAATGATACTACAACCCCCAACATCCATTCCACTATGATTTTAACATGTCTAGGAACATAATATATGGCTAGAGTCAAGTTAATAGGCCTAGTAAAAGTCATTCCTTCCCAATATATGGCCAAGCCAATGAGATGGGCCATTTTAAATCATGTTAAATGTTATCATGACTGTGTCAGCGCGACAAAGTATGAACATAAGTGGATGGAAATAAAAAGTAGACATTCATGTGGAAAGTCGGATTCCATTGACGATTGGGGCAGAGGTAAACAATAAAATAACCCTCAACGGATAAGTGTTTAGCGTCGGATTAGAAAATATGAGTACTTTTTGTATATAAAATAATTTACTTTTTATATATTAAAACCTGTCTAAAGAAGTTTGATAAATGGATGGTCGTTAATCCCCGTCTGAACGCAAATTGTAGCTAAATACTCGGCGTCAAAGTCTTTAGGCGGTGGCGTCAAAGTCTTTCTGTTAACGAGATGGGTTTTTGTTTTTTTAATGAGTTCGAAGCGCAGCACGTTCATTATAAACCCTAACGCATCAATAACTCTCCATATTTTTTCTTACAAGGTATCTGAACGAAAATTTCAAATCCAAGAAAGCATTGAATGTTTAATTTAGTAATTGATTTAGCTTGGAAAGGAGAAGGGTTGGGTAGGGCTTCAATGTTAATGTTTATTCCCCTTTAATAAACACCTTTTACTTTCTTTCTCCCTTGTTCTAAAATAATACACCGTCAATGATTTTGGCTGGCAGTGTTATTGATCCCATGGACAAAAACGATGAGAGAGATGAGCATCAGACAGAAATCCCAACGCATATTTATGTCAGTACAGACATTGCTGGTTTTCCGTCATCTGTTACACATTTGCAAGGTGAATATGGGTTTCTTCTTTTTCATGTTTAAGTATAGTCTTTTTTTCTTTTAGTGAGTAGTACATTCATTTGGACACTAGATTACATAAATTATCGGTATTTTTGCTCATGTTTGGGAGGAAGTATATAGCCGATATACAATTATATGTAAACGTACAAGTAAACCAGTGATCGCCTTAAATAATATGTATATAAAAAAAACAATGAATAGTTAATATATTTAAGAATATATGGATTTAATTAATTTTAATTCTTGGACTGTCAAGCTTTAAAACAAATTTGTTTCAAGCCATATGAGCAAACGCGTTCAGGGATTTAATATTATATTGTTAGACTTTCAAATTCTTGCTTAACACTAATAAATATATTTCAGACAATTGATTTCAGATATTACTAATAATATTACTCACTCCCATTGACCGCCAAAAAGCAATAAAAATATAGCTCATGAACAACTGTCTTATTTCATTGTTTTGAACTTGGTTTAAGAGTATGTTCAATGGGTATTTTTTCAGAATTTAAGCACAGATCTACAAAACGAATTGGATTGTGCTAACGTATTTGTCCACAATTAATTACAAGTAAATGGTTATGATTAGTTGAAAAAAAAACCTGAATTGCATTAATCTAATATCCATATTAGTGTACGAAGTCTTTAAAGCATGCATAACTGATATAAACAGCAAAGACAGAATTATTTTAAATTTCCTTGTTTCTATAATAACATGTTTATGAAGGCGTTACAAGTTATAACAATTTTACGATTTGTGTTCTTGTATGCGTTTTTTATAGCCTTGTATTCAGAACCCAACGTCCCTGATAGACTCAAAAGAAAAGATGAAGATTTCCTTGAAGTTGCCCATCAAAATTGCAGTATCCAGTCGCGGCAGAAAAAGAGACAATACAGAGGTGTACGACAGAGACCTTGGGGAAAATGGGCAGCAGAGATTCGCGATCCAAAGAAAGCAGCTCGCGTTTGGCTGGGCACTTTCGTGACTGCAGAAGACGCAGCCAAAGCATATGACGATGCTGCCTTCAAATTCAGAGGGAAGAAGGCCAAATTGAACTTCCCAGAAAGAGCCTCTCTTCCGGACCCTAATACTATTACTAATACTAATAATAATGTTTCTATCAAGTGTGGCCATGAAGATACTGCCGCAATCTCAAAACTACCAAATACCCCGTTCTCATATATTCCTCAAATGTCGACGCTGATCGACTTCAATGGCGCAATAGGTCACGGCAGCGATTCCTTTGACCCGTCCCTGCAGAGCAATGATTCCTTTCCATGCTTATCTCATGTCCCTCAGTATTTTAACAGTACTCTGCTGGAGCATAATCGGGGAATTGATTTGCAGCAGGCTAATAAATTTTTTTCCTTCTGATGCGATTCATGATATTTCTGGCTTTAAAAGATCTCATCAGCATTTTGAAGATGAGAAAGCTGTATTGTCCATCAAGAGGGAGCCTATAAGTTTTGGTAGTGGACAAATTATCAGAAACCCTAGTTTGAATGCATCAATGTCTATAGATCGCAGCATACCAATCTCCCATAAAGATGTACGTGAGGAGCAGAAGCAGCTACATGTTCGCCAGCATTTATTCCAGCCATTAATAAACGAGCAAAGCTTTCAAAATTATGCAGAAAGTGTTTTTAATGAAGCATTTGGTAATCCACCTTCAACTTCGAGGTAGTGCTTTCTCGAGAGTGTTGGCATTTCCCAGATCTTCTCAATATATGATAAAATTGACAGAGAAGGAAAGCAGTGAATGCTGCAAATATGTTATGTGTAGTAGTTGAAAATTATTTCATGTTTTCAATTCGTTGGATAAAATTTCCTTAGGTGCCTAACAGACGTTATTACCACATGTATTTGTTTTTTTGTTTCTAGTGATTTTACATCCATGGAATGCAAAGTAGCATATCAGAATTCTTTACATATCAGTTTTTTCTGTGAGTAGAATAATCTTAAATACGTTGGTGGACTGACTTTTCTACTATGTACCTAGGCTAAACAAAAGTAAAATATACGGGATTCTTAAAGTTAGTATAATAAGCTCGTGAGCTCCGGGAAATTTTGGAGCGTCTGAAATGTTCTGTCCTAGGATTTCACTGAAATAGTTACTGCTATAGTATTATCGGGTACTCAGATTTGCACAATCAGAACACCATAATCTAGCTCAAGTGTAAGAATGTCATTAATATAAAGGTGATAACTTTAAAAAGTGATTTACATCGCTAAGGTAATGATTTCTAATACTCAAGTAAATGGAGGCTTTTTTAATGTTCATGGTCCTCACTTTCCGTTGCTCATCCCCAGGACAATGTTGAGGCGGCTAAGGGATGGAATCCTCTTCTTCCCCACCTTAGACCTTATTCCGGCCTATTAATTCTATTGAAGTTATTCTACTGTGCTGCCCTGATTTTGTTGAACATTCCATCTAGGAAGAATAGATTATTGTCCAAAGCAAGAAAAGAACTACTTCTAAGTTAATCACAGCCCCTTCTACAATGACTCTCAGATCCCACACCTTGGGTTGATTTCATTCTTAAACTGTTTTGTTGTCCGGCTGTTATATTGCTGATTTGTTGCCGGTAGATAGTAGCTGTCCTTGTATTTTCTATATTGTTGAGCAATTAAGTCTCATTTTGACTATTTTGTTTTTATTGTTATATTTGGATGTGGAATCTTTCTTGTTATTCTTCAGTAGGATCAGAGTCAAAAATATTGATCCTCAATAAAAAAATTGAGATTAATGTGACATGTTTTTATAGACACCAAAATTTCTTACATGATTAGTTTTACTTGTATTTCTTTATTAGTTGTTATGGTGTTACTATATTTGTAATTTATGTATTCAATAATTTTCTAGACTGATATAAATATATTAATCTGAAAAATGTTGATAAATATCAATCTTAATATTTTTATTTAGATTTTATACGCACTTTATTTAGGAATAAATATATTTCATTCTTCAAAAAAAATTCTTAGTGTTTGATGGAAACTTATATTAATTTACTTGAACAAAATTATACGGTATTCTCAAAGTTGTAAGCTCGTGAGCTCCATAAATTGTTTGGAGCTCTAGAATGTCCTATCTACGGATATTACTAAAATACTTATTGTTATTAGTACTCTCCAAAGCAATGTAACTATAAGTTTCAAAATTACATAACTAGTTACTATTATTCATACTTTTCGACCAATTAGGACTTGTTATCATTTTCATAAACTAATAAACACTTTTCACATCCATTACAAATATTAGTAAAGTCATATATTTCTTAACAAAATATTTACAAAATTTCATTTATCTTCAATTTGATTGGCTTACACATTGAGATGCTATTGTGGCCTTCAACAATTTCAAGAATAGAGTGATGGCGCGATATTTATTACCATTTATTTTAAAACACTCTAGGCCGAGCTTTCCACAAATCAATGGAGACATAGAGTATGACGTTTCAAAACTCCACACGTTACCTACATTGACATAGACAGACAATTTTCTCCTTTCATACCGAATCGAGGCAACAATAGGGAGAAGACCCAAGTATGTGAACACGCCCCAATACTTGAACAAGTATTTTGCATTTAAAATATCCAATACTTGATGGAATAAAAACCAAAATTTTGATTATTGAAGTTCAAAAATATGTTTTTTATAAACCATATGTGCATAGGTCAACATCACAAAGATTACTTAAGTACAATAAATACCGATTGGTACTTTCATTTTCTACAATAAAAGAGTCATTTGTTCAAAATATAAAAACAACATATCAGTTGACAAACCCATCATATCTATTTAATGGGTTGAATATTTGTCTTCTCAATTCATCTCTTTCCATATTCCAAGTTGGGCTGTTCAATCACCAGATCTTTCATATCCAGACATTAAGTCATACCTGCAAAAAAAGAGGGAACCTTCTTCTCAAGATTCAAATTCATCCATTAAAAACACAAAGAAAATTGTACACTTGAAGGTAAAAAATAAATATGAATATCAAATCAAATAATTCCAGCCACAAGATCATCTCAAAATCAATTTCAACCTTTGATTAAAAAGACCCTACACCTTGATCCATGTCTTTCATTTTGATTGGATACTCTCAAATTGGTATTGGTATTATATATTCACTTTCCTAGTCTTCTTTATTGTTTTCTTACTTCTGCAGGGTGCCTGATTACAGTGGATTTTATAAGAAGAGGTTACTTCTATCAAGTTTTCAAAGGAAAGGTCCAGCAAAGCAAAAATTGCAGGTTAGTTTTCATGCCAACTGCTTCAAGAGGACACTTAAATATGTAAAAAATAGTCACATTTATTACTTAAGGCCCTTTTCCACTGGAATGTATTCATACATAGAGCTCAACTGCCTGTTTTCTCTGATATAAGCTAACGTATACCTTGCACTTCTGCTGAAAGCATGTTGTGATCTGCTTTTTGTTTGACCAAAGATCCTGCTAAATAATTCTGTGAACATCTATTAGATAATGGCTTTATGTTTTCTCCCATAAAGTACCTTAATTGGAAATAATATTAACTTCACAATAGAATTAGTAACTTCAGAATGTAAATGACTTTTTTTTGAGATATTTTATTTGATCACTCATATGTAAGCAAATAATATTACAGATAAGATTCAAATTAAAGGCTTAGGATAAAAAATGTTTAATTATAACTAGCTGTCAAATTGGTAATCCTACGTGGCGAGGATTTGGCTCCATGGCCCTGCGATCATATGGCTGGAGTCTCTTGTTATCTGAAAATAAGTCATCTACAGATATATGGAGAATGTGTTGGACATATCAATTGGTATCGTCCACAAGCCATAGACATCTGCCAAATAATGAGAACTGAATTTTCTCACAAACAACATCCACTGCATCCTATAAAATTGAAAAACTAAAATTCAAACCATTATCAAAATCCACAAGGATTAATGGTAGTGAATATAAATCGTAGTACAGTGTAGGTAAAGAATGCAACAGCTCAAACCTATGTCCAGCACATTCTTTATATATCTCTCGCTAACTCTGTAAGATATAAAATCTGTACCATTTAATACAAAACAGAATTCTGTAACTCTATGTGAACACTGCCCAATACTAAGGAGATAAGATAAAGAGTTTCCAAACTACAGGGATAAGATAACTAGCTATGTTTATTTATAGCTAGCTGTAAAATTGATAAACCTACATGACAAGGAATTGGCCCGATGGACCCGTGGACTCGGGGTGCTGACATAATGGCACTACTCCCAGAAATTAAAGATATAGGAAAGAAAAATGTTTATTTATAGGGGAGAAGGGACAGTATGCGAACACCCTAAGTTCGCAGGCCCATGGAGCCAATTCCTTGCCACGTAGGATCACCAATTGTAATATTATTTGCTTACATATGATCGATGAAATAGAATCTCACAATGAAAGGCTCAACCACCCTTTACCAAGCTGTTTACCCGCCTTCCAAACTGGTTTGCTCAACCACCATTTACCAGACTGTTCCATGGCGCGTTTTGGAGTCGTTTCAGACTGTTTTGCTCAACCGCCATTTATTTAGAAGAGTTTAGGGGAGAAGGGCCAGTATGCGAACACCCTAAGCTCAGACATTAAGTGAACCAAATCCTTGCCACGTAGGAGTGAAGATAACTAGATATAAATAAACATTAACAACATCAAAGACTTGTAATAAATTCTGAAAAAAATAACGAAGCTTACAAAACTCGAGAGTAGGTTATCAGATTTGTTTAATTGTTTAAGACTTTCAAGTTGTTCTGCCCATTCCTGTTTCAACATCTCCTTCTCATCTCTCATTCGCGAGATGCAGTCAGAGCTTCAGAAAAAATGAATGCAAAAAATGGATAACAAAATGCAGTCAGAGTTTCAGTGAAAATGAAAGAAAAAAATGGCTAAAAAAACGAGTTGGATTATTTCATAGAAAAAGGAGAAAATGAGTTGGATAAGATAAAGAGTTTCCAAACTACGGTGAAAAGAAAGAAAAAATGCGTGCTCAAGGGTCGGATTGTTCATCGTATAATCTTTGTGGGCAATATGACAACCTCGAGCAAGGCACTGTGAAGCCACCCTTCACGCAAACTTGCACTGTGCTTTAAGCCCACTCAAAAACAAGCCACCCGTGACTACGGAGAAAAAATGAAAACGAGAAAACGAGTATAAGGCACCGACAAAACGAGAAAACTACAAACAAACACCATTTGCAACTACAGAGAAAAACACGAGAAAACGAGCAACCGAGTATAAGGCACGATAAACAGAGAAAACTACAGAGAAAAGGAGATTAAAATGGGGATTAAAATGAAGGTTAAGATCCTAATCTGCCCTCAGTATTGGATGAAATAATCAGTATTAGAGGAGTGGGAAAAAGAAAAAATGGATGAAATAATCAGTCCAAATAATACAGTATTTATTGGTACTTTTACAAAATTGAATTGTTGTTTTAGGTCATAAAGCTTTCCCCTAAAATACAAGAATCAGGATGACTTCAAATTTTAATTCCTTGATGGCTGAAATACAAAACACATTTTCGGAACTTAATGTTACACCTGGCCTCAGTTGCACTGCCCTAAATCTAAAATCAAATAATGTTGGAGCTGCGTTAATTTGACAGAGGTCAGTTCCAGATCACAATGTCAATTTGACAGCTAATTATAAATAAACATTTTTTTATCCTAAGCCTTTAATTTTGAAACATATTGAAATATTATTTGCTTACACATGATCGATCGAATAAAATATCTCAAAAAAAACGCATTTACTGGTGGAGACCCGAAGTGGTTCACTCCACTTGCCAGGTGTTGTCCATTTAATTCGAAATTAAAGAGGGAAACAGTATCTGTCCTCCTCACCATAAGACGCGCGTAATAGATAAGCTTCAATTAAATGCCAAGACGTACAGTAGTACAACAGATTTGCTGCCACCGTAACAGCATATGTAGTCAAGCTATTACAATTAGGATTCTTACAAGCATTCAATTCTGAAGATGGTTTGATGTCAAAAAACATTACATTAACAAGACCTGCGTCAATTGATCGATATGAATTAGAAGTGTTTATAGATGATCTTATTGATATATTAATACATATTTTGCTAATTTTATATTGTTTGTGTAACACACCAAAAAAAATACCAACACAAGAACAACACAGTGAAATACAGGATAACTTTTTTTTTTGACTTGCTTGACACATAACACGGCGCAACACATCGTCACCAAGGTTACAACTAACACTGTGAACAACTTGATACAAGGATGGCCATAAAGGCAGCACAGAAACGTTCACACCTATCAAGGACAATTTATTTTTCTTTTGACAAGACAACATGAAAGTCCAATCCACATGACACACTCACGGCTAGGGCAAGCCACAATAAGAAATGATCGGAGGTTATTTATTTTGACAAGACTCCCTGTAGCTCATGACTTAAGCTTTCAGAAGAATTCAATACATGATTCGCACAAATTCATCTCACCAACTAAGTTAATTTCTCAAACACTGTAGAGTAGTTCACTTAAAGTCTTCTCCTACTTACTAAATCTTATTATCTTCCAGAAACTAACCATTGTTTTCCTTTAAGCTTGTTTAAGAGTTCACCCCAAAGGGATAGTGTTCGCTAGTTTAGCTAGGGGTATCAATTTATAAATGTTTACTTCACAAAGGATGTTTTCATTTTGATCACTCATGGAATCATTTGATTTCAAATAGATCACCTTTACATTTATTTGTTGAATATAAAATTATTATTTTTGTTTAGCTTCTTTAAGGGTTAACCGACTCATTTTACTTTACTTATAAAATATTGTCGCTAAGTCTTAGAAAGATTTAACTTAACAATTTATTCTGAAGATCAAAGTTTTTCAATACTCATATCAATGTAAAGATTGAAAGCCATTCCTCACAAGGATAATTTCAAGCTTAACTACACAAGAACAAGACACTTTATTTCACCATTACCAAACAATACAAGGCAAGAGGTCATATCAACTCTCTTTACAAGCAATGTTACACAATTTACAACACATTGGACATTTTTACAAGGAACTTCATAATGGTACAGATGAAACTTTTACACTCTTTTCTTCTAGTCTACTCGCATAATCCATCTGCACAAATATTAACTAGAGTCAGTTCGCTAGAACTGAGCATGTTAAGTCTATGCATTGAAATAATAAGCTAACATTTAACAATTGACATGAAAGGAATGTTCTACTTCATGAAAGGATCAAAGCACAAACCACTAATCTACTTTTCACACGAGGTAAGGATCTACACCAGCCAACAATGAGGAAGTCAAACATTCCAGCAAGCAGTATATCACAAAACAAAGAAACAATCCAAGAACTCATGGGATAGGAACGAAAGGTCAATAGTATAGAGAATTTTGATCATGCAACCGTATGGATTACGTGACTTAAATCTAATATTCAAACCATCCATCTTAAAAGGGAAAGAAAAACTTGAGAGTCAAAGACATACTAGTTACGATCAAGACGCGAAACAAAACATAGTTACCCAGTCCTTCCAGGAGGATGTTTCATAGCAATAAAGGGATACATGATCCCGAAGGAAACATTCCATCGTTATAATCTAAACAAGAGGTCTACCGCCTCTTCCTTACAAGGTCTTTTAAAAGTAATAAACGTTAACAACTAGGATTCTCTCTAATTTCTTTGGTTTGCAACTAGGATTCTCTCTTCCTAGAACTTTCTATTGCTAAAGGTTGTATCCTGAATCCCATTGATCTACTTTCGGGCATTGAGGACAAAAATGAAAATTTCCTTCTTTCCTTCCTAATGTCTAATACCAGAATGGATTATTGAAGAAACTACAAGCCGCAAGCCTTATTAGGAAACGAGTAATAAACAAAATAGCTCACAAGCAGGCTACACTCTAGGTAGGAAAGCATGACAACTTTTAAATGGAAAGCCTAAACAAACTTCATTCGTAATCTTCATAAATAGTATACATACTATTATCCAAGACAATATAAAGCACTATGTGTAAAATGTTGTACAATATCAATTCAGTCCAATCAAAGGACTCTCACTTACGCAACAAATTACATTCAATAGAAAGGTAATCAAGGAGTAGTGTTACAACTAATAAAGCAAGAGCCACTCTAGCTAAGGACCTAGATTTCCATACTTTTGATATTCCTTATCAATGATGATAAAACACCGCAAAAGAAATATACATGCATTTGTGTTTTATCCAACGGTAAGTCTTCATTCAGTAGATCTGAAAGGTGATAACTATCTTGTCAGCACAAGCAAGGGAACAAGCCAAAGAGGAAAGAAGCATTCGAGTGGGGCAGAAGTACTAATGAAGGAAACCCCCTAAGGAAGCAAAAAGCAGGAAGTATCTACTATCGAGCAGAAATCAGACCTAAGCATTTATGAGCTTCTATTGATTTGATATCGCTTAGGGTAGCCATAACTAAGCATTTTGAAAGGTAACATTTATTTATTTATTTATTTATTTATTTTATAGCTTCCATGTTTCATAAGAATGTCCCTTTCCCATTTCAGATGGTTTGATCCAAAACAACAAAAGCAAGTAAAACATTGTTCTCATCCATATAATTATAACAGAATAAAGATAACAACAATTTTCCCTTATGCAAACCGATCATGAAAGGAACGTCGATTCAGGAGAAGGAACAGGAAAAAAAAAAAGAAACCAATGCACTCAAGGACAATCGATAAAATCAAACACAATATTCCATCTTAAGGTGTCATTTCAGGTAGTAGATCATTTATTTCATGAAGTTGAAAAAGGACAGCAAAATATTTCAGGGGCTAGTCTTAACATGCCTGGTTTAGAATGCCATCTCCATATGTAAAAGATTTGTCTCAAAGCCACTGCTTGCCCTTAACCCAAAGTGCTCTGCGGGCTCGTGCTAGCGCCACATTCACACAGTGAAAAACAGCTACAAACCAACCCCATGATTTGAAGCTCGGACACGAGACATATTGATTACACCACACTCCTGGCTTGGGTAGGCATCTACCGTGATGATACACAACCTTCTCCTTCATCAAATTTGGGGACAACATCAAAATCTCGGTGCAAACATTGCAGCTGTAGCTTGTAAGGTGTGATAATTCCAACAGCACCCTTTATGCCTGCCAACATATTGACTCGTAGAAGATGCTCATATAGTTGCAAGGCAAATTGTGCTTCATGAATATTCTGATATGAAACAGATCGGCCTCAAAAGATTGCAAAGTTGAACCCTGCCTACAGGAAACCAAACAACTAGCAAACCCCAAACCTGCGAAGGACCGTTGTCTCAAAGGTAGAGTGCTCAGCAATGCTGATGGAGGTCCTTGATTTGAGTCCTAGCCGATCCATGCCTTACAACATTATCATTAGCAAAATTCTAAGTAAAGTGATCTCCCTGAAATGAAGTAATAAGATGGAACAATTGTCCTTAGTTCTCTGCACATCCTTCAGGCTCCTACAGGCTAGAAGTAGTCCCACTGCTAACTGAGTTACCATTTCTCTTGATCAAGCAAACCATCATGAGTTCTTTCCTTGGGCTGATATAGTACAGATCCACGCCTATGAGATTCTCTCCCATGAGTTACATCGTAAAACAAGTAAGGAAGCAATAGAGAATCTCATAAATAAATTTCATCAGGTCTGTTGGTAACACCCTCACTGTCACGAATCGGTTTTGGATGAACAAACTCAATGCAAGCTCTGGATCTGAGAAATATCCTGCTACCTTCATCTCCCAAGACATTTTCTCCAATATTGCATAGATCTCCTGTGCCTGTGGATGCGATCTGTCACCTACACGAAAGCATGCGCCATCACTTGCATATCATGCAATTTCACGGACAATAATGGAAGGTAACAGGTTGGCCTTTTTCACACAGTTTATTGTAGTGAAAATGTCTTTTGCCGCACTTCACTGTCAAATTTTCTTCGTGTACCGCATACTTGCTGCACATTGATTTATCAGATTTGGTAAAGGGAGTTCGATGGATTTTGGCAGTCGAGCTCATGGCTTCAGATTTTTATGGGGTTGGGCCATACCGAAGTTGCAGGGCGTTGCTGTGGATTCCCCAACAAGAACACACCAGACAACACCCAAAGGACGTGGAGGTAACACGCCTACCTCCCTATCTTGTAGCTTCATCTATAACCACCATATCAAACCCATGGCCAGAACTAAGAACAGTGGTGAACACAATCTCAGCCTCATTGCAAAACTTGCCTCAAGGTTTGATCGAGCTTCTTCCATGCTAGATCCGCCACCTGGACAGAAGCGACTTCCCAAAAGAAAGGGAAAGGCAGCTCAATCTAAAACTTTATCTCGTTCTTCTACTACAGCTACGAGATTTTGCAACAGCCGATCATGGCTGTGGTCGCGTGCAACTAGAACAGAAATGGGAGGAAAGAACACATAAAATGGTCAACTCCGCACAAAGACACGAGTGCCCTTGCAACACTTTCACTGTCACTTCGTCGATTTGAGAACATAACTAGAAGGGGAAAACCCGAGTCTGAGGATGCAGTCGAACTGAACAGATAACAACATAGCGGACAACTTGCACAACTGAACATGACTGAGGTTGCGTGCATCCAGAACATCAGGATCAACACCGACGGTGCCTTGGGAATCACCCTGCAGCTCCCCAGATTAACTCCCTCTGGATGTGGGTCGCCAAGGCAATGCAGGAGGGACATCACGAGATCGATCCTCACGCCTCTTGACTGCGTGTAGCAATTCCTCCATTGAACTGAGCTTTCGATCGATTGGAGCAGTCTTATTCTTCATTATTTAAGCTGATTCTCAGCTCAAAATGATTGACAGTGACCAGATTGCAAGAACTATAAAAATAGAGGAAAGCCAGCTCGATTCTTCCAAAAACTTACACTCATCTATTGTTCTCTTCCCTGTAGCTGCTGCAAATAGCCAGATACTTCCTCACGGCACTCTCATAGCAAAAGTTCAGTTCTACACTCCACGATAGGTACAGGCATAGGCTAGAGGCGTGCTGGTCCAGCATTGAGTGGTTTAGGAAATTGTTTAATGCATTCGGTGAGACTGTGACAGCTATTGAGGGCGCCCCCTGCCAACTGACCCAACTCTCACCCACCTGCCTTCAATTTTCTCTGAAAAACTGTCCCCTCTCTTTCATTTTGTCAAACGCTTGAATGCATTCACCAAACTTCTGCGCCTTGACAAGAAACACGTGCTTCCCTACGCCCTCCACTCCGTTTCCATTTTTTAAAATTTACTTGTTTCAAAAGCTCTCTCTCTTTTTTTTTTTTATAAACTTTCATTATTATTGTTATTTATTTCAGAGGGGTTCGAACTGCAGATTGTCTATCCCAAAATCCCAATCGATGCCAATTACCCTTCCTTAAGCAAGCAGAACGTGGTCGACAATATCAGAAATACGGATTAATATTAATTTCCTTGTCGGTTGATAACTCACTACTAGCTTGGATGTCATGTAACTATTCTTATCTCCTATAATATCAGACATTATAGAAAATGCAACAACGAATTCCGCCAAATGGGCAAGTATAATTTGTGTCATGTCTAATGGAACCCTACCCGTCACACGAAAAATGTGATTAATAGATTTTTAATTAAGAAAAGGGTCGTAAAGCACTCAGGAATTCATATCCACAAAGAATAAGGAAAACAATTTATATCCTAAGCTCATAAAGATTATTCAGAAGAGTAGAGATATTCCATGCTTAGCACTCGATCGCCACAGGATGAATAGGTGTAATGTAGAACAGGGCATTACGGTTTGATACTCGGGCAGCTTCAGAGAAGATGAAGACAAAGAGGAGTTTACATTGAGCACAACGTATGCCCAAAAACGAGGTGTACAATTTGAAATTGAACCATCTAACCATGAAACAGATGAACAGGATGCTACAATAATAAGTGAAGAGGATGTGCAACAACAAAGCAAGGAGATACAAACACAACCGATGATCATCGCCGAGAACCCGCTGGTTGTGAACTAAATAGGCATGAACTACAGGAGACTCGTGCTTGTTAGAGGCAACACTTCACCAAGAAGGTTAGAATTTTGTCTAGTTGGTCAAAAGAAGATATGTTAAAGGCCATAGATGATATTGAGTTACTCGCATTATTCAATTAGATTGCCTTAATCAAATATCATGTCATCCGTGACATGATATTTCAAATAACACTATTCTCGCATTTAAAATATCCAATACTTGATGAAAAAAAAACCAAAATTTTGATTATAGAAATTCATATAGGGCCGCATGCGAACACCCTAAGTTCGCAGTCCAGGAGCCATTCCTCGCTACACGTAGGAGCGCCTAATTTGACAAAGCCTATTTATAAATAAGCATTTTTTATCCTAACCCCGATAGATAAGACACAAATAAATGCTCAACCACCATTTACCATGGCTTGTTTTGGACGTGTTACACACTGCTTCCTCCTCGACGCTTACACATTGTTTTCTTTGGACACGTTGCATTTCCTCATGCCGAGTTGTAATGCAAATGTGGTTGTTTGTGAGTGGGCTCACACTGCAAGGTTTGCATGAAGGGGTCTTTCTCGGTTCCTTGCTCGAGATGTTGACCCTATAGACACGTGGTTTATAAATAAACAAATTTACAAACTTCAATAATCAAAATTTTGGTTTTTATTCCATCGTATTGGATATTTTAAATGAAAAATAGTGTTTAAGTATTAGGACGTGTTCACATACACGCCCTTCTTCCCTATGTAATCAACAACCCAACTTATAAATTTGCCTTTATCAAATAATATGAAATTAATAAAACATGTATTCAATCATCGTTAATGGCACCCTGACAGGTAATCACAAGTCCACCTACAAGTTCATAATTCATACCTGTCATGTATGATAAGCTTGCTAAAATTTTCCAATCAGAGATGATCTTATTGATATATTAATACATATTTTACTAATTTTATATTGTTTGATACTGCAGCGTTTAAAGAAGATGAAGAGAAAGAGGAGTTTGCATCGAGCACATCGTATGCCCAAAAAACGAGGTGTACAATTTGAAATTGAACCATCTAACCATGAAACAGATGAACAGGATGCTACAATAATAAGTGAAAAGGATGGTGCAACAACAAATCAAGGAGATACAAACACAAATGATGATCATCAGCCAGAACCTGCTGGATGTGAACTAAATAGGCATGAAATGCAGGAGACTGTGGTTGTTAGAGGCAACACTTCGACCAAGAAGGTTAGAATTTTGTCTAGTTGGTCAAAAGAAGATATGTTAAAGGCCATAGATGATATTGAATTCAACAATTATTCTATTAGAGCTGCTGCACTGAAATATAATTTACCTCCTACATCTGTTCATTATTGGCTGAATGGTCTGACCCATACAAAAAGGAAGGGGCCTGCACCTATTTTGAGTGAAGGAGAGGAGAAAGAGATAGTTGAATGGTGTAAGCAAATGGCAGATCTAGGGCATGGAGTGGGATTTATGCAACTGAGGGCATGTGTTGCACAAATTTGTGAAACTAGAGAGACTCCATTTCGAGAAGGATTACCTGGAAAATCTTGGTGTGAAGGATTTAGAAAAAGACACCCAGACATAGTCCTTCGGACTGCTGAAGGTCTAGAAAGAGATCGTGCAATTGGTTTACGTCAGAGGTGGTTAGAAGTTTTATGAAAAACTAGCTAGCATTAATATCAATTCCTATGGTGCGGTGCAAAATATGGAATTGTGATGAGATAGGAATCCAGCAGGGAGAAATTGTGGCATGAGGGTGCTTGCCACCAAGGGTTGCAGGAATGTTCCCAAAATCATTCCTCGTAGTAGAGAATGGATGACAATTCTATGTTGTGTAAATGTTGCAGGGCAATGTATCCCTAACTTTTACTTATTTAAAGGTTAGAAAGTTTCACAAAATTACATCAAGGGATGTGAACCAGGTGCTTGCATGGCTGCTCATCCAAGTGCTTGGATGACTAGAGAGCTCTTTATAAGCTGGTTGTATCATTTCAGTAAGTCTGTACCTGGAGGGGTGTGCCCTGAAAATAGGCATTTACTTATATTTGATGGTCATGGAAGCCATGTGGCATTGTCAACTATAGAAGAGGCCAGGCGATTGGGGATTGATTTATTGACATTGCAAAGACATACTACACACAGTTGTCAGTAACCACTAGATGTTAGTGTCTTTGGTCCTTTTAAAGCATATTTCAGATCTGAGAGGATGCAGTGGATGTGTAATAATAAGTACCAAGAAGTCAAACATTCAGACTTGGCAGAAATAGGTAGTAGAGCTCTCGCCAAGGCCTTGACACCTGCAAATATTCGTGCTGGTTTTAGACGAACAGGTATATGGCCACTTGATCCAAATGCATTACAGAATGACATGGAATGTAGTAAACTATATATCATTGAAGAAGATGCCAACGAAGAAGCTGCTGAAAATGTCACAGATGATGATACTCATGAAAACATTATGAATGTTGATGGTACTGAAAACATAATAGATGTTGATGCTGCTGAAAACATACTAAGTTTGTCAAGAGATGTAGCTCCACCAGTTGGTGACAAAATAGGATAAAATTACTTAATGGAATCAGCTTGAGAATCACAACAAAGAAAAGAATTCCATCCAACCACTGGAACAATGGTTCTGCTAATATAGAGACGGAGGAACCAAGTGTACAGGAGAAAGAAAAAGTATAATGCACCAAAGATTATGAAGTGAACCACATTGTGAATATCGGTGACCAAGGCACATCCACCTGCAACACCGAGGCCTGTGGATTTGAGAGGACGATCTCTCATCGCTAAGTGCACCGTAACAACCTACTTGGCTACAAGAGCATATTGCAGAGTTGGGACTTGATCAGATTGGAAACATTGAGGATGAAACTATATCTTTACCTTCGATGCCAACCAACCTTGTGCCAGCAGACTTTGAACCAACAAAATTTACTCATTATTATGCTGACACAGAGGAAATTGAGGTCATTGCTAAAGATAAAAACGAGGAAGAGACAACTGGCCATGATGTTGTTTGTAGTATATCAAATGATGGTGTTCTGCAAATGAGAAGAAATTAGGTAAATTTTTAAGGTTACCGACACAAATCAGACGGATCCTTCCAAAGGTAAGAGTGATGCTGCACTTGGATAAGTCGTGGTTCACAATTGTTAACATTTGATGCTTATGTTCAGATGTTAAAAGATACGTAACATAAAAACAAGAAATATGTGCAGGAAAAGCATAAAAAGGAGCATATTGAGGCAAAAAAGCAAGAAAGGTTGGCAGCAAAGGAGCAGAAAAAGGAAGAGAGATTGCAACGCATTAAAGAGAGGAAATAAAGGGATCTACAAATTTTTGTCAAAGATAGGAGCGAGAAACAACGGGAAGTAGCTTGCCAAAAAAGGAATTGGAATTACAATGTAAGGAAGCCACTCACCATCAAAGGCAGAAAGAGAAACAAGAAAGAGATAACAAGTTCAACAATCCGCAGGTTTTGTTTCCCATGCATCATTCCATGCCCATACAGAACTCCATGTTACAAGATATGTTGAAAGTTCCTATCCCAGATTACCACCCTTACTTCCTTGACACCAACAGAATGCAAATAACTTCAACTCCAACTACACACCCCATTATCCCACAACCTCCTACTTCACACACAACCTTTCATACCATATCTGGTTTTCCTATTCCACCATGGGTTCATCCAGTGAACCTCTTGATGACTCCAACAACATCTGTCAATGATACAATCGTTCCTGATAGTCCAAACTAAGGGCCTTTTTGAAGGTGTGACATGGTTATGGACTAACAAACTGATTTACTAATTATGGCAGCATTCGAGGAGAATTCTTTTTTGTGTTGCAGAAAAATATGTATCGAAATCAATTGTGCTTGCATTATTGCATTCACGATTATAGGTTATAGTTGGTATATTTTGCTCCGAATGTAATGAATATGGACACATACAGTATAAGTTTATATGTTTTGCTCCAAATGTAAGAAATATAAAGACATGCAGTTTAGATTACTACATTTTGCTCGAAATGTAATCATTGTTTCAGATGAGGAAACCAAATCAGCTCAGAATTTGTTCATAACCTTATTTAAATTGTTGCAGCTTAAAATGAACACCATTAAATAATGTAAATGTATTTTTTTTTTATAAGTATAAAAAGATTTTATTTATTAGGTAGACGGATTAGTGTTTTACAAGGCTCCCAAAACCTTGTACAAAACAAAAAGATAAAACATTGAAGATCACAACAAACTGACTACAAACAAAATCAAAACAACTTAATACAGCAAAAGCGCCCAAGAACATTTGTTTATACAAAACTGAAAGACAAGGATTTATTTGAATCTTGGTGAGGTAGAAACCTCACCTCTATACGGCTTAAAGACATAGAATTGTAGGTAACATTTTCCTTGAGTATTAGTAGTGTGAATACACACTGTTTCCACCCTACTTCAACCGATCTCCACGCATAAAACTGCTGCTCCAAAGCTTTCCATGCAATCTGCACATGCATGTTTAACCATATATTAAAAAACCGAATTTGTTTGAACACAGAGAATGAAAGAACCAGTCAAAGCTATCAAAATGCAGTCAGAGCTTCAGAGAAAATGAATGCAAAAAATGGATAACAAAATGCAGTCAGAGTTTCAGTGAAAATGAAAGAAAAAAATGGCTAAAAGAACGAGTTGGATTATTTCATAGAAAAAGGAGAAAACGAGTTGGATAAGATAAAGAGTTTCCAAACTACAGTGAAAAAGACAGAAAAAACTACGTGCTCAGAGGGTCGGATTGTTCACCGTATAATGTGGGCAATATGACAAACTCGAGCAAGGCATCGTGAAGCCACCCTTCACGCAAAACTCACAGACGTAAGCCCACTCGCAAACAACCACCAGTCGCAACTACGGGGAAAAAAATGAAAAAACGAGAAAACGAGTATAAGGAACCGACAAAACGAGAAAACTACAGAGAAAGCGAGAAAACGAGAGAACGAGAAAACTACAGTGAAAAAGAAAGAAAAAATGCGCACAGAGGGTCGATTGTTCACTGTATAATGCTGTGGCCAATATGAACACCTCGAGCAACGCACTGAGAAGCCACCTTCACGCAAAACTCGCACAGGCTGTAAGCGCACTCATGAACCAACACCATTTGCAACTACAGAGAAAAACACGAGAAAACGAGCAACCGAGTATAAGTAAACAGAGAAAACTACAGAGAAAACGAGAAAACTAGAGAGAAAAAGAAAGAAAAAAATGCGTACCTGATTGTTCACTGTACAAGGCACTGAGAAGCGGAGACAGTAGGTGACAGTGTGCAGCAAGGGAGACAGTAGGTAACGCGTCCAGCGGAGGAGACAGCGCGTAACACGTCCAGAGGAGGAGACAGTATGTAGCGCGGCTGAACAAAACACTGTGGCACGACTCCAAAACGCGCCATGGAAGAGTGGGTCGAGCAAACCAGTTTGGAAGGCAGGTAAACAGTGAGAAACGACTCCAAAACGCGCCATGGAACAGTGGGTCGAGCAAACCAGTTTGGAAGGCAGTAAACAAATTACCCGGTAAAGGGTGGTTGCGCATTTAATTGAAGCTTATCTATGACGCGTCTTATGGTGAGGAGGACAGATACTGTTTCCCTCTTTAATTTCGAATTAAATGGTCAACACCTGGCAAGTGGAGTGAACCACTTCGGGTCTCCACCAGTAAATGCGTTTTTTTTAGATATTTTATTCGATCGATCATGTGTAAGCAAATAATATTTCAATATGTTTCAAAATTAAAGGCTTAGGATAAAAAAATGTTTATTTATAACTAGCTGTCAAATTGGTAATCCTACGTGGCGAGGATTTGGCTCCATGGGCCTGCGAACTTAGGGTGTTCGTGATATGCCCTTCTTCCCTATCAGAAAGTATTCTTGAGAACAACGTTGCGAGCGATAACAAAAACTCATCTCGGATGGACAACATGATAAAGCTTAATTAATATTAAGACTATTGTAGCTGTGGATAGAAAACATCATTTATCCAGTCGAAATCTTGCAACATTAAACAAGCCACTTTTTCTCCAGCGCAGAAATGCGAATAGGCGGTCTGTTTAACGGCCTGAAGCAGGGGAATTCTGAAGGTCGCGTGTTTCATCAAGGGAGACTTGAGCACTTTTATGCTCAGATCAACGAGAAACTCGTCCTAGCAACGAGACAGATTAAATACTGTGGACAAAAGCTCTCCATTTTTTATCTATAGGTTCCCGTGAGATATTATGTCGGGGAGGGCTGTTGCATGTATGCAGTCTTGCAGAAGAGAACCAGGCCACGGGGCAGACTCAGAAGTTAGAGCACGGGAATTGAACAAACCCTGGGTCGCTCTGCCGAGGTTGGAACCGCACACCTCTGAATCGCCAACAAAACTTGCAGAGACTCGAACGGCAGACCTTTCGAACCTACTCAAAAATCCAGCAGGAAAACTATTTCTTTTGGATGCAGCCAACAACGATCGCCATGCCATTACACCTCCGAGGTCTCGTGTTCAAATGCCTCTACTCAAGAAAAGGTTTGTATGGTTTCCTTTGACAAAAATGCCAATCATCGTGCTCAAATTTCTGGACAACGAGTGCACCAAAAACACAAAAAGCTATTGTTCTCGGCCAAAGGATCACCGAACAACTGGTTGGCACGCTGGCTTTTTACCAATTAGATCGGGCCGTGCGTTGGGACCAAAACTGACACATAGATTTGTAATAGGTTTTATGTGTCATAAACTAAGTAATTAACATTAATATCAATTTGGGTTCTTACAATAGCCTAAAATCAGACAACTAAACACATGATTAGTTTGGTCACAAAGAAATCCAAACATCGTCGTTATTAAAATAATGACTGTCAAATTTCTGCACATTCTCATTTTCATTCCCGTCTGTCTTAAATATAATGCACAGGGATTGACAGTCCATAAAAATTGTGGAGATCAAAGCGAAAAACTAGTTATAATATGGGATGAACATCCTCATTTCATTCTCTGCAAAAATTCTACTAAGATTTCACACTTTCAATTTCTTTTCATTTCAGAGGGCAAAAATTCTAATTCTTTGTTTATAATTAAAATAACGATTTTTTTCAATTTAATTCAGACTATGATATGACTTGCCAGTCAACCGACTGCATAAGTGGACCAAGGTTCAACCCCAAAGTGGCATGTCCGCTACGTGAGGAATAGCCCGACCGATGTCCTCAATAACGAAGGAGTAGTCCGACCAATGTCGTTGAGTGTGCGACGGCAGCTTGTATGATGGTATTGCTGGACCAGCCATACGAAGGCGGTATGAAGTGTACACCAGCTTTATGGAGGTGGTATGAAACCTAGGCTTCAGCTGAACGGAGGCGGTGTGAAACTTGTGCACCTGGTGGTGCCATCCTCACCTAAGTAAATTCACCGAGACTAGTAAAGACCTGTGCTAAAAATGTAATATGTAATGATTCCTCTAATTACCAAAAAAAAAAAAATGGACCAAGAGCTCCTCCTTTCATTTAGGTCATTTCATTTAAATGGAGCATGAAATTAGCATAAGTGATGTGGTATTACTAAACAACATTGTTGCTGTTGGTATATTATAGCTTTCTAATATTTACAGAGTGAGAATATTGTAATCTTATGTTTAAGAATATCATCAATAATTAGGTGATGACCTTGAAAGTGAATTTCATTATTGTATTTAATAGGATAAGATTTCTAATACTCAAGTAAATGAATTCTTTTAACGTGTAATCTTAATATTTATGAACTTTTAACGTGTAATCTTAATATTTATGAATTGAGTTTAATGTGACGTGTTTATCTAGACTCAATTTTTTTATATATTTCTATTTTTCTGTTTAGTGCTATTGTATTTAGTTGTTATTTGTTAAGGTGTTATTATATTTATAATTTTTTTATCAAATAATGGTCTAGACTTGATTAAATATGTTAAATATTTTTATTTGATAATTATTTATAAATATTTGATAATGGATGAGGAAATGTGAATGGAAATTGTTGAATACTGAGAAATATTCAAATTCATAGGTAACCCTTTTGTGTTTCAAGCTACGCCTTTATAGCTCTAGCTACATTTGGTGTTTTGAGTTGTCGAAAGTTCAAATACAAGATACCAAGTCTCTCTCTCTCCTTGGAAAATTTCAATTTTTTTCCAAACTCTTGGAAACCACCCATGTCTACTAGTGCTCTTGTTGGGTTCCTTGAAATAAATTGGTGCAAAAGTGAGAAAGACTTCTTAGAGTTTTCTTATGGGCTAACCCGACCATAAACAAAGGCTTTCATAGAGTAGCATGAGGATATTGGTTTTTCCCAAGGAAGATAGAGGAATGGGGTTTATAGAAATCCATTGACAAGCAGATATTTGATCATGGATTATTGTTGACTTTGATTCTTATATGATGCATGATGATTATTAGAGACACTTTATATGTTGATGATGTTATACTGTTGGACATGGTTATATGATGGATGTTGTTCGGACTTGTGATATTTGGATATTGTGAGTGGACCTAGAAATGGAAAATTATTGGATGATGATATAGTTGTTGATAAAACTATAATGATATTGTTAGATTGCTTTGATGTTGTTGTGATTCATATATCTAGATGATTTTAGAAATTTAATTATATTTATATTATTTTGGATGTTCTGATATGGCCATGAGGCCGAAGGAGGTATTTGTGTTTTGCAGGTTAAAATATCACAACAAACATTGGGGGATTGGAGACCAACCACATTGGAATTCTAGATGAATTCAACAAGGTCACCATGGCAACTAGTTTTGTTTGTGTGTGTTTGTTAGTGTTAGGGATTCCCATGGGGATCACCTTTAAATGTGACCAAGGGATTTTATGTATTTCTTTTATTTTTGGTCCCTTTTGTTTAATTTTTGCATGTGTTTATTTTGTGGTGCACTTACCCTTTCATTATTTATTTAATGGTGTAAATATTGTGAGTAATCATATTGTTTAGTTAATTAATTAAAATATGTCATAAGAATGTAATTAATAGAGTTGTTGGCCATGTTTTAAAGTGTTGTAAGAATGTGTAAGTAATGTGTAAGTAATATGTAAGTGATGTAAGTTAACTTTTGAGTGTGAAACACTCCACCTTCTTGGAAATTCGAATTTGTCCTTGGAGGCTGATTTTGGAGGCTTGTGGGACAAGTTAAACTTGTCCCATACCTCTTAAATTTACATACCAACCTTGCCTATGGTTGGAGGGTTAAATTTAGATTTTTTAATGCATTTTTACAAGTCAAGTTGAATGTTGTAATTGCACTTTTCTTACATAATTTAATTTCAGTCCTTATGGGGTATGGACTTGTTTGAGTGTGTGTAAGTAAATCATCATATTATTCACCCACCTATTTATTATGCATTGGAGAATGAAGTTGACTTTGTGTTTGGGGTTGAGGATGTGTGATGGCATCCTACATGGATCCACCTCATCCTCTTCTCTTCCCTCTTCTATAAAATACAAATTTCTTGTCTTGTTTTGGTTGTTTCTTTGCTTGCTTCACTTTTGGGAGAGACTTCATTTTGGGTGAATTTTCTTGTTGTTTGGGAGCTCTTTGCTTGAGAAGTTTTGGAAGATTGTTGCATGCTTGTGTTGGGTTGATTTTGGATTTCTTGCATTGGAAGGAGCTTTCTATTTTGAACTAGGAACAACTCCATCATGGAGAGGTAAGAGCTTGGCTCTTGAAATTCTCTTCTTTTATTTATGTAAATGTTCTTGTGTGAATGTTTGGTATATATTGTGGGTTGTTGGGTAGATGGCCTAGGAATGGTGTAGGAGAAGACTATGGGGTTATTTTGTGGGAGGCACAAGTGGTTTTAGGGAGGTATAAGGGTGGAGGGAGTTGGGAATTTGGGTTCCACCTTACAAAGAAATAGCTTGCATTTCTTTACTCATTATGGGGTGCCATAAGAGGTTGGGGAGATATAAGAAAATGTGAGGAATAAGGGGTACTTGGGGAGGCATAAGGGCATGATAGGGTTTGAAATGATATTCATATATATACATATATATATATATATATATTTGGTGGGTTGTACTCAGGTGGTGATACCCATTTTCCCCTTGGGAGGCATAAGCAACATCCCCCATAGCTTCTTGCTCCTTTGGCTTTCTTGATGAAGCCTTAGTATTGTTTGTCATGTGTTAATGTAGTTGTAAAACTACATTCTATTTTTGGACTATGTTTTATTGTGAAAATGTTGTGTGTATGTTTTGTGGAAGCCTATTGTTGCCATGAGTTGGATCACACCTTTTATTGCATTGTGGTTGGGGCTCGGGGCCAATGAAGAAGGATGGCTTCTCCTCTTCATTGGATGTCTTGGTTGGGTGGAGAGTGTTGCCTTTCCCTACTCTGTTGTGATCAAATTGGATGAATGAGAAGAATGCATGTTGTTGTTTTGGAGCTGAGAAAAGACAGTTTGATAGTCCCTTGTGAAATGAAATCTCATTGTAACCTTCCCACTTGAAGTGGATGATCTTGTAAATGTTTGTAATGGAAAGATGTTGTACAATTTTGCAAGTGAAATTTGAAATGTAAAAGAGTTATACTCTTTGTATTCTATTTAGAAAGAATGTGAAAGAATGATACATGTTTGGTATACTGTATTTTGTAATCAAATGGAAAGGAAGTTGTAAGAGTTCATTTGAATTAATGAAAATGGTTTTGTCTTGTCCATATGATGTTATTCCATTGGAAATCTATGTTTTGCATACTCTATGAAATCTTTGTTTGAAAAGTGGTAAAGTGGAACACGTGAAAAGAAAATGTATTATTCTCGCCCTATGTATACAATAAATGATTTTGGAAGAAATGAAAGAAGGAAGTTGTAAGTTTTCTTTTGGAATCAATAAATGAATGTAATGCTTTTCTCAAATTGCATTGTTGTATTGAATCTGATCATATCAATGTATTGAAATCTTTGTTTGAAAGGAAGAAATATGTGAGAAAAAAATATATTTTGTCTCTTTGAAATGTGAAAAAAATTTGAAAAATAGAATTGCATTTTGGTCTTGAATAGTTTGATTTGAATCAACTAAAATGTGTTAGATTGGAATTGGAATGTATTCTAAATACTTGGAAGAAGAAATGGCAAATAGACCCATCAAAATTTGATCCCTGTTATTTGTAATTTCAAATTGGCAATTATCTAAACAAAAATGCACAGTTTGAACTGCAACAATAAAATAACAAATTAAATGATTGAATTGAAGTAGTAGGCCCTAAACGAGTTCAAATAGACAAAAAAACTTAAGGAAATATCTCAAAACTTAGCAAAATCGGGCTCAAACATTTTTAGTAGTTTTTCTGTCAAAGAAATGAAATGTTCAAATTACAAATCATTTAGAAAATTGAACCTTGAATCCTTCCTTAAATCCATTTAGGAACAATCCTCCATGTCTATTTGACATGTTGAGAGAGGAGGAAGATCAAATTGAATAAATCTAACAAGTTAAAATTTACTAGTTCGCACTATAAAATCCTGCAGCCATTTTCTTAAAATTGACCCCTTAAACTTTATCAAAACCTAAAATTAATGATCTTTGTAAAGAGGACATGAGAGATTTCCAGAAAGTCCTTGTTTTCCCAAAATGAGCTCTCTATCAAAAGTTATGGCCTTTGAAGTTTTTCTTCACTTGGCGTTAAAATTTTGGAAAATTTTCCTTGGCGGCCCATGGCCCAATTTTTCCCTTAAACACTTAGGAAATTTTTGGAAATTTTTTAAAATTTTCTCTCTCCCCCAGCCCAGCCACCAATCAAAGGCTTGCCATGTGGCACCATGAGGGTGTCAGTGAGGGGGATCCTTTTTTTAACTTAGCACTTTGGAAAATTTTGGGAAAATTTTCCAAATTTTCCCTGCCCCCGCAACCAATCAGGTGATGCCATGTGGCATCATGAGGCATCGGTGGAGGAATGGGTCCCTTTTTTTCTTTCATGTCTCGGAAATTTTTTTAGAAAATTTTCCAAGTTTTCCCCGTTGTTCCACCGGCCCGCAGCCAATCAGGGGCTGCCATGTGGCATCGCGAGGTGTCGGTGGAGGTGCGGGTCTATATGTACCCTCTTAGCCCTTCGGGGCATTAAGTCAATTTTTCTCCCCCACCCACCTTCCCCATGCGTTGGTTTAGGAGATGCCACGTGTCCTTTGTGGACTCGTGGGAGTGCGGGTGCAAAGATGACTTTTCACCCCACGCGGAGAATTTGCAAATGTCTCCCACCGCCCCCTTTCCTCATTTTTCCCCATTTAGGGAGTGCCACATGTCCCTTGTGGACTTGTGGACCTGTGGGAGAGCATGGGAAAAAATGTGATTTTTCCCCACATGGAAATTTTTTCCAAAGGTCTCCCCGGCCCGCCAACCCACCCTTTGGGAAAATTTTCACCCCTGGGCCCGCAAGCCCGCTCTTGGGGAAAAATTTTCACCCAAGGCTCGCGGCCCATAACTTGAAAAATATGAGGAGTTAGGAGGACTTATTTATATCAATGGAAAGGTGAGGAAATTTCCTATCCAATGGGAGTAATTTAGGAAATTTTGAATGCATTAAGTGTGAGAAAAATCAAGTTGAAACTTTAAGCTGTTAGAGAGTGGGTATGGTGAGGAATTTCCCTCTGAACCTAATTGAAACTTCTAACCCTAAATTTTGGACCTTATGACCTCTAATAATTATTAATAAAAGAAAAGTATATTCTAGTAGATTAGAATTGTTTTAGAACCTATTAGTGACAATTGTTGTCTTGTAACATGGTTGTAGATTCTTTTTTAAAAAAAAATTATTCCATAATTTTCCTAACTAATCCTAGGTTGTTTCTTGGGTCTCAAGTGGGTTGTTTTAAGTGGGTGTTACACTTGGTATCAGAGTAGTGGTTCAAAATCTTGGACCATTGGGCACACTAGAAAACTTGAGACATGAAACTTAAACCTAGCACACTTTTAAATCTAGAAAACAACTTAGTTTAGAAATTACATATTTTAGTAAACATGGAAATTGAATAAAACTTAGAAAGATGAACTAACTCACCTTGGTCTGTGTAAGAGGCACAGATGGGATGAGGGGTCTTTTCACATAGACCTAGACTTACCACCACCAGATCATGTTGTAGTAGCCATCCTACCCCATATTTTGTAGACTCTTCAGGATGTTAATGCCGCTCTACGTGGAGGATCAGTAGGAGGACATGCAGCCAGACATGACAGAGTCCCTTCCATTGAGGGTTAGGTATCTCCTCGACCCAGTGAGGAGCATGGAGGAGAGAACTCCCATGCAGAGTCATTAGAGGGAAGAGTCACCACAGAGGGGACAGGGTGACCGAGTTTTAGGACATAGAGAGAGGTCTCGAGCCCTAGGCTTAGGGATGAGCATGCAGAGAGACCTAGAGGCCGTTAGACCACAGCTAGATCACATCAGGGAGATCTGAAGCTTTGACCATCACATTATTTATGGTGACATAGGTGGATTTTAGGAAGAGGCCTGGTTGGTGAGCTTGAGTGGATGCTTCAAGCTCTGTCCTTGTTCTAGCAACAAAAGCTCGTGTTGTGATCCATCTACTGAGGGATGGAGCTGGTGTCTAGTGGAGGACAGAGGAGCAGAAGCTCCATGTTGATTCTGAGATAGTTACCTGGGAGCTCTTTGAGGAGCATTTAGGAATATATATTTGTCATGGAGGTTCATACAAAAATGGATAGATGAGTTTCCATGACCTCGATAGGCATCTCTTATAGTGGCTGAGTATGAGAGTAGATTTTTTGGATCTACTCAGTATGTTGGTTATATGCAGGATGAGTAGGTGCAGATTCACAGGTTCATCTGGGGCCTGAATCTAGACATTGGAGGTGCAAGTGCAGATCCATTGTCCATAGACATTAGATGAGGTCATCGAGAAGGCCTATATATAGAGGAGACTGGGAAAGACCCTAGCAGCTAGAGACCGAGTCCGAGCCATCATACACATGAGATACAAGACAACAGATCGAGGGGATCAGTACCTCTTCCTGTGGTGGATCAGGGTTCAACATAGTCATCTTTTAGACCCTAGTAGCACAAGTCAGTCCCACCCACCTTATAGACCTCCTTAGAGGTTTGATGCATAGAGAGAGGTCGGAGTATGGGGCCTCCTCTAGGGGTCCCATTAGGACACAAGGTGCCCAGAGAGCTCACTCAAGTAAGAGCTCATTCAGAAGAGACCTCAAGCAGACCACATGGATGGATCGGGATCCACACCATAGACCTCTAGAGTACCGACTGGACTGCTACACATAGGGAGAGGATCAGGTGGTTGTTTTGGTTGTGGTGTTATTGGACATTTTTGGAGAGATTACCCAGAACCCTAACAACAAGGGTAAGACACAGATCTTAGAGCCTACTATTGGTGATATGGGGCGTAGTCATAGGATGTATGTAGTGGTCGAGAACCACCAGGTAGAGCATCAAAGTATAGTTATTGAGACTACAGGTAGCATTGGTGGTATTCCTACCTCCATCTTGTTTGATTCTGGTTCTTTTGATTCTTTCATTGCACCATCTTTAGTAGAGTGATGCAGGCTGGTGGCAGTTAGGTAGGGTCATAGTTGGGATGTTGAGATGGCTTCTGGAGCCAAGATCTCTATAGACTCCTTAGTTAAGGAGTGTGTGGTGGATTTGGGACCTTTCACCACTACCTCGGATCTTGTATCCTTCCTTTGGGCTCATATGGAGTCATCTTGGGTATGGATTGGTTGTTCTACACAAGGCTAGAGTGGATTGTTACCACAAGGTTATATCTTGTGCGAGATGATTTGGGAGTTGAGTAAGTGATTTTAGGGGTTAGGAGACCCATTTCTATTCACACCATCTCTGCTTATGCAGCTTAAGCGGTGTGTACGATGATGGGGTTTTAGATGTATGTTATTATAGTCAGTGACAGATCAGAGGATGGGTCTAGTGGACCATCACTAGATGATCACCCCATTTTGAGAGAGTTTTTAGATGTCTTTCCGGGGGAGCTACCGGGGTTACCACCCCCACGTGAGATTGATTTTCACATAGATCTAGTTCTGGAGCAGAGCCTATCTCACGAGAACCTTATCGGATGACCACCCAGAGCTCGTGAGCTCAAGTTACAACTTGAGGGCCTTTTGGAGAAAGGCCTTATCCATCCTAGTGTATCCCCTTGGGGTGCACCGGTGATCTTTGTGAAGAAGAAGGATGGATCCTTGTGGTTGTGTATTGATTACCACTAGCTGAACAAAGTAACGATCAAGAATCGTTATCCCCTTCCACGCATTGATGATTTGTTTGATCAGATGAAGGGAGCCATGATTTTCTCTAAGATTGATCTTAAGTCAGGTTACCATCAGTTGAGGATTTTGGAGGTGGACATTCATAAGACCACCCTTCCGTATGAGATATGGCCACTATGAGTTCACAAGTGGTGCCTTTTGGTTTGACTAATGCCCCCATAGTGTTTATGAGTTTGATGAATGGGGTATTTAGGACCTTCTTAGATCACTTCATGCTCATCTTCCTTGATGACATTTTGATTTACTCATGTACACGTGAGGAGCATGAGGGGCACCTTCGCTAGGTTCTTCAGTGTCTTCGAGGAGCAACAACTTTTGGGAACTTGGAGAAGTGTGCATTCTTTTAGACGGAGGTGTAGTATTTGGGTCACATCATTTTTGGGGAAGGTATCACCATCGATCCTTCCAAGATTAGAGCTATTATGGATTGGCTAGCAACACCCACTATGGTGACTGAGGTGTGCAAAACTTCATGGGATTAGCAGGTTACTACGGAGATTTGTTCAGACTTCTCTCGGATTACACACCCCATCACTTCCCTTTAGAGGAAAGGGAAGAAGTTTTTTTGGTCGGACAGTGTGAGCAGGCCTTCAGTACATTGAAGGAATGTCTCACTACAACACCTATTCTTGTAGTGTTGGATCCACAGGGTGAGTTTTTCATTTACACGGATGCTTCTTTAGTAGGGCTTGGAGGTGTGTTGATGCAAGAGGGAAGAGTAGTGGCTTTTGAGTCTCACAAACTCAAATATTATGAGCTTAATTATCGACTCATGATCTTGAGCTTGCGGTAGTTGTGCATGCTTTGGTTTGATGGAGGCACTTTCTACTTGGTCGAGATTCACACTTAGGACAGATCACTTGAGTCTTTGCCACCTCTTCATGTAACCCAATCTCAATGCTCATCAGTGGTGTTGGATGGAGTTGCTTTGTGAGTATGATATGGAGATAGAGCATGTGAAAGGGAAGGAGAATGTGGTGGTAGAACACTCTCAATAGATGGAGACATGTGGCTATGGCCACCTCAGTGAGCACAGATTTGTGGAGCAGGATTCTTCAAAGCAACTTCCTCTTGACAGCTTCTACATTGTAGTTCGAGTAGAGATCGAGTCTCAGAGACCCCTCGAGGGAAGTTTGATGGTTTTTCTTTAGAGGAAGATGGTCTTCTTAGGCACATAGAGGCCAGATTTATGTTCCTAGAGATGGAGGCTTGAGGTAGACATCTTGGTAGAGGCACATCATGCACCCTATTCAGCCCATCTGGGGGAAGAAGATGCACACCACCTTGAGATAGTTATATCATTGGAGAGGACTTCGTAGAGATGTGGCCTAATTTGTGTCATGATGTTTAGAGTGCTAGAGAGTTAAGGCTAAGCATCAACATCTAGCTGGCCTTCTTTTCCTCATGCTATATCGAGTGGAAATGGGACACCATTTCCATGGACTTCATTGTTGGGCTACCGATGTCGAGATATCACCATGATGCCATCATGGTCATGGTTGATAAATTGACAAAAGTGGCTCACTTTTCTCTCGGTGAAGACCACTTATATAGCTAGAGTAGTGGCATGGGTATATTTGGATGAGATTGTTAGGTTGCATGGGATTTGTGGAAGATCATTAGTGACCATGATCCTTTGTACACTTCCCATTTTTGGACTACCATGCAAGCATGCCCTCGGGATGAAGATCAATTTCAGCACAACATATCACCCTGAGATAGATGGAAAGATGAGCGAGGGTGAATCAAATTTTAGAGGACATGCTCAGGATGTATGTGATGGATCAATAGTCTAGATGGGAGGAGTACCTATACTTGGTGGAGTTTTCCTACAATAATAGTTTTTAGAGTTCTATAGGCATGGCTCCTTTTCAGGATTTGTATGGTAGAGAGTGTAGGACACCTCTTAGCTGGGACAAGCTAGAGGATAGGGTTTCTCTTGGACCAGCTTTGTTGTAGGACATGGAGCAGTAGGTGGTTTTGATCAGACAGAGACTACAGGAGGCACAAGAAGATAAGAAGAAGTATGCAGATCAAGCATAGGACCGACCGTAGTTTTGATGTGGGCATGAAGGTGTTCCTTTGTGTCAGGCCACATAAGAGCCCTATCCATTATGGAAAAGGTTCTAAGTTAGCTCCTAGATTTGTGGGTCCTTTTGAGATCTTGGAGCGTATTGGCCCTTTGGCCTACCATCTAGCATTGCCACCTAGCTTGTCTCACATACATGATGTGTTTCATGTTTCAGTTCTTAGGAGATATGTTGTAGATCCTTCTCATGTGTTAGATTGGACATCATTGTAGGTGTGTAGATTAGGGGCAGGTGATGGTGGAGCCCATTCGCATCCTAGATCATAGGACCCTAGGCCTTCGAGGTAGAGAGGTTGATCAGGTTTGGGTGCAGTGGGACAGATATGATGAGACTATAACTACATGGGAGGATGCTACTTTGCTATGAGTTTAGTTCCCACATTTGTTCCAGTGACTTCCAGGAGGAAGTTGAGTCTAAGGGGAGGGGATGTAGTGCCCACTTCCCTTTGACACCTTTTGATACTGATCATGACACTATCGACTATATTATGGACATTATTATAGTTTTGATTTAGTATGATGTTAGATATTTGATCATGGATTATTGTTGACTTTGATTCTTATATGATGCATGATGATTATTAGAGACACTTTATATGTTGATGATGTTATATTGTTGGACATGGTTATATGATGGATGTTGTTTGGACTTGTGATATTTGGATATTGTGAGTAGCCCTAGAAATGGAAAATTATTGGATGATGATATAGTTGTTGATAAAACTATAATGATATTGTTAGATTGCTTTGATGTTGTTGTGATTCATATATCTAGATGATTTTGGAAATTTAATTATATTTATATTATTTTGGATGTTCTGATATGGCCACGAGGCCGAAGGAGGTATTTTGTTTTTAGGTTAAAATATCACAACAAACATCGGGGGATTGGAGACCAACCACATTGGAATTCTAGATGAATTCAACAAGGTCACCATGGCAACTAGTTTTGTTTTGTGTGTGTGTTTGTTAGTGTTAGGGATTCCCATGGGGGATCACCTTTAAATGTGACCAAGGGATTTTATGTATTTCTTTTATTTTTGGTCCCTTTTGTTTAATTTTTGCATGTGTTTTTTTGTGGTGCACTTACCCTTTCATTATTTATTTAATGGTGTGTAAATATTGTGAGTAATCATATTGTTTAGTTAATTAATTAAAAGATGTCATAAGAATGTAATTAATAGAGTTGTTGGCCATGTTTTAAAGTGTTGTAAGAATGTGTAAGTAATGTGTAAGTAATTGTAAGTGATGTGTAAGTTAACTTTTGAGTGTGAAACACTCCACCTTCTTGGAAATTCGAATTTGTCCTTGGAGGCTGATTTTGGAGGCTTGTGGGACAAGTTAAACTTGTCCCATACCTCTTAAATTTACATACCAACCTTGCCTATGGTTGGAGGGTTAAATTTAGACTTTTTATGCATTTTTACAAGTCAAGTTGAATGTTGTAATTGCACTTTTCTTACATAATTTAATTTCAGTCCTTATGGGGTATGGACTTGTTTGAGTGTGTAAGTAAATCTATCATATTATTCACCCACCTATTTATTATGCATTGGAGAATGAAGTTGACTTTGTGTTTGGGGTTGAGGATGTGTGATGTGGCATCCTACATGGATCCACCTCATCCTCTTCTCTTCCCTCTTCTATAAAATTTGAATTTCTTGCCTTGTTTTGGGTTGCTTCACTTTTGGGAGACTTCATTTTGGGTGAATTTTTCTTGTTGTTTTGGGAGCTCTTGCTTGGAGAAGTTTTTGGAAGATTGTTGCATGCTTGTGTTGGGTTGATTTTTGGATTGCTTGCATTGGAAGGAGCTTGTTGTTTTGAACTAGGAACAACTCCATCATGGAGAGGTAAGAGCTTGGCTCTTGAAATGCTCTTCTTTTATTTATGTAAATGTTCTTGTGTGAATGTTTTGGTATATATTGTGGGTTGTTGGGTAGATGGCCTAGGAATGGTGTAGGAGAAGACTATGGGGTTATTTTTTGGGAGGCACAAGTGGTTTTAGGGAGGTATAAGGGTGGAGGGAGTTGGGAATTTGGGTTCCACCTTACAAAGAAATAGCTTGCATTTCTTTACTCATTATGGGGTGCCATAAGAGGTTGGGAGATATAAGAAAATGTGAGGAATAAGGGGTACTTGGGGGAGGCATAAGGGCATGAGCGAGTTGAAAGGGTTTGAAATGATTATATATATATATATATATATATATATATTTGGTGGGTTGTACTCAGGTGGTGATACCCATTTTCCCCTTTGGGAGGCATAAGAAGCATCCCCCATAGCTTCTTGCTCCTTTGGCTTGCTTGATGAAGCCTTAGTATTTTTTGTCATGTGTTAATGTAGTTGTAAAACTACATTTTTTTTGGACTGTGTTTTATTGTGAAAATGTTGTGTGTATGTTTGTGGAAGCTGTTGTTGCCATGAGTTGGATCACATCTTTTATTGCATTTTGTGGTTGGGGCTTGGGGGCCAATGAAGAAGGATGGATTCTCCTCTTCATTGGATGTCTTGGTTGGGTGGAGAGCGTTGCCTTTCCCCTACTCCTGTTGTGATCAAATTGGATGAATGAGAAGAATGCATGTTGTTGTTCTAGAGCTGAGAAAAGATAGTTTGACAGTCCCTTGTGAAATGAAATCTCATTGTAACCTTCCCACTTGAAGTGGATGATCTTGTAAATGTTTGTAATGGAAAGATGTTGTATATTTTTGCAAGTGAAATTTGAAATGTAAAAGAGTTATACTTTGTATTCTATTTAGAAAGAATGTGAAAGAATGATACGTGTTTGGTATATTGTATTTTGTAATCAAATGGAAAGGAAGTTGTAAGAGTTCATTTGAATTAATGAAAATGGTTTTGTCTTGTCCATATGATGTTATTCCATTGGAAATATGTGTTTTGCATACTCTATGAAATCTCTATTTGAAAAGTGGTAAAGTGGAACACGTGAAAAGAAAATGTATTTCTTCCCTATATACAATAAATGATTTTGGAAGAAATAAAAGAAGGAAGTTGTAAGTTGTCTTTTGGAATCAATAAATGAATGTAATACTTTTCTCAAATTGCATTGTTGTATTGAATCTGATCATATCAATGTATTGAAATCTCTTGTTTGAAAGGAAGAAATGCGTGTGAGAAAAATATAGTATTTTGTCTCTTTGAAATGTGAAAAAAATTTGAAATCAAAATTGCATTTTGGTCTTGAATAGTTTGATTTGAATCAACTAAAATGTGTTAGATTGGAATTGGAATGTATTCTAAATACTTGGAAGAAGAAATGGCAAATAGACCCATTAAAATTTGATCCTTGTTATTTGTAATTTCAAACTGGCAATTATCTAAACCAAAAATGCACAATTCAAACCTGCAATAATAAAATAACAAATTAAATGATTGAATTGAAGTAGTAGGCCCTAAATGAGTTCAAATAGACAAAAACACTTAAAGGAAATATTCAAAACTTAGCAAAATCGGGCTCAAACCATTTTATAGTCATTTTTTCTATCAAGAAATGGAAATGTTCAAATTGCAAATCAATTAGACAAATTGAACCTTGAATCCTTCCTTAAATCCATTTAGGAACAATCCTCCATGTCTATTTGACATGTTGAGAGAGGAGGAAGATCAAATTGAATAAATCTAACAAGTTAAAATTTACCAGTTCACACTGTAAAATCCTGCAGGCCGTTTTCTTAAAATTGACCCCTTAAACTTTATCAAAAACCTAAAATTAATGATCTCTGTGCAAAAAGGACGTTGAGATATTTCAGAAAGTCCTTGTTTTCCCAAAACTGAGCTCTCTATCAAAATTTATGGCCTTATGAAGTTTTCTTCACTTGGCGTTAAAATTTTGGGAAAAATTTCCTTGGCGGGCCCCTGTGCCCAAATTTTTCCTTAAGCACTTAGGAAAATTTTTTGGGAAAATTTTCAAAATTTTCCCCCCCCAGCCCCAGCAACCAATTAGAGGCTACCATGTGGCACCATGAGGTGTAGCGGAGGGGTGGATCCCTTTTTAACTTAGCGCTTTGAAAAAATTTTGGGAAAATTTTCCAAATTTTCCCACCGCCCCAACAATCAGGTGATGCCACGTGGCATCACGAGGCATCGGCGGAGGAATGGGTCCCTTTTTTTCTTTTTTACATCTTGAAATTTTTTTGGAAAATTTTCCAGTTTTCCCCATTCTGCCACCATGCGCAACCAATCGGGGCTGCCACGTGGCATCGCGAGGTGTCGGCGGAGGCGCGGGTCTATGTACCCTCTTAGCCCTTCGGGGCGTTAAGTCAATTTTCTCCCCACCACCCCACCTTCCCCACATTGGTTTAGGAGATGCCATGTGTCCTTTTGGACTCATGGGAGAGCATGGGGGTGCAAAAGCTGACTTTTCACCCCGCATGGGAGAATTTGCAAATGTCTCCCACCGCCCCGCCTTTCCCGCTTTTCCCCGTGCTTGCCTTAGGAGCGCCACGTGTCCCTTGTGGACTTGCGGACCCATGGGAGCATGGGTGCAAATGTGATTTTTCCCCACATGGAAAAAAATTTTTCCAAAGGTCTCCCATGCCCGCCAACCCACCCTTTGGCAAATTTTTCACCCTGGGCCCATAAGCCCGCTCTTGGGGAAAATTTTCACCCCAAGGCCCGCCGGCCCATAACTTGAAAAATATGAGGAGTTAGGAGGACTTATTTATATCAATGGAAAGGTGAGGAAATTTCCTATCAATGGGAGTGATTTAGGGAAATTTTGAATGTGTTAAGTGTGAGAAAAATCAAGTTGAAACTTTAAGCCTATTAGAGAGTGGGTATGGTGAGGAATTTCCCTCTGAACCTAATTGAAACTTCTAACCCTAAATTTTGGACCTTATGACCTCTAATAATTATTAATAAAAGAAAAGTATACTCTAGTAGATTAGGTATTTATTAAAAAAAAATCATAATCTTTGTTTTCATGGAAATTTGTCAAAGTGAAATTTAGGAAGTCCTATTAGAAAAAGAAGCCATTACTAAAATCATTGTTGGATTTCCAATGCAAATGAAATATAAATTTTCTATAATTTATACAAGGCCCAGTGGAATGGTTGGAAATGGTATGTGCATAATGCATTCTCAAACTACATCACCAAAAAGTGTATTTTTGGTTATCGCCCCACCTCCCAATGGTTGATAACCTAAACTCTCATTGGGGAATTCAATCTGCTACCTCAATGTGGGATCAAATATTCGACCTATATGGGCAACATGCATGGAACAAAAAAACTCATTTTGGGTGGAGCATTTTGCACCAAGGCCTACTGATTTTGAATCATTTAGTCCAACATACACAACAGAACTCAACTTTTTTTTCGTGGACATTTTGAAACTTCAATGCACATTTCCTAATCACATGAACCAAATCTCAAGATGCATGGAAATAAATCCACTCCTTTTTTAACCTTTTTAGCTAGATATTTTCTCAAGGTAACATTATTCAAGGGATAATATTAGGATGCCATATATTTTACACAAATATGACACACTTTTCGAGTGGAAACTTTTTTGGATATGGAAATAAAATAAATAATTGTATTTTATTAATTTTGTTGTGTATTAACTATTATTTTATAAGAAAAATATATGGTTAAATCCAATGTGTTATTACATATTCTAGTCCAAGAAAGAAAGGTTTCTCTATAGATGGAGCATTTACAAACTATCCTATGTTGTAAGAGAAATGGCCCATATAATGTGACTTGTGTTCTATCTCCCAACATGAGATTATTCACCTCACGGTAGTAGAAGTGCTCAACAATGGGGTGCTTTTCAAATGGGTATCTCCCAATGTTGGTCTTATAATCATGCACACAAATCCCCATGCAAGACACCCATCGGTGAAGTGTCACCCTATCACTATCATTACATGTTAAGGGGTGTGGCTCCTCCTCATTTCTTAGGAAACCCATTTCAATTTTTCATGATGCTGGAGCATGCATCCGCTTCAAGATAAATTCCTCGAATCCTCATTATCCATATTTATGTATCCCCATAGGAAATGGTTATTGAAGAAGGAGAACACACTAGAAGCTCTATTTAGAACCCACCCAAATCTAGAAATATTGTAGGTGCCCACTTCCCTTTGACACTTTTTGCACTATATTTTGATTACTGTGACTAGAGATATGGACATTAGCATATTTTGATTGACCTATTTGATAGATAGTATGGATGTTAGACTTTTGACATGTTGTGATTTAGTTGATGGATTATATGCATGGATTGATATTTCAGTATTGATGATGATTTAGAAGTACTACTATATATATATATATATATATATATATATATATATATATATATATATATCCGTGTGTGTGTGTGTGTGTGTGTGTGTGTGTGTGTGTGTGTGTGTGTGTATTGACACATTAGATTTTTACGTATAGATTATTGTTAGATGATTCAACTAGTCTTGTGATCTAATTATTATTGATGAAATGATAGAATTGAAATATTTTGGAATTATAAACAATTGATGAAATTTCTTGATTTTAGAGATGATCTAGTTATGTTATTTGATGATGTGAATTGATATGTGTATATGCATTTTATTATTTCAATGTCATTAATATGGCCACGAGGCTAGAAAGGTATTGTTTCAGTTTTTAAGGAAATTGTAACACAACAAACAAAAGGGGATAGGAGACCAACAATGAAAGAATTAAATTTTGGTTATTGGCAACTGGTCACCTTGGAAACTTATGTTTTTGTATATTGTTGTTGTTGATAATTTTTAGGAGGTCCCCATTGGGGCGTGGCCTCAAATGTGACCTTGGGTGAATGCGTTATTTTCCATTTTTTATTTTAATTATTTTTGTGAGCATGTGATTTATTTTATAGTGTGATCTACTTCATTAGTGTTAGGTAACGTGCTCTATTTAAGTTGATTAATCATGATTAATTATTGTAAAATTGGATGTTACCAAAGGGGTATTAAATTTTTGTACGTTTTCCTTCATTTTATTTTGTATTTTAAAGGATTTTTATTGGTTTAAGTGTTGTGTACTCAAGCTTGCATTTAAAATTCGGATTTGGGCTTAAGGGCCATTTTTGAGGCTTGTGGGACAAGTTAAGATTGTCCCACACCTCTTAATTTCACCTACCAACTATACCTATGGGTTAAGGGGTCAAAAATAGACCCCATTATGTGATTTGTAAGGTAAAAGGTGATATTTATTGCACTTTCTTACATGAGTTTTTAATTGTGTCCTTTAGAGGTGTGGGTAAGAGTTTTATTTGTAGAAGACTTGTCATTTCCTCAACCACTAATTTATTGAGCTTTTGGTTTGGGGTTTGACCATGTGATGTGGAGTTGAGAAGAAGTGATGTGGCATCCTACATGGAGCCACCTCACCATCCTCTGAACTCTTTTTCTTATGGGATTAGATGTTTTATTTTCAGTCTTGCATTTTAGAGGAGATTGTTTTTAGAGTGTGTGTTAGAGCTTGGAGAAACATTTTGGAGCTTGTGCTTGTGGTTTGGAGTTTTTTGCAATGGAAAGGTAGGGACTTCACCCATGTATTTTTATTTCTATTTGTTGTGCAAATGGTTGTGAATGAATGAATGTTGTGTATTTTGGTTTTGGGATTAGAATGACCTTAAGGTTGTGTAGCAGAAAGAAAATGGGGAGAATATTGAGGGAGGGATAAGAGTTTATTTTATGCATTTGGAGGGATTTTTGGGATTGGGTGTTCAAACTTTTGGTAATAATAAATATTTCTTATTTATCTTGATATGTTTATTGAGGGAGGGTAAGAGTTGAGGGAGACATAAGAGTAATTTGAGGGAGGTCTAAGAGTTTGGTTGTGGGTTGTGTGAATGAATTTTTGGATTATTTTCAAGGTGAACACCTAAACCCCTTATAGGCATAAGTGATTCCTCATGTTTCTTCTCTCCCTTGGCTTGAATTTGTGCCTTTGTGATTCAAAAAAATTGTATGATTGTTGTTAATTTTGTATTGTTCTTATGTGTGGAAATTTTTATGTGAGTGGTTATTGTGGAAGACTTGTAAAAATTTCATGGTTTCTTGATACCCTCTATTGATTCATTGTTGGGGATTGGGGCCCAATAAGGGGATGACTTATCCTTCCCATTGAATTATTTTTCGGTGTAGAGCATTGCCTACTCCCCATTTTGTTTTGTTGTGTTGGATATTGAAGAAATGAAGGAGCTCAAGTTGTCATCTTGGAAAGTGTTGTGTTGAAGAAGATCAAAGAAAGAGATAGTTATTCTTGTAAAATTTTCCATGTTGTTTCCACTTAAGTGGAAGGCTTGTAATTCTTGCATTTTAAAAGAAAGCCTTGTAAATTCTATTTATCAAGTTACAATGTTGTAGTTGAAAGGAATAAGCTTAAGTTGTATTTTTGTTGGAAATGAAACTCTCCAAATTTTATACTTTATTCAAATTTTCAATATGTATTCTTGTAAAGGAATGACAATATTGTAAGGAAAGTGTTGTAGAGTTCCTTGGTTATATTGTTTGCAAGTTTGAAATAAAAAAGGAGTTTATTTAAGTGTGTTGTATCTTATTCTTTTCTCCAAAATTTATATGTGAAAAATAATGATTTAGAGTTGATGTTATACTCAAAATTTTACATTTTATTTCAAAGGAAAGATGCTACAAATTTAATGTTTAATAAATAAATGAATTGGATGCTCTTCATAGTTGTTTTCTATCTTAAAATAGTTTATAAAACTTTGTTCTTGATATATATAAAGATATATATATATATATCACTTCACATATATTTTTTTCTTATTTATAGAGTAGTCTTCCTTCTATAGTAACTATTACATCGGTCTACTTAACCAGCGTCGGTAGACCTGTCTGATCGACATCAGTCACTAGATATTGTTATAGTTTTGGAAAATTTAACTTCTAGCTTAAGTTACTCGATTTGATACTTAGAACATAGTGCACAACAACTGTAGATATCTTTCTCATCTATTTGAGATTCATTTAGAAGAGTATGAATGAAAATATATAAATTTGTGCTTATGTTATTGAAAATATATCAAATCTATGTGAAGCGACGTCGGCTCTGTACCAGTGTCATCATTCCTATGACCAACACACAGTAACTTGAAACTATATAAAAAAAACTTTCCACTTTAAACGTAGAAAATTTTACATTCTGAAAAAAGTAGAGAATTCATAGACTACGATAAACTATAAAATGAGCCAAGAATGTATAATGATGGATATATCAAAGGATATATTCATTTGTATACACTGGTTATAAAATTTTCTAGATTTACCAGAATGAAGCCGTAATGGAACCTGTATCGGTAGCCTTGCGCATACCACAAGCTCAGTCAAATGACCATCACTTTGGTCACTTGTGTGCGAAAACAATTTTATAAAAAAACCATGTTTTTGATGAAATGAAAAATTTAAAAGTATATTTTTAGAAACCTAAATATGGATCCAACCACATAATGAGTATATATACATGTATATACATATATACAAGTATTTATATATGTATATGAGTGTATATCCTCATAGATCTAATGGAATGAGGGTTTTCCCAAATAATGCACTCAAAGAATGTAAATAACAAAATAGTAAAACTAGATTCATGGTGGAATCTATACAATAAACAAACCCATGAATAAACTAAACTAAATGAAGAGAAGAATCGAGGAATATTTCCCCATTTTCAAACTAGATCCAAAGAAATTCCTCCATGGTTTCACTTCTTGCTTCCATGGCTTTTAATCCTCAATCTGCAAATTAAAATGGAGCAAATGAATGAGTTAGAGTAAAATAATGAATAGGAAGACCCCATAAGGATGTTTAGGGTTCATTTGAAAATTTCTAGATCTAAGGATGAATATTCATTTAATCTAAGGGTTGAGGATCAACCCTACATATTTCAATTTGTGACACTTTATGGGGTTGGGTAATTTTAAAAGTATGGGTATTTGAGTTGAATGGGGCCACTTATTGGTTAGGTAAAACTTAAACTCTAACCTTAGAAAGTTAAGTAAATATATGGCCTAGGTCCCTTAGGGGTAAATTAAATAATTGTAAAAAGGGTAACTTAGGTAATGATTTATAAAGGTTAATTAATTGGAATTTAAAATGTTTAGATAGATAACCTCATGAAGGGAATTATTGTTAATTATTGTGAGAAGTAAGAATTAAATTAACTTAGGAAATATTGACCTATTGATATTCTAAATAAGGTGGTTTAATGGAAAACCCTAGAAAGGGATTTATCCTAAGTAGACTTAATGTAAATTAATAATGTTAATTATTAATTTAATATTCGACAATCATTAGTGCGAAATCATAGCACCCCAAATGAATTCTAAAGATTTTATTTTCTAAGGTAGAATCATCTGGTGTGATTGTATAATGTGGGACTTTTCTTAAGGTGTGGGACCTTGCAAATTGGAAAATATCTCTAGATTAAAGGTTGGTTCCTTATTCCTCTATTTAGGTGCATACGTAAGGATTCACAAAGGATCTATATCTATACCTAGTCTAAAACGTGCAAGGACGACAAGGATACAAGAGTACAAAAATAAGAAATAACTAAACTACTGTGTGATACACAAAAGTAATGATGAACACTTAGTTTTCCTTCAACATAAACCAATAAAATGCATACAATAAACAAGCATAGATAGCCAGATCATAATGAGAGATCGGATAGAAGTAAAAGAAACAATAAGGATCTAAGATCAATCACAAATGTATTTTATTGCTATATACATTGATAAAGTTCATTATAGAATAGCCGAAAGGAAGAAACATATTACAATTTTAATGGAACTCCTAAACCCAAGAAATATTTTGCCAAAAGAGACTTGGGAACCTAAAGAACTAAGAATATCCAACCCTTTACAATGAATCCCGCCCCTAAATTTATAGATTTGATCGAGAGATAATAAAGAGAAAGAGAGAAGTGGGAAAACATGGGTCCAAGCTCAACCACTGTTGTTAATGCTTTTGCTAAAATATGCCACCGAATCCATCTTTTTGGATCGATCCTTGGTTTGGCGCCTTGAAGGAAGAGGAAACGGTGAAAATAGATCGAATCCGATCTGGTTGTTGAGACTAATGATTCTGAATTAAAATATTGAAGACATTTCTCCATTTTTCTTCCACCTAACTTCCCAAAAATTAAAGTTTTAGACTCTCATGGCATAGACAAGATCAAGATCTTTCCAATGGTATCATATTTGCAATCTCTCGAGCCCTGGGTTGAAAGATATGCCCCTTCAAAGTTTGAATCGATTCATACAAATGGGTGGGAAAAAAATTTGAAAAATGGGTCCCCCTTTTGGATTGGGACATGTGGCAAGCTAGATTGGGACAAAAATCAGGTCCATGGGTCCATAATTTACATTTTGTCTATTGCATAGAAAATGCAAAACTTTAAAAACCCCATAGCCAGGAAACTCCACATGAAGAGTGGCTCCTTTGGTTGTTGGGAAATATACTTCCATCTTTACTTTTATGCCTTTTGGATGAAAGGAAAACTTTCACTTTTTCCTCGACTCCGAACCTCGGCTTTGGACTTCGAGCTCAAACACTCACTTTTCCTCTTGGTGGAGTCGCGGGCCTTTTTGTAGCTTTTACTCCTTTTGGGGAAAAGGGCAAAAACTAACTTTTTCCCTAACACCCCACCTTCCCCTGGGACACACATCAGTCTAGCGCTCACTCGGGAACCTTTTCTCCTTTTAACCCTTGAAACAGTGCCCTTAGGACACTTGGTAGCTTCCACTGCCTAGCTTATGCATTGACTATTCAACTAACTCTACCCCCTTTGAGGACATGTGGAGGCACCATGCTTGTTTACAAACCTGACCCAAAGTTTCCCTTTGGAGGAGTGTCGAGTTGACACTTTTTGGCCTCTACTACTTTGTGGACTTTTCAACAGTCCCTCTTACTTTTGACTTTGGGCTACATGGCGAGCTTGCACTCACTTGGGTCTTCACCTTTGGACCAACTCTTGGAAATGCACCAGGTTGACACTTGGCACTCTCCACTTACACTTTCATACTTAGCCATTTTTGAAGCTTTCGCCCACCCCTTGACTCTTTTTGACCATTTGTTACATGGAGGGCTGGTGCAAGTTTGAGCTCCTTTTTTAGATTCACTTTGGAGAAGTGTCGTTAGGACATGTGTCTCTTCCGCTGCCTCCTCCATACTTAGTCATTGTTTTACCTTTTCCGAATCAAGCTTTGAGTCTAAGGACTTTGAATCTTCTTCGTTATTCCTTCTTCATTATTATGGCTCCTTTGTAGCATCTTCCCTTCTTGTCTAACCCTATTATTTTATTGTTTTTCTTGGCTATAACTTAAAGAATGGATTTAAGATGTAGAAATGGCCCGAAAAATGTATTTCTTTCTATACAGGATCCTTAGCTCTTTCTTCATCTCCACCACTTCGTTGCTGAATCTTTTTTGCAACAAATTTGTAAGGTTTGAATGAGTCATCACCGATCCGGCACTATGATAACTCTTCACCGGGAACTCCTCATGCTATGATTATTTACTAATGCACAACCTTTAGTTTGGTGGATGTAATCTGGAAACAAAACAACAACATAACACAAGAATACCATCGACTATGATAAGACGGAATGATGAAAAATCTGAAATATCAAAGTAAATTATAATATTAACATGAAATTGTTACAATCTCACCCATGAGGTACTTCAAGTGTTATTGACTTCACTTGCCTTTCACCAAGACTATGGGAGAAACTTTACAATTACACCTCTTAATGGCTTCTTCAACACACCTTTAAACTGATGGCTTCCTTTGCACACTTCCTACAATATTTCTCACTACTTCCTTCTATGCTAAATGAGGGGGGTGGCCTCTCTATTTATAGAACTTCCAGGCTTATCCATCTTATCTCTAAGATAGGATAAGAAATCCACTCTGACGAATCATATTCCATACCTTAACTCTTATCTGTACATGTAATCTTATCTTTTAAGATAAGATAAACCTTATCATTTTACATGCGTTCCACATTTTTAGACTTTTTACAAATAAAATACACAAAATATTTATGACCTCACTCCTTGTCCTTATTCAATATAATATTTCTAATTCCTAATCATGTAGACCCTACTTTCTAATTACCCAAACTTTGACATTTTAACATTACCGGACCACTTACGAAAAATATTTACTTTTTAGAACATTCCTATTGTATTTTTGTTACCATACTCCACATTATTGGCGGCACCATACACGACGGTGCCGTTAATGCAGCTACTACTAATTATACTTAACAACATCCTATTCCTAATACATACATTAATGAAATAGAAATTACGGAGGAAAATTTTAGTGTCGCAGTTCCTCATGCGGGGTCATGATTCGATCTAATATTTAGCTCGAGTGTGAAATATGGTTAACAACAACCTTTCAAATGTGTGAAGTTATTAAACAATATATAATTAGACTTACTTGTTAGTAATTTGTCATAACCATTTTTTAAAAAAAATATTACTCCATATTTTCCAAATTAAGTACTAAGATTTGTCTTGGGTTTTGTGTGTTGAAAATGTGGGCATTACAAATATCCACCCAACCTTGAATAACAAGACCAGGATCTACCATCACTTTGGTAGTAGTTCATGGTGGTGAATTAAGTTTGCATCTCTCTTTTTATCTCTTGTAATAGATAAGTTTTCCTATGCTCCACCTAATGGTTTTGTTGCTAGTCATTTATTTTGACTATCTTGGATAGTGGATTTGAGGCGTGATTCCATACGACCTTCTTTTTGTGAATAATTGTGTATCATAATACCAAATATTTTAATATAAGATCTATTTCATCATTAAAAATAGTGTGAGATATAATTCTTAATAAATTTTAATTTATTTTTTATAAACACATTATTTAGTAATATATATATTTCCATCTTCAAAAAAATCTTAGTGATTGGTGACTTACATCAATTTAACTACATCCAATCGATTAATTTAGTAAAATGATAAATGCTTAAAATCAAAAAATCAAATCAATATTATCCTACAATAATTTAATGAACATCAAATTTAACATTTTCCATCATTATATTGTTACACATAGATATTACATTCCTACACCACCACCACCATGTGCTAAAGTGTAGGATGTAAAACCTTAGTGAGCATTTTTGGCACATGTTCCTTATGTTTGCTTATATTTTGATGTGTTCCTCTCTATTCTAAATTATTGTCTTTTTTTATCTCTCTTTTTTTCTTTACTTAAACTTAGTTTTTTCTCTCTACTTTCTAGTTTACAAAGATTGTTTGTTTTCCTCAAAATTTTAATATGGTTATTTTCATATACTAAAATAGTAATATAATTATTTAGTTAGTACAATCTCTCTAATATTTTTATAAGTTACCATGTGACTAATTATTCTTAATTTTAGTTATTCCTATGTATTTTTTATTAGAATATATACTAAACATCGATCCTATTTGAGTTTAAGAAGTTTATAAATCTATCTATGTTAAAAAATCTAAAACTTGTCCATAATATGATTATAATAATAACATAATATGATTAATATAAATGTATAATTTGAAAACATAATATACAAAAACCTATTTAATGTAATGAATATGGAAAAATAAGAAACAAATAATGTACCTAATGAATATTTATTATATCCGAACCAATATTTCAAAATTTTACAATTTCCCAACTAAACCATGGTGTAAACGACAAGGTCAATATACATATATATAATTTGTAAATGGTGTCAATTATTGAAATTTAGTGATCATCTTCTTAAAATATTCATTAATATAGCTATATTAATACGTTTAATGTATATTCATACATTACCATATATCCACACACCCACAATAAAAATGAGGAACATATGTTTTACGAAAAATGAGGATATATAAATAAATATATGTGTAGAGAACATGGAATCAATTACAAGTGATTTTAATACTTAATTATTATTATATTGTATAGAATAATTGTTTAATTAACAATATTAGGATTTCATGTATATTTTAATGGAATAATAAAAATTAAACAATTACCATTCATTTAATTTAATTTTAAAAACATTTACAAGTTGGATAAAGTATTTCTATTCACCAATATATTAATTTCATCAAATTCATAGAAATTTCATTTTTTTACTATTGGTAAATGGGATTTTGATGGGGACCATAACCTAGTACAAGAAGAGGGTAAAACCCAAATAAAACGATAGAACCTAGAAAGAAAAATTCCTATGAGCAAAGATAAATAAAGAAGTACAAAGAAAAAGAGTAGCCAAGATGCCAAATAGAAACAACAAAATATACAAGAGGCCCACAAGCAACCCCGCGACTTGCTAGAAAAATAAAAGAAACCCGACAAACAATAGGTCTCTAGTCCAGATACAACAATGAGAACAAAAATTAGTTCAATACTCATTCTTTATCTAGAAAAATGGTGGGTTTTAATTTGCAGTGACCTTTCTTTCTCCTTTCCAACACCATCCAATTATCATGATCTTCATCCGTGGAGATTGGTAGCACAATTTAAACATTCCTTATAGGAGTGTGACCATTAGATCCCATGCCACAAACCATTGAATACCGAACAAAGAAGTCTTAGGTAGAATGATCCAGATCTAACCAAGTACATAAAAGTTTCTTTTCCATAATAGGGGGAGTCCTCCTTTAAGGGGCTAGATGAGTCCTAGATAAAGTTTGAATGGGAGCTAACTATGATATTTTTGGTAGAGATTCCTTCCACCATGGAGGTTCTTTCTTACATTTGGAGTTCTCACACTCATCCGGGAGATATATTCTTAAAAGAAACATCGAAATCCGATGGTTAAACCCTCCTAGTCAATCCTCTATACCCCAATTCTTGTCACCTATTTGAAAATTTATTTTTGCTCATACGAATTGTGAGAAGTCAAGATCCAAAAAATTCTAGCATAGGTTGTATGAATGTGTCCATAATTTTTATCATCAAGTTCCACAAAAGAGCCTATAGTATCACCTATAGCGATAAGTCAATATTTGTTCCAAAAGTTGTAATGGGAGCCCTGGCGCAGTAGATCAAAAAAGGTAGGTATCTAAGGAGTCTATTATCTCTCAAAAGTACACCCTGTAGAGAGATGGTTGTAGGTGTTCTAAGCTTACAAATTTTATCTCTCTTTTGTAGATACAATGGAAACACCTCAAGTTTTGGGTATACCTATTTTGAGGTGAGTCTCAGTATCAAGGTCAGTTCCTTATTGATGTATCCTAAACTAATTTTATGGGGTTTAAGGGTAAAATATGATTGTAAAATGAAATTAAAACTAAGGTGATACACCAAACTTGTATGAGGTCTTTGACTAAGTACATGCACAATTGATATGGAATGAATTTCTAATACACATGCCAATAATTTTTCTGAAGATAATTAAGGGTAAACACTTTGATGTATTGAAGGATAGAATCACAACAATAATGCTAAGTTACACACATACATATTAACATCATGCATAAATAACTGAATTTGTAATAGGGTAAGATTTTTAACCAGGAATTAAATATTCATAAGATTAATGAAACATACAAAGACTACAAATAATTGGAAAGGTAGAAAATACTTCACATTCAAAGGGAAAACTAGCAGAAAATTGCTTCAAGATCGCTATATCTAAAAGTCTCTCCTCTGCTTTGCTAAGGCACACAATATATAAAAATTTGATTCACCCACCCTTACTAAAAATATACTAAGGTTTTACTCACCCATCATTCTATTTATATTCTTTATTTAATAATAAATAAAGGAATAAAATAAATCAAACCAATACAAAGACGCATTAATAGCCTTTGATTACATAGAATTAACTATAAGTTCACTGTTCTATTTTTAAGAAAATCATCAAAGAATAATTTGCTAATAATAAATCTTTCTTAATGAGCAAGTCTCCTTCCTTGTGCATGCAAATTTGTCTTCGTATGCCTGATGTGACATATGTCATTCTAATCCACTTGCCTCCTTGGATGCACATGCAAAATCTATCTCCCTTTGAGTGAGAAAAGTTAATTACATTATTTGCAATACTTTGCAAAATAATTCATACAAACATCTATCCTAATTGGGATCACCTTTTATTCCGATGTTGACACTTGTTCTATCTTCTTGTGGCCACATGGAAAACACATTGTGAATCTTCTCCAAACTTCCCACTAGTGAGGAAAACTATGATTGTGAGAACTTGTATTCATTGGGTTTGGCCACTCTTGTGGACTTAGAAAATTATTGTGTTTTGAAATAATACAAGGGGCACTTTGTTTTAAAAGGGGCACCATGTTACATTCAGCCACCTTTGTGGACTTAGGCATATTATAAGGTATGCCACCCCTTTTTACTATCATGGTATTATATAGCTATCGCCCCCCTTTTGCATTTGATTGGAATAAGGTTATACTTTACCTTTTCGGTGATCATTGTTGATATGCATGGTTGTTATCGGCCCCTTTGATCATTTGGACATAAACTATGGTAAGAATTTTAAAAGTCAATTATGCAATGCTTTTTTTTGAACATGGGGCTGGCCCCCTCATGATGGTGACTCACCCCTCCATATGCTTTTTGTCGGTGGCATCTAACTTAGGTTGAGTTAAATGTAACCCTAGTGATTTCTTCAAAATATAGTGCCTTGATTCAGGCCATTGCTCTCTATACTTTTGATTCATGGCTGTTGATTTTTTGACCTTTGGTTAGGGTTTCGACCTATAACTTTATGTGATAGTTGTTAATGTGACAATGATGATTTACGTTGAACTCAGTTGATCGGTTTCCAATCGTTGATCTCTGATCCATTGAATCTCGTGCCATCGATCTCGACACGTGGTTAGGGTTTCGACATGGAGTTTGGGCGTGTAGTAATGGCATCTACCCATGATGATTTTCTTTGAAATTTGTGGATCGATACCTAAGCGTTGATCTTGATACTTTTCCTTCTCTACCTTTGATTCTCTAACTGTGGTTGATTTTCATTTAACTCATCTCTCGATTTTATGTGGTAAGATCACTTGACCCTAATAATCACTCATTTTGAATTTTCTACCTATAGGTGAAGCCTCGGAAAAATTTTGTCTTGACATCATTGTTGAAGTTTTTGAACTTGGCTCCCCTACGAAAATGGATTTCTATTCTCTTAGGCATATGTATCTTCATTTTTTTGTTGAGATCCATTTTTGAACTCTCTGAAGGGTTTTATGGCCACCATTTTGTTTAGTTTGACCTCTAATTTTGTTTTACCATTTCTACCTCTATTTTGAGTTTGTTGAGTAAGGTAGTTGTGGAGTTTATCACCAATGTCGTGATCTCTTTCTTAGAGACTTTCTTGGAACTTTGTGAGCTATTTTTTTCTTCTCCTCAATGTGGTCACTATTTTGTGGGTTGAGCTCGGATTTTCTTCACAAAGATCTTTGTGTCTTGTGAAGCTTCTGTGAGGATTCTCTAAGTTTCACTTTCTTTGTATTTATGGGAATGGACTTTGTTTTTTTCCCTCTATCTGTGAGTCAATGACCTTGGGATTATTGATTTATTTTACTTTCCATTCCTTGATCACTTACGAGCTTTCATTAGCTTTACATCCGGAGTGGCCGCCATTGTTGAAGTTTGTGAGCTTGGTCCTTCTACACAAATGATCACCTATTACTCTATTACATCTCGTATCATCATTATTTTGAGTGAGGAGGTCATGGATTTGTATTTTGTGATCTACCTTGTCCATATATTAATCATCCCAAGCTTTGTAAGGTTTTTGTGTTTTTGAGATATCTACCTAGTGTTGTCTCTTATCCACCATTATTATTTTTTACTGAGCTTGGTTCATTTTTATGAGTAAGATTTGAGCTTGGCTTTATAGTTTTCTACCTTCCTATAGAGCTATGTGAGGGTTTTTTAGTATACACTATTGTTGGCATTTGAGGTCGGGAGTGGCTTTAGAAACCCTGGTTGGAGTTTAATGCTTTGATTTTTATTTGCTATGTAGAAGGCCTTCGAGATTGAGACTGTATAACTTTCATACTACTTTTCAATGAATGGTAAGCTTTGATCTCCTAAGCACCACTGTTACTTCATATTTTCCATTTCAACTTCAAAATATTGATACTCATTTTTCCTTTGCATTTTTTGTGATTTCTGGGATAACATTGGTCTCTGAGTTGAAACTCATTCTAGGCTCTTCTCTTTGGTTTTGAAATCAATGATCCTTCGAGAGTTTTCTCAACTCCAATTTAATTGGTGAGTTCTTGTTTCATACTCTGATTCTTTATACCCATTAATTTTTTTCGATAAAATCTAGGATCTATACCCTTTTCCTCTATATTGTAACTTGAAACTAATTTCAATGGGAATGATAATTTCTGAAATACTTAAACATTTATTTAACTTCGGATGTGTATGTATTTTTGATTCAAATCTCTTATGTTTGAGTTTTTGTTCTGAATACTAAATGGGTATTCCTTTTTCTCTGAACTGATTAGACTTGAAGGCTTATTGATGTGGTTCATTATTTCTCGATTCTACAATCTGTGTTGAGGATTATAATGGCTTCTAGAAAAGTTGAAAGTCTACCTCACACATTTTATTTTAGAGATTTGTACTACTTGATTTGATTCGGCCATGTAATCACTGAGTTTGAATCTTGTGTTCGAAATTTGTAATCTCTGTTGGTTTTCAATGCTAATCCAACTTCTAATATTCTGAAATGAAGAAATGTGGATATTTGGTTTTCTATTTCTGTAATTTCTCATTTTCAGGTCCACCTTCTTGAGCTAAAACTGGACTTTACATATTTCATTTCCACCATTTTTGTTCATGGCTAGGAGTTCCAATTTGCATGCTAACTTCTGTAGTTCTGCAACCTCATGCTTTCTTTAAGCAACTAACATATCTTACTCTACGTAATTTCTCTATTCTGGAGCTCTGTTCTAATATAAAATTTTCTTTTACTTTTCCTTCATAACTGGAAGATTAGTTTCACTTGATAGTTGTTTCACTTTCCCTTCTCTTCCATGTTCAAATTACCTCTTCAACTAAAAATTCAATTGCATGCTAACTTCTGTAATTCCTCTATTATCAGCTTCTAAAGATATCTAAAATTGGCCCTTGAATGTCTTGAGTATGATATAACTTTAGTACAGAAAATTCCCTTTCACTTATGACTTCATGAATCCAATGCATATTATTCTATTGAAGTGTTGCAATTTTCATTGTACCTATAAAATCATGCATCTGAAACTAGCTTTGAAGTCATACTGTAGCAGTATGTATAATTGATGATTTATTTCTAAAAACAATACTTAGGGATGACTGTACTTTACAAAATTATGAGCTTGACTTCCTTGATTATTCATTGTTTGGCCCTCCATGTTATAGCTGGGTATTACTTTGTTTAAATGGCTATACTTCATTGATATTGTAGCATTTCTATGCTCTCATATTTTCTTCATTCTGAAAACTACAATTTTGTAAGATTATCTTGAAACTTCACTTTATCCAGTTGTTAAGCTATAATGAATGCTCCAAAGTACTTCAATTTGATGACTGAAAGTGTAGTCCATTTATTTTCTATTTAAATATTGCATTTCCTTTTATTACAACTTTGATATACGTCTTTGGAAAATTTAAAATGTCCATTTTTAATGGTGAAGCCGTGTCATATTTTTCCCTAGATGTCCTTCTTTAGTTTCTATTTTAGCTAGAAGAGATGTACTTTCGATTTAGAATAAAAATGTATCACATTTTATATTGAACTGAGTTGTTGTTGAAACTAAAACATAATAAATAGTATCTTGATCATGGCATGCTTTTCTCGCTTTCTATATCACTTATTTTATTTACATACAACTTTTAAAACATTTATTAGCTACAAACAACATGATGGAAAGATGTAAATGTCTATTTTTCGTGGCGAAGCCTATGAAATTTTCTCGAGACTTATTTCTCATTTTGTTTCTGGTGTAATATTCTCTCTCTAGTTAACTTTAGCCTTTAAATTCTTATTCTTCTTCTTCAGTTGTAATCTAGAACATGTACTTTTATCTGCAAGTATCTACTGTATTGTGTAATGTAATCAAGTTGATGACGAATCACAAAGACACATCCGAATGTCTGCAACTTGATGGGTTGAGACTCTTAGTGTGATTGCATAACATGGAGCTTTTCCCAAGTGTGGGACCTTGCGAAATCGGAAAAGCTCTCTGGATGAAGGCCGGTTCCTATTCCTCTGTTCAGATGCACACATAAAAATGCAGAGGGTTTACTCAAAAACCTAATCTAAATTTCCAAGGAGACAGGGTAAGAAGATGCATAAAAATTAAACCTAAACTAACAAAGGTGATGCACCGAGGAATGAAGAACATCTGTCTTGCCAATAAACACAAACCATTAAAATGTAATGCAAGATCATGCACAAATAACTAGATTTGTAGTGAAAGATCAAGAGGATGCAAATGAACATAGAGAGGGTTGAGAATCATCCAAAAACATGCATTATTTGCTCCAAAGATTGACACAATACACTACAAAGTGCCAAGAGGCAAAGTTGCATTATAGTTTTAAATGGGAGGTTTGAACTCCACAATTTCACCTGCCAAAGAGAAGAAGGGAGGGGCAAAACAAGAATGTCCAAACTTTGGAAAGAAGCCCCTCCTTACAATTTATAGGAAGAATGAGAGGGAAGAGATAGGAAATCCAAATCTACCCCAACCAACTATTTAAATAATCTCATAATGGTGGTAGGTGAGAACCCTATGGCGAATTGTATTTTCATTTTTAAGAACTTGTTCCCACCCAATTAAATATATCAAGTCATAATTGGACAGAGGACCTCGTGATATTTCCAAAAATTCCAGCCTTGCATGAATCGGACCTCCTCGTGAAAAGTAATGGCCATCTGAATATCTGCGCCAGGGTTTGCTTCCTGTCAGCGCTCAAAATGTTGTGCCTCCTGAAGATGCGCCATAGGCGCTGAAAATTACATGTCGACACTATTTTTCCTGTGCCTTGGTGCATCCTTTTTTGTGTCGACATCCTTTGTTGTGTGCCTTAACCTGCGCCTTGGCGCATCCATTTACGTGTCGACACTCTTTTGCCTACACCTTGGCACATCCATTTACGTGTCGACACTCTTTTTCCTACGCCTTGGCGCATCCTTTTTCGTGTCGACATCCTTTGTTGTGTGCCCTTAACCTGCACCTTGGCGCATCCATTTACGTGTCGACACTCTTTTGCCTACATCTACCTTTTTCGTGTTGACATCCTTTGTTGTGTACCCTTAACTTGCACCTTGGCACATCCATTTATGTGTCGACACTCTTTGTTGTGCGCCCTTAACCTATGCCTTGGCGCAATAAACATCGGGCTTTGAATTTCTTTGATTTCCATATTCTTCTGCTTGTCTATATCTACCTGGGGGGAAAGATATATACAACAATTTGGCGACTCAACGAGATCACTCCGCCTCGCTAGGTAGAAGATCGGTGGTCTTTTAGCAATCCATTGGGCATGGAGTCATAAGAAATAACATGAATTTAACCCGATATCTTATCCCAAGCCCGATACCACAACTTCTTCTCTGACAAAGACTTTGAATCTGTAGAAAACAACCCGAGAGCAAAAAACCTCTTCCAAAGCACTTAGGAAAATTAAAACCTAACTACAACAAAATAATGTGCATACGCACTTAGAGGAATTGAAATATAGGATAATATTTACAAGGGAAACCTTTTCCTTTTAGTAGCAATGTTTGAGATAGATTCCATTAACGGAATCAAAATTTTCTTTCCATCCAATGTAGACAACTGGAAGGCATTACTACTTTTACATCCCGTGACCATGTAGGGACCACTCCAAATGGCATCAAACTTGGAATGCCTTCCTAGTTTTTCCGATCTACATCCCATTTCAGAACTAGGTCCCCTTCCTGGAAGGTATTTTCTTGCCTTCTTATCAAACCATCTTTTTACTAAGGCCTAATCCTTCTCAATCATCCGAACTACATGTTCTCTTATTTCTTCTAATTCCATCAACTCGCATACCGGCCTCCATTGGTTCGAACTCAGACAACTCCAACTACTTCATGAGCTCCAATGCAGCAATTCTAATGATATAGGCACATCTTGCCTCTTTCCCATAGACCAACTTGTAGGGAGAATTACCAGAGACCTCTTTGGTGTTATCTTGTCACCCATAATGCTGATTTTAGCTTGGTATGCCATGTCCTTTGGTTTTCATCAGATTCCTTCTAATGATTCTCAAGAAATTCTTGTTCTTGGACTCTACTGTCCATTACCCCGAGGGTAATAATTTGAAGAGGCGCTCAAAAAGATTCCATTCTTGACAGCCCATTCGTAATCTTGGAACCTATGAATGCCAATGCATTGTTTGATATGATAGTGGTGGTGCACCGAACACGGTCACTATTCCTTCATAAAAGTCTAGTATGTTAGACTCATTTGCTTCTTTGAGCGCTACTGCTTCGGTCCACTTAGTGAAATAGTCTGTTGCCGTGAGAATCCACTTGTGGCCTTGGCTTGAGTTTGGATTGATGAGCCCGATGAAGTCCAATCCCCATTGCATAAATGGTTGATCAACCAAAATTGGGTACAATGGAAGTGTCTTTGCTTAGTCTTTCTTTTCTGTGAAGAGTGCACATTTCTTGCACTTTCTTATCCATGTATAGCAGTCATTGAACACTATGGGCCAATAATACCCTGCCTTCATTATCTTGAGAGCTATTACTCGTGGGGTGAAATGTCCTCCAGAATCTCCATCGTGAAAATCTCGTAACACCCTCTCAATTTGACCTGTCCCAATGCACCTCAATAGAACTCCATTGATGTCTTTTTTAAACAAAACACCATCAACAAGCACATATGGAATGGCTTGTAATATGAAGTATCTCCTTTTTGCTTTGCTCAATTCCTGAGAGGGCATAGGCCTGCCTGTAGGAAGTGTATCATATTCTGAGTCCAACAAGGAGTGGGCACGTCATCATTTTCTTGTTCTTGACCATCCTGTAGTACCAAGACAGTCTCTTTTTCATCACCCACTTTAACTTGCTGAATCAAAGCTATTTGTTCACATAATCCCTTTCCACGGACTAGCTTAGTGACCTTAATCTTGATGTCATATTCCATAACACAAAGTTATCCATCTTTCACGTTTCTCATTCAGATCCTTATTTAGAAGGAAGTCCTTGACTCCACATGAGAGACCAATAATTGGATCTTGTTGTTTGAGACTAGGTGCTTGAATTTCTTTAAGCTCTTGATCACTGCAAGGACATGATTTTCAATGAAAGAGTACCTTGTTTCATATTCCTCTAGGCCTTGACTGAAGAAAGCAACTAGTTTTTCTAATCCTTCTTTGTTTTGTTGTACCAAGATTGCAGAAATTGTGTCTCCACCACCAAAGGCATATAACATGAAATCCTTGGAGAAATTTGGATTGAAGAGGGTCATAGCTTGAGATATAGCCTCTTTTATTGCCTCAAAACTTGCCTTGCCTTCAGATGTCCACTTAAATGTCATGCTCTTTTTCAACATCAGCGTTATTGGCTTTACGAGAGCTGTAAAGTTTGGAACAAACCTGCAAACAAAATTGATCCTTCCCAAGAAGCTTTGAAGAGCCTTCTTGTGACTTGAAATGACAACGCTCGAATTGCTTCAACTCTTTACGGTTCAATCGTCAACTCCTCCTTTGAAACAATATGGCCTAGAAGCTTTCCTCGCGAGATAAGAATATGCATTTTTGGGATTCAATGATACCCCAAATCTTCTACACCTCGATATACCCGCCTCGGGTGAAAGAGGTGATCCACTACATTTTTGGAGAATACAATGATGTCATCAAGATATATCAGAACTATTTTATTGATCAATCCCTTGAATGCCATATCCATTTCCCTTTGGAAAGTGGCTCCAACATTTGATAGCCCAAATGGCATCTTCTTATAGGCATAGGTGCCCCATTTGGTGGTGAAAGCCATCTTGAACTGGTCATCTTCTTTCACCATTATCTTATTATATCCCAAGTAGCCATCTAGGAGAGAGAATCTCTCTAAACTGGATACCACTTGTAATATTTGTTCCATTGAAGGAAGTGGGTAATGGTCTTTAAGAGATGCCCTGTTGAGGTCTCAGAAGTCCACACACAACCTGATTTCTTCGCTCTTCTTCCTGACTAGAACCAAGTTTGCAACCCAGCTTGAGTGCTTGATCGGGAATATAATGCTTGCCTCTATTAGCTTGTTTAGCTCTTTCTTCATTAGAGGCTCAATGTGAGGGTTGATTGGTCTCTACTTTTGCCTGATGGGCTTAGCATCTGGATCCAATTCTATGGTATGTTGTGCCAACTTCGGATCGAATCCTCTCAAGTCTTCATAGCTCTAAGTGAAGACATCTGGAAATTCTTGGCAAAGTTGTGTGAAATCTAATTTTTCCTGCTCAGTGGTCACTTTACCAATTTGAAGTGTTTTTCCTTCCCCAATTGGAATTGGCTCTTAATCTTCTCTCTTGACCTGTATGTTAGCCTTTTCCTTACGGAACTGGTCGTTAGGGTTGAAGATAGACTCTAATGTTACTAAACCCTTGGGAAGCTTATTTGTTTGTAGTTGCACTACTTGATCCCCGTACTATTGCTCTAGTCTGTCCTGATTCCTAGCTAAGAATTCAGCCTCTTCTTGTAAAAATTGACGATTTGTTGATCATTCTCAAACACCTGCTAGCTTGTGTTATTATCTGGAACTGTTGGCCTCACAATCACATGCATATGTGGTTGTGTTTTTTCCCTTCTGATGTTGTCAACCACATCAAACATTGCTCCAACTGCTGTGATCCTATATGTAGCTTCATTTTTCTTCCTGGGTATGGACACGATGTTGAAAGCTTTGAAGTCCTCAACAAGGTCCCATACCCTATTCTTGTAGTTCTTCAGCAGGTCATTCTTCGTAGCATGGTGTCCCTTGACTTGGTTGATGATTAGCTCGCTATCCCCAAACACATGCAAGTTCTTTATGCCCTTTTTCCTGGCCCAATGAAGTCCATGAATCAATGCTTCGTATTCATCCATGTTGTTTGAACAGGAAAATTGGAAACAGAAAGCTGAATAATATTTGATGCCTTGAGGTGAAACAAGCATAACTCCTCCTCCTACACCTTTCCTACTCCTTGATCCATCAAAAAATAACTGCCATACCTCATTGTCATCCTTATGGTCTGGTTTGGTGATGCTAGGAATAGAATCCTAGCTCAGATTCTTCTACTTCTTGGTAGGGATCAAAAGCATGTACCTTGCTTGCCCATTCATCAAGAGTCAAATCTGGGATGCTTCCAACTTTGGTGTCAGCTTCATCTGTGCTTGGATAATCTTCTTGATCAAATGCTGAATAGTTGGCATTGATTTGGCTTGGAGTATGAGGCTCAATATGAAAGTTTGCAATTGGTTCGGATCTGATTGTGACCTTAGTACCATATCTTGTTCTAAACAACATGTGTGACCAGTCAGTAGATAAGTAACCTCTAATTTTAGTTGTGAAATCCCTTGATAAGCATAGGGAAAAGAGTGGTGGAAAATCTATCACTGACACATCTTGCAAAATAGTAATGTTGGGGCATGCATGCAAGGTAAGATTCAAACCCTTAATCACTCCCACTGTTGCCACTGTTGTCCCATCCAATTGCACTACCCCCTTTGATATGACTTCATATTGGAGGCCCAACTGATCAGCTATTTGCTTGGGCATGACAGAACTACTTTCCCCAGAATCAATCATGCAATTGTGTACTAGTTTATCCCCAATGATTAATGAACCATAGAATGGAGGGGTTTTCAAAACTTTATCTTGTTGTCCTCCATGATTCCCTTCAGGATGAGTAGCATTTGTGAGGGCATTCTCTTGCATATGGGCCTACTAGTTCGAAGTTGACCAATTCTTCATGGCAGCTTGTAGAAGATCTCTTTGGCCTGGGATGGATAAAGATTCCCACATTGATATATTCACATTTGTCTTCTTCATTTGATCAATGATGTTAAATGGGGATGAAAGATCTCTTTGCTGTCCTTTAGCCTGCACATTCCTTTCTTGTGCATGGGCAGCAACACTGGCATTTGAGTTGGTTTAGAAGGTGGTTTGGGTTGTCCTTGCATGTTTGGAGCTGTATTTTGCTTACCAACACCTTGTGGAGTGATGGAAGGTTGTAGATCACTTGGAGCCAATGACCGCCCTTCACCAATATTCCTTTTCTTTGATCTTGTGTTAGCTGCTATACTCTGAGAAATTGTTTGATTCATGCCACAAAAATCCTCAGCTTGCCAATTCACAAGTGTGGTATCATTTGGAGTTGTGTTTTGCTGAGATGTCCCTTGTTGCTGATTTGTTTCTTGACTCACTTCACCCTCTACACCAGTAGTTGTCACCATCAAGGCTTGGTTTAAAGCACCATTAAAGCACATAGATTGGTTGTGAGGTTCATTGTATGGGAAACACCAATCATACTCTTGAGCTATGTTGTTTTGCACTGGCACTAATGCTTTAGAAGCAGATGCAACATTGGGGTTATAGGGTTGAAATGGTCTATTAGCGGGAGGCCTTACTTGTCTTTGATTTACAATTGGATTGGGTGGCCTATTGGGCTGGTATGGTGGTGTATTAAGTTGAGCTTGATGCTGATAAGAAGGTTTAAATCTTTGGGTCTACGGCCTCTTGAGTGTAACCAGCTCATTTCCCAAATTTTGCAATTGTTTCATGACCTCTTGGAGTTCATTTGAAGCACTAGAGGATGAAGTAGAAGTTTCATTTGAACTTTGATTTCTAGGAGTGGGAATAGGAGCCAAAGTGGGTGCTTGACTAGTGCTTGGATTTTCTAAGTTTGGATACAAGGGCATGCGAGGCCTAGGAGCCAGCTTACCAGCTTGAATAAGACAGTTTTCAGCCCTAATGGAAATACTATAAGCAACAGGTAAGGTTGTGCCTCCCATAGATTGAATTAACATAGAAATATCAGAATTCAAAGCCTTAAGATAATATAGAAAAGCACCTTCAGTTGTTGGCCTAACGGCCACTGGAATTCTATCCCAAGAACTTTGAAATCTGAAGTTGAAGTCAGTCAGCTATTCATTGGGAGCTCTATTGATAGTTGTCAATTTTTCTAGTAGAGACAAATTGTCTCCCTTTTCTCCAAACTGCTCATGGAGAACTATGCATAACTGATTCCAATTTTGGATAGAAGCAGCTCCAAGGCTCTTAAACCATTGCAATGCCTTCCCTTTGAATGAAGATGCCAACAATTTGACAGCAACATCCATTTAATTTATCTTATGGATCGCACAAACGCGTTAGCAATGTCTTTTACATGATCACTAGGAGTCGTATGATTCTCTCCGGTGAAAAATGAAATGTTCTTCAATGCTGCATTGAACTGGATTCGTGCATTGAGGGCAAGTGGGCTGCTACTAGTGAAGTTGATAAAAGGGTTTTTGTGCGCCATTCGATTGGCTTAAGAACCCTTCTTGATTGGATGAAAGGTCTACCAGGTGGAGGGGTTGATAAAGTCCTGTTAGGTGGAGATGATGATCTTTGTGGTCTTCTTCCTCTCCTTCCTCTTGCTAGTGATAGTTGCAAGTGGACAAATAGCCCCTCTTCTCGAGTATCAGACCTTGTTTGAATTCTTATCATATGCCCAGGCAACCTTTGGTGTTACACCGCTGAATTCTATCCTTTGAGTCACCGGATGTGATGGGAACGAGCCTCAAAAGGTTTGGATTACGCCAAGTTACACACCAAACTTGACAATATTAAAAATAGCATTTAAAAATTTGAAGGACCCGTAAGATACAGTTCTTCAATTCGAGTTATCGGGTCTTCTTGTGCAGCTACTAATCCCCGAAAGATACAGGTGAAACTCAGGTCATGCAAGGCAACTGGGAAAACTGAAATACTAAAAGCCATGAAATTTTGAAAGTAAAAATCTCAAAATCTAAGAATACCCTTTTGAAGATTATCCCCGATCTATCAACTGGTGAAATTTTGACTTGTCTTGAGAAAGTTAAGTCCTTTAAAATCGATTTCAAAGTCCAGCCTAGAAGGTGAAAAATCGAAATTGTAAAACCTGTAATTTTTAGTCTAAATTTCTTTAAAATTCCTTAAAATCTTTTGGAATGAACTCTTGGTCCCACCAGCGTGCAAAACTATTGATGGTGAATCACAACACCCTTGAATGTTTGCAACTCGATGGGTTGAGAATCTCAGTGCGATTGCATAACATGGAGCTTTTCCCAAGTGTGGGACCTTACGAAATCGGAAAAGCTCTCCGGATGAAGGCCGGTTCCTATTCCTCTATTCAGATGCACACATAAAAATGTAGAGGGTTTACTCAAAACCTAATCTAACTTTCCAAGGAGACAGGGTAAGAAGATGCATAAAAATAAAACCTAAACTAACAAAGGTGATGCACTGAGGAATGAAGAACACCTGTCTTGCCAATAAACACAAGCCATTAAAATGTAATGCAAGATCATGCACAGATAACCAAATTTGTAGTGAAAGATCAAGAGGATGCAAATGAACACAGAGAGGGTTGAGAATCATCCACAGACATGCATTATTTTCTCCAAAGATTGACACAATACACTACAAAGTGCCAAGAGGAAAAGTTGATTACAGGATTTTAAATGGGAGGTATGAACTCCACAATTTCACCTACCAAAGAGAACAAGGGAGGGGAAAAATAAGAATCTCCAACCTTTGGAAAGAAGCACCTCCTTACAATTTATAGGAAGAATGAGAGAGGGAAGAGAGAGGAAATCTAAATCTACCCCAACCACCTATTTAATTCATCTCATAATGGTGGTCGGTGAGAACCCTAGCAAACCAAAAAAGTGACGAACTGTATTTTTCATTTTTAAGAACTTGTTTCCACCCAATTAAAAAATATCAAGTCATAATTGGATAGAGGACCTCGTAAGATTTCCGAAAAGTCCAACCTTGCATGAATCCGAGCTCCCTGTGAAAAGTTATGGCCATCTGAATATCTGTGCCAGGGTTTGCTTCCTGTCAGCGCTCAAAATGTTGTGCCTCCCGAAGATGCGCCATAGGTGCTGAAAATTACATGTTGACACTCTTTTTCCTGTGCCTTGGAACATCCTTTTTGTGTGCCCTTAACCTGCACCTTGGCGCATCCATTTACGTGTCGACACTCTTTTTGCCTACACCTTGGCGCATCCTTTTTCGTGTCGACATCCTTTGTTGTGCACCCTTAACCTGCACCTTGGCGCATCCATTTACATGTCGACACTCTTTTTCCTACGCCTTGGCACATCCTTTTTCATGTCGACATCCTTTGTTGTGCGCCCTTAACCTGCACCTTGGCACATCCATTTACGTGTCGACACTCTTTTGCCTGCGCCTTGGCACATCCTTTTTCATGTCGACATCCTTTGTTGTGCGCCTTAACCTGCACCTTGGCACATCCATTTACATGTCAACACTTTTTTTTTGTGCACCCTTAACCTACGCCTTGGTGCAATAAACATCAGGCTTTGAATTTATTTGATTTCCATATTCTTCTGCTTGTCTATATCTACCCGGGGGGAAAGATATATACAACAAGAACTTCTTCTATTTCTAGAATAGTTGTTGAACTTTGAGTTACATATTTCCTTCATACTGGTATGTACTTATCATATATCCGCTTCATGTACCATATAATGAAATCCTTTGAAATCTGCATTCTTTATCTATAGTGAGGATTACAAGATATAGTTTATTTCTTCTTAGCTGCAACTTGTACCTATAGACTTGAGAAAATAGTCACAAAATATTTAGGCTTTTTGGCCTCTCTAATGTCGATGGTTTTTATTTTCTTCTCTCTCCTTCTTTCTAAGTGAGTAAATCATGTATGCATTTTGATTCTTCAAGTAATCTATATCTCTTGTTATTAAGATATCCATGTGCACGAATTAGGACAATATAGGAATATGGATTAACCTTGAGCTCGTAATTGATGATTTTCTCTTTTCTATTTTCAGGTATGGTGCTTTCAACAATGAAGATGAAGATGTATCAACCGAAAGAGAAACCTCCAAGGAAATGATGGGTTCACTCATACTCCTTTATTTTCTCTTTCATGCATATGTACCTCTTATTTCAGTAGTTGTACTTTACTTTTCAGTTACATCCCATGGCTTGTGTGGGAACATTTGAAATTCCTTATGAATAAAACATTGAATTGTGAAATTGAGTTGTGTATTTCTTTTTGCATTTTGATTTTGATATGGATTGTATGATGAACTAAACAACCCAATAATATAATTGAATGTCTTAATCATGAAGGAAATAACATTAAAGAATACTTGTAACATCTAGTAATGAACTTTGATTTCTGTAATCTACAGTCATGATTGCTACTCCAAAACCTAACACTTCATCTATTTTGCAATTTGGTGTCTTCATCAAGGCAACATAGTTGTCCTTTGGGGATTTGTGTTCTTTTGCTGAAGATAGCATGAAATTATAGGCTATGTGATCTGTTATGTTTTGCAACAACACACATAGTTGCATATTTCATGTAATCATTAATTAATTCAATAGTAAAAATATTTTTGAAAGAAACTCCCCTAACTTAGGTATAACTTCACCAATGCTATCCATCGTAACGAAGTTTCGAGTTGCCCATTTTTGTACAAGTGCAAAAATTGTCAAAATTTATGGTGATCATGTGGGGAAAGCTACGTGCTTACTTTGTAAACCAGTGCCTTGCTCTTTTCCATTGGGCATGGAGTCTAAAGAATGTAACTATAATCTTCCTTTTGAAGGTCTAACCCTTCCAAAATGAACTAAAATTGGGAAAGGATCTAGTAAACCAGATCACGTGCATGAATGCATTTATTGAAAAAGCATTGCAATGCGCAAGAAATGCACTTATTAAAGGGAAATATTACTCGGAAATAGACACCGTAGGATTATCAATAGCAGTGTTTGAGAAACATATCATTCAAATGAATGGAAATTTCCTCTCCATTCAGCCTTGAGAGCTGAAAAAAATTGCATTGTTTGCAAGTTGAAATCATGTAAGGAACACTATAGATTATATAGAAATTCATGGGTCTTCCTAGCTTTGCATGATGTTGGGTTTCAGATTTTCACTTGGAATGAAACCAAAGTTAGGGGACAAACAAGTCCCTCCTCTTTAATGGGAGAGGTTCCCTTATTGAAAGCAGGGGAAAACCTATGTACAAATACACAATCTTTCATTCAATGGTGGTTTCCCGATATCTTGAAATGTGTTTTATGCCTGAAAATTTATTAATACATGAGGATAGAAGAATTAAAGAGAGGAGGGAGGCATAAGAAGACAATACTTTTAGGGAAAAGAGATGGCAGAGAAAACCCTTATATGTATTGAGCAAATGAGATATAGAATAGAACCATTCACGTTTATAACAGGCACAATCTATAGACTCAAAGTTCTTGAGATTGTATAAACTAGAATGCAAAGTTTCTAAGCATGCAAGGATTAAATGATTCATGATACCAGCAAAGAAGGAAAGAGAAAAAAAGGAAAAAAATGGGAAAACCTTAGTATTTATTTCTTAGAATTCAAAATTACAGTTTAAGAATATCAAAATTCCAACCCGTACAATGGCTTTGAAAGCTCATGATATATCTCGTAAGAGACAATTACAACTTCCTCGAGAAAGAAAGAAATAGTTATAACTTATTCCAATCATTAACGCCCTTTTGAATTCTTGATTTGTAATGAAATGTTAATGGCGAAAAAATGGTTTTTAAATATATGACCATTTCATTATTTCTCCAATTAAAACATGGGCCATTTGATTTGCTTCTACAAATTTAAATTTCATCTACCCACTTGGAAAGAATTCATTGGAGTGGGCTTTGGAAGCCTTTTGCAATTTTTTTTTCCTTTCAAGATGCATCAAGATGACACGTGGAGAGCTCAATATTGGTTCCTTAATACTTAGCTGAAATTCAGCCTATTTCCCTTGACCTATGTTGAACCTTGGACACATGGAGGGTCGACGCTCATTTGAGTTTCCATTTTGGAAACACATCTTAAAATTATGTCGAGCTGATGTGTGTGTCCTTCCACCGGTCTCGGAATTTTCAACATAAAGTGAATTCTATCTCTCCATTGACTTTCACCATGTGGTGAGCTAACACTTATTTGAAGATTGACCCTTTGATTTCACTTCCAAAATGGCATTGTTAAGGCACGTGGAGACTTCCGCCAACCCACCCATACTTAGTCAATTTTAACAATTGGCTCTTTCTCTTTTAGACCTAGGACACATGGAGGATTGGCGTAAATTTAAGAACTTCCCTCAGCCTAACTCTTGAAGTCGTGTCGATGAGGCACATGGTATCTTTAGCTAAACCTTCCATACTTATCTGATTTGAGCTTGTTTTACCTTCATTTTGAACCTGGGACATGTGGAAAGCCTGCACTTATTTGAGGACTGTCCCTGGGCCCTGCCCTTGGAGTTGTGCCATTTGGATGCATGGAATATTCTTATGTCACTTGAAACACATCCATGCTTTGTATCTAATTAGTAATATCCATGTACTACCCATGGATCTTTGGGGCAAAAATTAAGGGGTAAGATACACTGTCATTCCCATCATGCGGGAAGAAAATTAAAATAAGGGAAAAAACTTCACCAATACCCCCGACTTTCAAATTGTTCTCCATGAATGGGAAAAATGTAAACAATGCTAGGCTCGATGATATCCAATACTCCAAGGTACAAACTCAAAATTTTTGAAACTTGACTTCAAAAGAAGGGAATTTTGAGGATGAAAACAACTAGCTCTTTCTAGGGATGACTTGGCTTGGAACAAAGACACAAGGCAAGATCAAGAACTATAGATAACTTAGGGAAAGAGGACCAGTGTCTTACCCATTTGGCGAATGAGTCAAAAATAAAACCAATACAAGGCAACACACACAATATAGGAAAAAGAAACAAAATAAACCAAAAGGGAAGAATGGAAACCAAACGCAAAGGAATGACCCAAAACAAAAACACTATATTAAATATACAAAGGGACCGCCTAGTCACCTACGACTTGAACAACATGAGATATTGCCCACTATAAGGAAGTGGGAGAGGATAACCATCGATGTAATCTAGATAAAAATAGTTCTCTACAGCAAAATGTCTAATTCTAAAAGGACCAAGCCAAAGAAAATCAAACTTACCATGACTTCCTTGTGGCTAATGTGTTTTTTCCCAAAGTAGCAAAATGTCTCCCACTTGGAAAAATTTGGGTTTGGATTTCTTGTCAAAAAAATCCTTCAATTTCAGCTGATTAGCTGCTATCATGTCAATCACCTATAATTTATCCTCATTAAGCTAGAAGGTACAAAATTCTCTTGTTTAAAGAGCTACCAAAACTTTAATCTTGAATGATTTTCACCAGATGCAAGGTTGCAATCCCACCATGGTGGTAGTTGAGATTCCACACCATACACCACTTGAAAAGGGAACATTCTAATTGCTCTCTTTGGTGTAATTATACCAGCCCAAAGTGCATCATATAGATTCTTGTGCCAATTCCTTTTAGAATCATTTATAAACTTTCTAACTATATTAAAATAGTTCTTGTTTGTTGATTATGCCTATCCATTCCCTTGAGGTTAGTAATATGAAGAACGGGAAAGTGAGATCCCATACCCATAGTAGAAATCCATCATCTCAAAGTGAGAACAAAAATTGGAAGCATTATCGAGTCACAATTTTTTTGGGATCCCAAACCTAATCAATATGTTCTCCTTAATGAAGTTGCAAACTACCTCAGAAGTAGTTCTCTTGACTGGGATGGCTTCCACCCACTTGGTGAAGTAATCTATGGAATTCAACACATGGGTATGTCTAGCACTGGAAGGTGGGTTAAGAGTTCCAATGAAATCCAATCCCCACTATTGAAAGGGCTCATCAATCACTACTGGCTTTAGTGGCAAAGCAACCAACTTAGGTCTTCCAACAAACGTTTGGCATGCTTCACTTTTACCAACCCATTTTGATGCATCTTTGAACAAAGTGAGCCAATAATAACTAGCATGAAGTATTTTATAAGCAGCTACAGTGAGAGGAGAAATGACCTTCGCAAGCATGGTCATGAAAAGCAGAGAACAACTTATTTTATGCTCCTTTTCTACACACTTCTAAAATCTTCCATCTATACCTCATTTGAATAAATCCTTCTACCATAACACATATTGTGCAAAACTCAATTTGATGGCTCTCTTCTCTTTGGCACTCAAATGACATGGACACTCTCCATAGGCCAAGAAGTGAGAAATGTCTTCATACCATACATCTAATAAGCCGAGGAATAGAAAAATATGGACATCAAATCCATCTTTGGGCAAATCCTTGGCAGCTCCTTCAACAATGAGTTCACACAGGCCCTTACCCCAAACTAGCTTTGTTGGCCTGATATCAAGATCATACTCTTGCACCTTTTCTACCCAATTACCTCTCTTGGTTCCAAATTCTTGCTGAGTAAGAATGGATTTGATTGTTGTATCAGGCACCAGCACCACAGAATGAGAATTAAGGATGTAAAACCTAAACTACTTGAAAACTTTGACAACTACAAAAGCATGTTTCTCCATCATGGTGTACTTCAGATCATGATTTTTCAAGACATAACTCATGAATGTAATTGGGATCTCATGATCTTCAACATTCTTCTGGGCTAACACAATAGCTAGGTTATTTTCAGTGGCATAACAATAGATAATGAAATATTTTCTAAAGTCGGGAACACCAAGATTGGAGTCTTTGCAATAGCCTATTTAGTGTCCTCAAATGATTTCTTCCTTCAAAGGACCAACCAAAAGTGTGCTTCCTTGCATCATAAGAGCAATGCTCATAGTAAGTTATGTGAAATCGGGGATGAATCTCCTTAGGAAATGTAGTGCCCACATTTTACACACACAATGTCAACAGTAAAATACCAGGATAAATTTTTTTACTTACATTGCTCACTACACACAACACAACAAGGGCTCCAAGTACAGAAACTCGACTCGCATACGAAAATCACATAAGTCATCGACTCACATAGACACATGAAAACAACATAGGCATGTTGATGCCACACTTTTCCTAAATGAAAAGGGTACTGGCAATGACCCAACCACAAGAAAAATGACTCAAGGATGGGCAAACCCACAACACATCTTTTCTTTAATTGTATTTTAGTTACGATTAACATTCCAAGAACATTATTGTGCAAGGATAAATTTCCCGTTTGTCCACCCACATATTCTTAAGTACATTCCGTGGTTAAATTACCATTCGACCCTTTTAAGTTGACTTCTTATTCTTTACAAAATTTTCCATAACTTGCATACTTATTTGACATAATTCAAATGCATATAAAGTACTTAATTATCTTGTCCTTATGTTAAGAATATTCTTCTCGAACATAAATTCAATGTCTACCTTTTTACTCTTATAACTCAAGTGGATGTGACTTGGTGTCCATATAGCAATATTAGGTTTAACAGAGATTTAGATAAAAGATAGCTTTTCACCAAAACATTCCTCAATCATGGTATAGTTATTTCCCTACCATAGTTATTCTAATTCAATGACTTGTGGAATTCCATTTTTTTTTATATATGTATTTTGTTTTCTCGAAGGTTGATCACACCAAGGCAATTCATATTCTTTGAAACAAAAGAATATATTTAATTGAGTTATAAGGTCTTCAAGAGTGGCATTGCTCCAAACCTCAACTCTCTTTTGTTACTCTTATATGCTTTATTTTCTATGTCACATTATGGTCTTATCATTAAGCATTGTCTTGTAAAAGGAGTTACGAAATGTTTTTCTAACCTCTTGAAGATATAAATGATTAGAAGAATTAAAGCTACACACGGACCTTAATTTAACATCTAAATCAAGCGAGGTTTAGGTTAATTCCATCTTCACCTAAGGGTCTAACCCTCAACTATATATGTGTTTTAAGAGAGAGGACACATTTATGCTAAACCACCTTCATGAAAAGACCAAGGTGTTTTGTTGAGAGAAACCAAGGTAACACATTTAGTTGAGTGGAGCTAAGGAGTTCATTAACAAGAGTTTAATACCTAGAACAACTAAGTCACAACCTCCATCTATGTCATTTGGATCCAATAGGGATTTCACTCGATGAAGAACTTTCAATTTTAAATCTATCTTCGGATGACAAGGTAGTCCGCTAGGTTACGAAGGAGGAGTTAGCTCTACATACTCCAAGAAAAGTTTGACTATGTCACTCCTATCAAATGGGTTTATGAAAATGTCACTAAATACTGACTAAGACAATAAGCCCATTCTTGGGTTCTAATTTACTCAAAATTAGGAGGTTTGATTGAGTGCAGAGTATAAGTTCATTCTACGGTTTTCAATGTCTTCTACGGTAAGGAGTATCACACATGAAAACAAGTTATGCTTCGATATTATACAAGGGTAGATTATTTCGATTAAATCTCTTTATTACATTTACAAATTATGAATGCACAAGATGACTCATTAATCATTTATTGAACACTAAATATGCACTACAAGATATTACTTAAAATTCATTTACCTTATATAAATATCAACCCTTTTTACCATGTGTACTATAAATCAAATTGATCTATGATTAAATGCACATTTCCTAGATGTCCTTGAATCCAACATCTCATACATAGCAACAAATTATCAAATATAACCTTTTGTAACATGAGACTACATTATACATTTATTCATTTAACAATGAACTATATAAATTACAATGATAATTAATGAATTACACATTGCCTTTTTGTCATCATTCTTTCATCCTGCAAAACCATGTGAGCATGATATCAACAATAAATCATTGGCATGGCATCCACCCTAATCTAACATAATTATCATTTTTAGTTTCCCATTTACATATGATAATAATTACAATTTGCAATCAAAATAAAGGTTTAGAGACATGTATTCATTACATTTCATTTTACTTCATTTTTGTAACCCGGAGAAAGAAAAAGGAGGGAATTGATAAAAAACACCATTTGTCAAAAATTTTATTTCACACAACAAGTTACACTATAGAGTTTTAAATATTTATTTGCATGAATTAAATTTTACGGTGGTTTGGCAACCCGACGAGGGTCCGTGAGCTTTCTATTTTAACATTTTCTTACTAGCTACAAAAACGTTCAAAATGGGCACGAAGGCTAAGAAACTACTTCCAAAAGTTATCTTCTAATGAGAACGCACACCACGATTAAATTTATATGTGTGCCGGATATACCAAGAGTTCATAAGCAACCGACGGAATTGGGAAAGAGTGAACGGTTTACGTTTGGTGGCTAGTTTTCCGAGGCCAATGGTCAGTAGTTGCCCTAATTGCAAATGAACAAAAGTTAGCTCGAGGGATCAGAAAACCACGTCCAAAATTGACATTTGATGGATGAACGCACAACGAGAAACTTCCTACAAATTTCACTATATACGGAGAATTCAATAGATTCAACGGAATTTAGAACTAGAAAACCATTTTCAAATGGCTTGATGACAAGTTTTTTAAAGCGATTAGTCCTAATTGGTCCAGTTTGACATTGTCAAACTGTGACCAGAGGCCTACAAAAGGACGTCATCAAAATATCTAGAAAAGTGTTTTTCCCTAAATGAAGGTTTCATGCAATTGTTTAGTAAAAACACTAGAGGTTTGAGAAGGCGAGAAATAATTTCTCTATCGAAGGTTCAAATGGCGGTTCAAAATGAAAGCCAACTTTCTAGATTTAACAACTTTCTACCACTACAAAGCAGTGTAACAGGCTCCTATAAGAGTGTCAAAATATCACATATGTTTGTTAGGGGTCAATCCAAAGGTTAAGGTGACTCCTCACATAACAAGGTACATGAATGAAGCTTAGCATCTCATTTTCAGAGTTACGAAGGGTACTTAATGAGTCTCTGAAAAATGCAAAAATTAACTTTTTAAAATAGGGAGATGGTCAACATTATTACTGGGAAGTCAATTTCATCTTGTCGATAAAGCAATATTGTAGCGATCTAGTTGGGTAGAAAGTTTTCTAAATCACCTCAGAATGAGGGTGGAAGTTCATGGTTTAATGCAAACGAGTTATTTTGACTACGTGAGTTATGACATGACATTTCATTGTTTTGTAACGAGTTGATAAAAACATTTAACTGTATTATAATCCTAATATTTTAAAATTATATTAAGTTGCAAATGAAAAACTAAAGTATGAGAGTTATGAGAGATAAGGGGAGGTGAACCATGCCTAGGAGGAATGGAGTCGGTCAAACCCACAAGATTTAGTTCAACATCTCGCTTGGCACTTCGTCAACCAGTTCACGAGCATCCACAACTCCACCATTTTACATACACATCTATCATAAAATTTGTAACTGCAGATTTGAAACCATTCCTCTACTCTTTATACTTTGAAGGATGTCCATAATGTGTTCCACAACTCACATCTGGCACAGGACGGGAGATGCTAGCAAAGGTTATGGAAACTAGCTTTAGATTTACGGTTTCTCAGAAGAATCAAAAGCCTTTTCAACAAACCCATTTGTGAACATCCTACAGTCTATGTTTTCCCATAAGACCACGTTTTTTGAAAGACATTCACTCGGAACATTTATACGCCATGCATATTTGCACATATTCTGCCATCAGTGCAATCCTTCACGCCACGTTTCAAGCATTTAGTAGAACAGAGCATATGCCAAGCATATGAGTCCACATGTTGCAGGCAGGTCTGTCAGGGCACTCACCACTACAAAAGCTGGTACAAATCCCCATTTATAATTTCAACTTCCATGAGCTCGTGTTCGGTGACTTTCCTGTTAGCAAAAGACTCCTCCATGACTACAGAAGGCTTCGCTCCTGCCTCTGACATCTCTCTCACAGCTGCTACTCTATCACACCTACGTCCTGGGCTCGAATCTCCAACTAAGAATAACCCTTCTCAATCTATAACTCTTAAGTGTTCCACAAAACAACATTATCAGTAAAACATCCTTCTCCACCTACGTATTTCGAGCCATCTAATGGTGCTTTTTATAGCTCTATCAAACTGCCGTAATCATATTCCATGAGGTGTTGTCTCATTCTTTCATTTGGTCAAACACTGTAATAGCACCCATGTTCTGTGAGGTGCCACGCAGGTTCCAGGTTTTTCCCCATTTTTATACTGGGGATGGGAGGATCTTTGCATAAGTCCCATCCTATAGCATTCCATGAGATGACATCTGGAGAGGCATTTCTTTGAAAAAAAAATTCCCTTAAGTAAATGGATCTGCATGTGTATAGGGCACCATATCATTATGAGAAACCATGTTTTCTTCTGGCATTCTCGCCCAACAAAGACGCATACCCTACCTCGCAAGGCGTCCACATTTTGCAGCATATTTGTCAAGCGAGCATAGATAGCATCCGAAATAACTTCTTCCCCAATTCTATTGGATTAACCTACTCCAAACTCAAATCCTTGGCACGTGATAAGGAGGATGAGACAAAATGCCCCTAGTTTTGCTCTGCCACACCCCCAAACTCACCCATTCCCAAAAGCAAGAGACAAACCCTAACTAAACATTTTAGAGCTTTTTCACCCTTGCCTCCAATTTGGTTTTATTTTATTTTATATTAAATTATCTATGTATTTTTATTGGATTAAGTGATTGTATAAGCTTATACATGTTTTCATACATTTGCTTATTTGGTCTCTGACATAGATTTTTTATTTTTTTTAATTTTCCTTTTACAAATATATTTAATAATCTTCCTTTGCATACAACAAACAACACAATGACAAACAAGAATCTCCTTTCATCCTAGAGGTATTTGAAACCATTTTCAGGTACGTATACATATCCAAATCAGTCAATATGTAAATATTAAAAGGAGGAAACTGTATGGATATAACTTATCTCTCTACTTAGGATTATTTATCTCCACCTGTAGGGATGATTTAACCGAGAATGAGATAGAAAATTAGGACGGCTTGCTAGAGGTCCATTTATCACGGTCTGAGATTATACTAGCAGAGGGGGTTGATCATGTTTTGTCACCTGTTCGTTGCCTTTAGTCAAATGGTTCCAAATGATTTAAGGGGACGTCTGGTGTTAATATTAACAATAAAGCAGGCCCATTCTCAGATTTGATACTAGTACAAACAGTCCCAATTCCTTATCCACAATGAGCGAGCCATTACTCAGTCACGTCACATCTGAATACAACTAGGAAAAACGAGTCATGGCTTTCTTATTTGCTAGATGCACTGCTCAAAAACTGACCTGAGGCTCCCATTTGGCACAAACTGGGGCACACAGTCAAAGGATAAGGTGTTTGGATCCCAAAACTACCCTACTTTATGCATAGATATCCACCCTCACCCTGTCCAATTCTTCCACCTTGGCACAAGTCATTGGAAAGTTGTTCAAACGATTTTTTTTTGTTAGAACATGTTTATTGAAAAGGTGGAATAGAATGAATGTTATGCGAGGATGTATTTTTCTACTACACCAACGAGGAGATAGGAGGGGCACTACAGAAATTGATCTTACCAAAGAAATATTGGATACCTTTCTTACTTGATGCAAAAGGAATTTGTTGGATGGCCTGGAACTCTCTCTCGGATCAATCTTAATCCCTAAATTTTGAAACAATGTTTCCCAATATGTTTCCTTCGTGACACAAAACATAGACTTCTAAGGGTTTAAAGAAATTCCATGCTCTCTACACTTCACGCAATACTATTTTAAGGAATTAGAAGTGATCCGTTCTTGCTTTAGAAAAAACTATCAAGTCATCCAATTAAAAATTCACCAAGGATGGAATCAAATACACAACAAAGAATTTACCTTTCAAACTTCCAAAGGCCAAGTGCATGGCCCCCCGGAAAGTAAAGCACCAACATTGATGAGACCAAATGGAATTCTAATGTATACAAAGGTTCCCTAAGGAGTAGTAAAGATAGTCTTATGTTGATCTACAATATTCACCTCTACTTGATTGTACCCTTTCGAGAATCCATCTAAAATAGATAGCATCTCCGAGCCTGTGACAACTTGAAATACTTGATCCATCATGGGGAGAGGATAGTTGTCCTTCAAAGATCCCTAATTTATATTTCTGAAGTTCAAACAGATACGAATCTCACCATTCTTCTTCTTGACATGCAATATATTAGCAATCCACATTGAATGATGGATAAGGAATATGATCTTAGTGTTGGTGCTCAAAATAGTTTCACCTAATTTTTCCATTAAAATCTATCAATTTACGATCTCTGCTATATTTTATCTCCCCATGTTTTTCCCGAGAAGTCTCTCGCCTTCCTTTTGTTTCCATAATCAATCCATTCCTAGGGTGAGCATCATGTATGGATCCATAGTTGTTTCTTTTTTTTCTCTGTTTATCTACAAAGGGTTTTTAATTTGGGTCTCCACTCTATTTTCATCTAAAAACTGAAGCTCTCCCATTCTTTCCATTTTCCATAGTCAATATTATTTTTCCTTGTCGTTTTTGCACTAAATACTTGAAGAAAAATGAGTGGATGTAGCTCAGAGGAATGTATTTGAGAATTGTAACATTTCTAAATTCTCTTTCCTTGGAGAAAATTTCATCTCTAGGCTCAAATGGTCATTTTTTCTACATTTTATGGTTTGACGGGCATTTCTCCCAGTCAAATTTACATCCTTGCATCAATAGGAAATGTGGCCTCTTTTGGTTGGACACGGCTTAGTAGGGTACTTCAAAAAATTTATGAATCACCTCAACTTAAAAACCTATCTACGTGGAAGAACAATGCTCATTTGAAGATTTTCTTTTGGTTTGTTCTGACTAGTGCTTAGAGAGGACACATGGAGGTTTCCGCTCCTTTACACAAACTTAGAAAAAAATTTATACACCTAATACAGTTTGGCGGGATAGGGACACATGGTGAGGCCACACTCATTTAGGTTCTTCATATTAGGCACCATTTTGAAATTATGCCATGAAGACACATGGAGGCTTCTCGCCGCTCTTCCTGTTCATACTTAGTTTTTTTTTCAAAATATTTTGAGAAGCTTGGGACACATGGAGGGACCGTGCATGTTTGAGGACTGGCCCTTGTTTTTTATTTTAAAGAAGCACCAAGAGGACACTTGGAGGCCTCCACTCACTTTTCTTTTTTCTTGGACTTTTCAATGACCAAAGGAGATTGCCTCGGAGCCTGACACATGGCGCCTTCCGCTGAGCTTTAAGCCTTCAAACAAAATTTTCCAAGCTAGGACATGTGGTGAGCTCATGCTCATTCAAGGTCTCAAATTTTGGGGACCATCTCAAGATGTTCCATTTTGACGTGTAGAAGTTTGAAAATTCAAAATTCAGGGGATCGCACCATTGGGGGCAACTTGGATTTTTTCCTCTTAAGGATTAAAATATCAAAATGGCCCGAGAAAACAAAAAGGAGGTCAAGGTTGGCTTTAAAAATTCAAAGAGGTAGGGAAGTGGACCATCGGAGGAAACTTGTATTTTTTCCTCTTGTCATCAAAAGAATTAAAACATCAAAATTTCCCATAGGCCTAACAAAGAATAGTCAAAAAATTTCCCGATCAATGGCTATGAGGTTCGGACAATTTTTTGGAGGAAATTTGGAAAATTTTCCTTTTTTGGACAAAAGAGTTAAAAGTGTAAAATGAAGTGTGGTTTCACTAGGACTCATGTCGGAAACTAAAAGTAAGGGTGGAGTTGAAGGGGAAACTTGGAAAATTTTCCTTTTAAAAAAAAGGTGAAATAGTAGAATTTGGCCACGATTCCTTTGGGATACTTTGGACATGTGTGAAATTGTCATTTCTAAAGGTGGAGGTGGAAGAAATTAGAAAATTTTACATTTTTCAAAATATTTGCAAAAGGAAATAGGGAACCCACATGCCCATTTTTAAATGGATCTCCAATGGACAGTCCAAATTCAAAATAGAAATCATCAAAATTATGCAACTATATCTGATTTTTCCACCATTTTCACTCCGAGCACCTAGGATGTGTATTCATGTGGTTTTTTTATCATTTCTTGGAGTCTCCTACACGATAAATAAAGAGGACCATTAATTTGGTAGCTGGTTTGGTGGGGAAGGTCTCAGTAAACATCTCTCACCATGTTAAATATATAATTTGACTATTGGATTTGTCTTGATTTTTCTTTCCTGGCACATGAAAGACTGTTGAAATCTTGGTTTGGTGGGAAGATCTGGGACGTCTTTTTACCATTAAGATGAGATCTAACCTTTAGGTTTGATTTGATCTTTAATTTTTTCTTCCGAGCACGAAAATAACAAAAATTGATGATTAGGGCGGAAGTGGTTGGCAGTAAAAGAAAGAGTGATCTACCAAAAAATGAGTTGAATGTGGGATATGTTTCAAGAGATCCACCCCTAAGCACCTGAAATTTTTTTAAAGATTTGAATCGGGAATCATGATCGAGATCATGGGGAGCATTGGTTCACTCAATGTTTGGGTTTTTAAAAAAAGAAACTCGTTGAAAAATGTTATAAATTACAAAAATTTATCATGCAAATGGTTGGAGTGTAAGGTTTCTATCCAGCCTACAAAACAACATACATAATCATCTATCTACCTCTCGAGTTTTTGTCAAATCCTTGATGTTGATTTTCCTTTGAAGGATATTAAATTTGGGTACCAACACGCTTTCGGCACCATTACGGGAAGTTGATTTTCATTTTTCGGGAACTAATTTGGGTTGTTCGGATAGATTTGTTGATATGTTTCCCATTCGTATCTATTTGGCCCGTCAACTCACTTCGCACGTTTGGGACATAGTGATTACAGTTCATATTCAGACCCGGTAAACACTTCTTTAATGTTGTAAGTGCTTATACATTATTTCAAGCATCATCATGTGTTCAAGCCTTTAAGAAGTGTTAGAGTTACAAGTGCTATGTGAAATTTTTCATTCTCTAGATTTATTAACCATATTTCATTGATAAATCTTGGTAAAGAAAAGTCGATCATCCCATCTCTAGTTTATAGTATTGATAGACATTTGACATATCATATTTTAGTGCATTTGCACAACTAAGGTAAATCCTTAGTGGTGACTCCTTGTTGATATAATTCTTATGAGTACCAAGTGTCTTAACCTCTCGTAAAGTGAGTTTTTTTACTAATATTTGCAAAGCTAGAAGGAAGAATATATTTCTTTGCTAGAGATCTTGCTAGGACACTATTTCTAGAGCTAGGAAAAAAAAGTCATAAGGAAGAAAATCCTCGAGAGTTGTTGAGATCAGAGAAAGAAAAGGGATATCCATTGATGAAATTGATTAGCCTATCATTGAAGACTTCTATTCAAGTGTTTCGAATCAGGTAGCCTCTTTGTGGAATTGAATTATGTAACTAGAGAGGGGCCTTCATTTGATTTTGAAAAGTTTTCTTTCATTCCCTCTGTCTTTCAAAAGTTGATAGGGTTTTCCAATAAACAAGGCCTTTAGGGGATATCCATTTTAGAAGTCATACTTCCGTGTTTCAAAGACCCTCTCCCCTTATATTATTTCCTCCCCTCAAAGGTCACCTCCTCAAACCAACATGGCCCAACCCCACCTGACACTCCTTTTTTTGTAAACACCTTTACTCTTATAAATTTTATAGGGATAGTTAGTTATCCAAATGCAATTCCCTAGGATGTAAGAAATAGATTACCCAAAAGTTCTAGGAAACAACGCTATAATTGGTGATCAACATTTAAATGTTTTTATCACTATGATGGAATACTTTGAGATTGAACATGAAGATGTATATATCAAATTGTTTATCCATAGTTTGGAAGAGGATGTAAGGGACTGGTATAAATCTTTGCAAGACAATTCCATTGATTCTTGGAAAGAGATGAACAATGCATTTACAATGTAGTATGGTGATAGAACTAACCCTAGGTTTCTTCTATCAGAATTTGAAAACATCAAGAAGAATCCTAATGATTCAATACATGATTTTTACACAAGGTTTAACAAGACCTTGAGGAGATTTCCTATTAACTTAAGACCATGTGATGAATCATGTTTGATCAAATATTAGATGCATTTGATAAAAAGGTTTCTTACTACTTGAGGGACAAAAACCCTACCAATTTGAGGTAGGCCTTCACCATGGCTCTGCAAATTGAGAATAACATCAAGGAAATTGGAAAACTCCAAAAGGGAGGGTGTGAAACTAATAAACCCATAAAGGATTTAGACAAGTAAGGCTACCGATTTGGAGGAAGTTATGAAAATTTTGGCAGGGCTATCAAAGAAATATCATACAAATTAGCCTAGGCATAAAAAGGTATTGGGAAGAGCTCACATAAGGTCAGCAAAACAAAAAGGCCAATATAGGTTTATAAACCATCATAGGAATGATCAAAGATCTGATGATAGAGGCAATGGACCTATTGGATTTGGAAATAATCAGTCCCGGGCTAGGGAAAACATAATGATACCTTGAGCCTTTCGCTACGAGATATGTTTTTTGGAGGAGAAAAATGTCATTGATTGGTGTGACAGATGTTTCATGCCCCATGCTCCATGTGAGGAAGATAAACTAGAAGAAAAAGAATCTTATTATGATAATGATGATGATGTTTGCATTATGAATTACTCCATGAGCTCACAATGAGGGAAAATTCAACCGAGGTAATAAGTGCTAGAACTGCTGCTAACTTTTGGGATTGCATTCACCGTGGGTACTTATTCTTCCTCCCTCTCATAATTTAGAATTAGATAATGTATAAGATTTTGAGTTTCCCAATCAGTGACTTTGAATATTTAAAAGCTTTAATGATAAAGAAGTGGTATGGAGAATCCCATTCGAGGAGGATAGGTAGTTATTGATGAATGTTGTTGTGGCCCAAGAAAAGGAATACAACACAAGAATTAGGGTTGTCAAAGGTACATGGCCTTAGGCCAAGCCAAAACTCCATTGCTTTCAAATATTCCTAAAGAGGCTCCTAAGAAATATGTATCGCAAGGGCATGCTATCTAAACAAAACCATACCCCTCCACATGCCCAAGTTGTCAAAAATCTATGCCATCTAATGAGTGTGTAAACCTTCCTTCCAATGTTGCCTTGCCAAAGCTTGTCCCTTATGATATTACCCAAGTCTTGAGTCAGATCAAGATCTCAGTTCCAATTGTTGAATTGCTTAGGATTCTTGGGCAAAAAAGGGCTTTTGGGTATTTTGGGCTAAAAGAGGAGAAGACTACCATAGGTAGAAATATAAACATTGTGGAGACTCCACCAGTCATTAAAGAGTTAGAAACACCACCAATGTTGGAGGAACCGGGTGAACCACATGAGGTTTATTTGGGACATCCTTTGGTGGAGTCTTAGCTAAATGTGGATCCAATCTTAGCCACTCTAATTATTAAAGAAAGATTGCTACAAAACTATATGTTTGACTCATGGGCATCATGCAATGTTAAAATCTAGAAGTCATGAATGAGCTGCATATCAAAGTAACAACAACATATAGGAAGTGTCTTTGTTATGGACTCCAAAAAAGTGCCAGTGGTGGGATGTGTGAAAGGTCTGGTGGTGTAGCTTACTGCGGCTTACCTAGGTAAAAAGTTGATGCTTGATGTTGTTATTGTTGATTTCCTATCCAAGTGGGGTATGTTGTTATCTAGAAAATGGGTTGCAAGTGTTGGTGGGAGTGTTCAAATGGACATGTCCTATGCTGCCATCCCAATTGAGGGATCCTTTCTAGGTTGTATTGAGAAAAGAAAATGTTGCACCTTATTGAAGATCCCAACAATGCATCGAATGAAGTATTGTACACAAGTGTTGATGCTGATAACTTTGTAGGATTTGCTAATGGAAAAGAGCACAAGATTGAAGAATGCAAGTGTCTTGAAATAGAAAACTCTCCTTGGAATTTATTGTTTGATGGATATTTCTCCAAATTTGGAAATGGTGCTGGTGTTGTTCGATCTCTCTAGGCTAGGAATATTTTATCTTTTCCTTCAAACTCAACTTTGAGTGCACTTACAACATGCAGAGTACGAGACATTATTTTTAGGTCTAAGAATTGCTTGGAAATATGGTGTTAAAGACATCATTGTTAAGGGAGATTAAAAATAAATTGTCAAACATGTTAGAAAACTCGTATGCCACAAAAAATCAACAAATGAAACAATACAAGATGTAGTTTGGGATTTCATTGAGATGTTTGATTCATTCAACATTATGCATCATGATAGGAAGTTCAATGATTTGGAAAAACTTGTAGTATTGGGATCTCTTATTTGATAATTTGTAATGTCCCCATATTGTGAATATGATGTTAAAGTATTGATAAGGCCATCTATCCCGATAACATTAAGAATTGGCAAGGTTTTTGATGATGATGCTTAGGTCGAAGATTTCTGCGAGAATAAAGAAGAGTTTGTTTACTAGTCTATGATTGGGAGCCAATGGTGTGCATATCATAGGGTAAGGAAACCATGTTTGCAAAGGCATTATCCAACCGAAGACTAATAACATTATCTAGAGGCGCCGATTTCTCTTGAATTCAACTTTGATAATGTTGATTGCATTATTAACAGATGAATGGAAGCCTTGAAAGATATGGAGGAACATGATCTTGGCAAAAGGAAAAGCCAAGGAAGATTTGGTTGGGAAGTAATATCAACAAGAAGGAAAAGCATTCTTATGTCCAATTGCTGAAAAAGTATCAAGATTGCATGGCTTGGACTTATTCGAAATAAAGGCATATAAAGAGGATCTTTTTCAACATGAGATTCCCTTAGAATCTAATGCAAAACCATTCAGTAGAAATGAATACCAATCAATCTTCTCCTATCTCTTAAAATTCAAGAAGAACAAAAGATACTAAGGGATGGAGGGATTATTTAGCCCATAAGGTATTCTTCTTGAATTACAAACCTAGTTCTAATCACAAAGAATACTAGTGACATCAGGCTATGTGTGGATTTAAATTTTTACAAAGCCTTAATGAAGGATAATTATCCTTTACCAAACATGGAAAACATGTTACAGCCAGTGATTGGTTCTAAGCTACTTTATACCCTAGATGGCTTCTCTGGTTATAACCAAGTTGTGGTGAAGCAATTAGAAAGAATTAAAGAAGCCTTTACCATTCCTTGGGGGACTTATGTATCTATCAGGATGCCATTTAGTCTGATGAATGCTGGAGAAACATTTTAAAGAGAAATGGATGTTAATTTTTCGAGTTAAATCAATGATTTTATTATTGTTTACAGGATGATGTGGTGTGTTTTCTAGAAGGGAAGTGATCACTTGCTACACTTGGAAAAGATGCTGATAAGATGTAGAGAGTATGGAATTTCACTCAATCCAAATAAGTGCCATTTTGGAGTGCATAAAAAGTTTCGTGGTCACATTATGTCACAAGAGGGGGTAATGATTGATAAATAAAGGGTAGAGGCCATCAACAAAGTCTCAATTCCAAGAACCCAAAAAGGAATTCAGTCTTTCTTTGGGCAGATAAACTTCATTAAAAGGTTCATATCAAACTTTGTTGAGTTGACCATTCCAATTACTTCCATGCTAAAGAAGGAACTAGTTATTAAATGGGAGGAGGATGTCATTCAAGCTTTCAGTGGGATCAAGGAGGCATTAAAGCATGCCCCTATTTTAGCAACTCCAGATTATAAGAAGCCTTTCCAACTATTTTCTTTTGCTTTAGAAAACACTATTGCATCTGTCTTGTTACGTAGAAGGATGATGAAGGGGCTAAGAGGCCAATTGCCTTTTTAGTAAGGCATTGCAGAGAGGGGAGATGAAATACACTATTATGGAGAAGCAAGCATTTTCCTTAGTAAAAGAAACAAAGGTCTTCAGGCCTTACATTTTGAGCTCTAAATTTGTTGCTTATGTTCCCCACACCATGGTCAAATACATCTTATCAGAGATGGAGGTCTCAAGAAAAAGATACGGTGTGGGTGAACAAGTTACAAGAATATGACATGGATATCCAAACCGTGAACTTGGTGAGAGGTTTAGGCTCAGCTAATCTTATGTTTGAGAGAAAATTCAAAATTACTAAGGTGAATGAGGTAGAAGAAGGAAGGGAGATGTATTTGAAAAATTGATGAGTTCTCGAGTGGTAAAGGATGTGAATTTTTATCTCAGAAATTTATACTACCCCGAATATTTGAGTAAGAAAAGAAAAGGGCCCTTAAGTTGGCTTCCAAGAAATGTGTCATTACTTATTATGGGTTATCTTGGAATAACCCTTAGAGAGTCCTCTTAAGGTTTAGTATCAAGATGAAGCTCCCAAGATAATTTCTTATCTCCATGGAGGAGTTTGTGGGGGTATTTTGCTAGAAAAGTCACAACACACAAGATTTTTGAGGGCTGGTTATTGGTGGAAAAATATCTTTAACGATGCAACTCTTTTAGTTAGAAGATGTGAGAGTTTTAGCATTTCTCTTGAAGACTCTGAAAGATTTAGGCTCCTTGCCTTTGCATCTTGTATCAATCGCTTGAAGCCCAATCAAACAATGGGTAATGGATTTCATTGGTGAGATTTTAGACCCTTCAAGTGTTGACCATAAGTGGATTCCTTTAGCCACTGATTATTTCACCAAGTGGGTGGAGGCCATCCACACCAAGAGAGCAACACACTAAATTGTCATGGACTTCATGTTGAACCATATCATTTCTGCAGTTTGGGGTGCCAGTCAAAATTGTTTCTGACAATGCCATGAGCTTCAGAGATAAACCCTTGGTGGAAATGTGTAGAGAATATGGGATAAATTTTACATATGCCTCTAATTATAATCCCCAAGGAAATGGAAAAGCTAAGTCTAGAATAAAATAAAAATTTGTTGAATATTATCGAAGAACGCTTGAGGTGAATAAGAGAAAATGGGGTGAGTAGTTGAAATTTGCTATTTGGGATGACCAAATTACTGTTAAAAGAGCAACTGGAAAGAGTCCATTTGAGTTGGTGTATGGAACTCAGGCCCTACTGCCCCTACATATGCAATTATCCTCATATCAGTTCATGCAACAACTAGAAGATCAAGAAGTAAGTCCATATGATGCCCACATTAACTAGATTGTTGAACTTGATGAAGAAAGGAGGGCATCCCACAAAAGGCATGTAAAGTTCAAAGAAAAGTTGAAGAAGTTATTTGACAAGAAGGTCACTCCCAGAGATTTCAATGTTGGAGATATTGTGTTGCTATGGGATAGCAGGCATGAAGATAATGGCAAGCATGAAAAATTTGACGCATTATGGATGGGCCCTTACTCCATTGATATTAGGATTGGTGAACATACCTTCTTCTTGAATTAATTAGATGGGGAATTTCTCTAAATACGTGTTATTGGTAGGCATTTGAAGCATTTCTTGGATTGATTCCATAGAATTAGGTTAAACATATTTTGTATAGTGTATAGTTTGTTGTTTGTTTCCTATCTTTTGTGTTTTTACTCATTCTGGTCCTTGGTGACCTATTTTTACTAGTTTCTCTGTTCATTTTTGGGAGATGGCTCTGTTTCTCTACTCTACAAGATGAATCCTTTGCCCAATGGATATTTTTGGCACTTGGTCTACCTTTGTTCTTGTGGCACTCGCAGGGAGTGCCCATCCCGAGTCGGAGCCGATGTTGGTGCTCAAAATAGTTTTACCCCATTTTTCCATTGAAAATCTATCAATTTATGGCCTCTACCATATTTTATCTCCCTATGTTGTGCCTGAGAAGTCTCTTCCTTCCTTTTGTTTCCATAATCAATCCGTTCCTGGGTCGAGGATCACGTATGGATCCATAGTTGTTTCCTTGTTTCTCTATTTATCTGGAAAGGGTCTGTAATTTGGGTCTCCCATTCTCTGTTCATCTAAAAACTCGAGATCTTCGTTCTTTACATTTTACAGTAGAGATTTTTCTATCCTTTTCATTTTTCCCTAAATACTTAAAGAAAAATGAATGGATGTAGCTTAGAGGAATGTATTTGAGCCTTGTAACATTTCTAAATTCTTTTTCCTTGGAGAAAATTTCATCTCTGGGCTCAAATGGTCATTTTTCTACATTTTATGATTTGACAGTGTTTCTCCTAGTCAAATTTACATCCTTTCATCAAATGAGAAATGTGGCCTCTTTTGGTTGGACACGGCTCAATAGGGTACTTCAAAATGTTATGAATCATCTCAACTTAAAAACCTATCTACATGGAAGAACGATGCTCATTTGAATATTTTATTTTTGGTTTGGCCTTGAGCAAAGGCATCGAGAGGACACATGGAGGTTTCCGCTACTTTTCAGGACTTAGAATTTTTTTATATAGCCTAATACAGTTTGGCAGGACAGGGACACGTGGTGAGCCCATGCTCATTCAAGGTTTCCACTTTGGGCACCATTTTGAAATTATGCCATGAAGACACGTGCAAGCTTTCAATTGGGTCTTCCCATACTTAATCTTTTTCAAAATATTTTGAGAAGAATGGGACACATGGAGGGACCAATGTTTGAGGACCGGACCTTGATTTTTATTTTAATGAAGCACTATGAGCACAATTTACTTCTTACTTGGAATTTTCAACAGCTAAAGGAGATTGCCTCAGAGCATGACACATGGCACCTTCCGCTAAGCTTTAATCCTTCAAACATTTTTTTCGGTCCGGGACATTTGGTGAGCCCATGCTCATTCAAGGTCTCAACTTTTTGGAACCATCTAAAGATGTGCCATTGTGAAATGTGGTAGTTTGAAAAGTTAAAAGGTGGGGAGTAGACCATTGGGGGCAACTTGGATTTTTTCCTCTTAAGGATTAAAATATCAAAATGGCCTATAAGCTTTGACGAAAAGGAAGGTCAAAGTTGGCTTTGAAAAGTCAAAGTGGCGGGAAAGTGAAACCATCGGAAACTTGTATTTTTTCCTCTTGTCCTCAAAAGGATTAAAACATCAAAATGGCTCCGCATGCCCAATAGGAATAGTTCCTTTTAGGGGAAATTTGGAAAAATTTCCTTTTGTGGAGAAAAGAGTTAAAAGTGTAAAATGAAGCGTGGTTCCACTGGGACCCATGTCAGAAACTAAAAGAAAAGGGTGGAGCGTGGGGAAACTTGGAAAATTTTCCTTTTCTCAAAAAATAGGTGAAATAGTAGAATTTTACTGTGATTCCTTTAGGACCCACCTTAGGACACGTGTCAGGCTCATTTCTCAAAGGTGGAGGTGTGAAGAAAATGTGAAAATTTACATTTTTCCAAAAATTTGCAAAAGGAAAAAGGGAACCCACATGCCCATTTTAAAATAGATCTCCCATGTGGATGGTCCAAATTCAAAATAGAAATCAACAACAGTTGTGCATCTGTATCTGATTTTTCCACCATTTTCACTCTAGAGCTCCTGGGGATGTGTATTCTTATGGTTTTTTATCATTTCTTGGAGTCTCCTACATGCCAAATGAAGAGGAACATTAATCTAGTAGCCTAGTTTAGTGGGGAAGGTCTATAAACATCTCTCACCATTAAATATGTAATCTGACTATTGGATTCGACCCGATTTTTATTTCCTTGGCACGTGAAAGACCTATTGATATCTTGGTTTGGTGGGAAGATTTGGGACGTCTTTTACCATTAAGATGAGATCTTACATTTGGGCTTGATATGATCTTCCATTTTTCCTTCCCGAGCATGCAAAGAACCAAATTTGACAGATTATGGGTGGAAGTGGTTGGTGAGTAAAAGAAGAGTGATCTACCAAAAGAAGGAGTTGAATGCGAGAGATGTTCGAAGAGATCCACCCCCTGAGCACTATAAATTTTTATAGATCTGATTCTGGGAATCACGATCGGGATCATGGTGAGCACTGGTACACTCAATGTTTGGGTTTTTGGGGGGAAAACTCTATTGAAAAATGTTATAAATTGCACAAATTTATCATGCAAATGGTTGGAGTGTAAGGGGTCAGAACTAATTTTCTAAGAGAAAATATTGATAGAGCCATCTCTCTGAGGGACTATTTGAGAAACTTGTATACCTATTTTTTGTTAAACTTGATCATGTCAAGGTGGTTGTGAGTGTACAACCATTGACAAGCTCTAAGATTGTTCTAGAAACTTTCCCCTGCTAATAAGTTTAATCAAATTTGAGTTATTTTGTGTTGACTTTGGGAAAATTGTGTCTACTTCATTTCTGAATGTCTGCAAATGGTTTTTCTTGTTCCCGTTGTAATCTTGTATCAAAATCCTCTCAATCACACATATCTCAATCCTTGTGATAGTTTAGTGGCATCTTCAATTTAATTTTTAGAAGAGATTTCATCTAGAAATGAAATAATTGATTTAAAATCACTTTTTATTTCATCCGCTAACAAAGATTGTTTGTAAGCCTCTCGGGTGTACCTCAAGCATGAATGATATTGTATTTTTGATGTTTTATTGAGTCTTCTAACTTGATCCTTCATGCTAGAATCTCATATTTTGTGTGAAAAAGTGTTGATTTGGGCCTCCATTGAAGCACACATTCTAGTTAAAGGAACATTTCAGCTATCTTGAAGCATTTTGTTGTGTAAGCTCCCCATTTAAAAAAAAAAAATCTCAAATATATGGAAAATCAAGTTCATTTTACCTCACCTCCCACAAAAAAATTCATTTAAAAACAACCAATCCTACCTGTACTACCCTGTTTGTCATGTGTACATAAATATGCATGTTTTATACCAAAAATGCAAAAATAATGATTCCCAATGTCTTTAGTAACCTTTTCCTTGTTTTGAAAATATCTCCATAATCTAGAAGTGACAACTTGTGAGAGTCAGATTTGGTGTGTTGATCATATTTTCCCAAGGTATTCTCTATAAAATTTTGCAAAAGAAGGATTTACTAACATTCTTCAATAATAGAGGTTACAAAATAGGTTCTCTTACCTTGGTTGAAAGGTACAACCTAAAATAGTTAGGATAAGATCACATCCTTTTAAGGTGCTACCCACTCCTTCCAAATCCTATGTGTGCTAAAGAGTTAGATAGACTACTTCCCCAGCTACAAAATGACATAAATAATCATCTATTTACCTCTGAGTGTCCTGTCAAAAACCATGATGTTGTTTGGCCTTTGAAGGAGATTAAATTTGGGTACCAATTGTTATCATTCAAAAGATTTTGTATTTCTTGGAATATTGTATCAGCTATCTTTGGATTATATTTCATTTTCTTTTTTTGAAGGGTTTGATCCTAGGCTTAAGAGGAATGAAATGTTACATTTCTTTAGGCTGAAAAGCCTTAAGATCATCATAAGAGTAAGCCAGAACATCAACATACCTCTTTAATAGATTCACCACCTTCTTTTTCTCTTCTTGAGTGCAACATTTTCCAATGTTGACCATTTTGGGATCATCAAGACTCCCAATATTCACTTTCTTAGTCTTAGCAAATTGCCAAGCTCCTTGGGATACTTTAGAATTCATATACCTATCATGTTTATCAAAAATATCCTCTAGAATCCCAACCCTTTAGGGATTTTGTTGCCTTACAGTCGATGCATCCATCTTGATCCATCTCTTCTTTAAACCTCTTCAATAGATGACACACACTCTTTAGGAATATTGTCACTTCCTTCAAAGTACTAGTTGATCAAAGTTGTCTCTGAGCTCCAAGAAAGAAAGCAAATGTTGGTCATCATTGAAAACTTTCCAATTATTTGCATTGTCAGGCACACTGGGTCTAAGGATCATCTCAATGGTGAATTTCTTGAGGGAAATTAGGATGAGGAATCAACAAGGTCATTGAAATAGCTAGAGAGTAGCCCTAGTGTTCCTTTCCCTTGGCACAAATTCAATGGAAAAAGCATCAAGGAATTCAATGGAATCCTAAACCAAATTCCTATAGTGCTTCAACCTTTTTTTTTACCTGATAAAGGTCTCTAACTTGTTTTACAATTAGCTCTATATCTCCATGAGAAAGAAGATTCTTCACTCCCATTTCCTTTTCCATCAACCCAATAAGGGCCTCATACTCAGTATTATTGTTGGTATTTTAAAATTGAAATTTGAAGGAGAAAGGATGAACCTTACCCCGGAGAAATGAGAGAACCAAGGTGAATAACATCTTCATCAAAGAAGTCCACACACCATTAGGATCAAAAAACTCCCTATGGCATCTCCTCCATGATCAAATGCCCTATATTTGCATATAATAGTGCTTTAGGATCATCATCTTTTACACAATATATCTTGCAAAACAACTTCTTCATCTTCCCATTGATAGGGATCAAGGCATGTGACCAATCCATTTGGATCTCAGGAGCAACATGCCATAGGAAGGTGGGATATCACCAAGATGGTAGCCAAGACCTTCTTCTCTGGTAAAGTAGAAAAAGATACTTGTGCATCCTTGATTCTCCCAACCAAAGGAATTTCTCTACTTTCCATGGAATAACAAGATCCATAAGTACGGGTTAAGGTTAGACCCAAAGCATGAGGAACTTTTATAGGCATTACATTATTTTATGCACCTAATCAATTAATGACACAATTGCTAAGCTTGTGGACTTCTATGAGGAAGTCACATAGAAGGGCTTGATCTTCTCATTATGTGAAGTGACTATAACCACAAGGATTGATTGAGGTGATGGAGATGGAGTAGACAAAAGGACCTTAGAAGTACTTGGATGAGACTTTGGATTTGGAATTTACAAATTTAACCATTTTGGAAAAGGCTTTAGGATGAGTTTGATAGAACTATGCCTCATAAATCTTAATCTTGGTCTTTTAAGATGGTCTATAATGTCAAAAGATCCAAACATGGATGGGGAATCACTAATAGGAGTAGGAGGAGCTTTTTGATCTATCAACTTTATCATTTGTTTGGAAAGAATTCTAAGAAGAAGAAGTAGAGGGAAAGGACTAAAGAAGAGCTTACCTTTTGAGTGGGAGTAGTAGGAATAGGAGCTCCTCTTCTTACAATCATCGAGATGGTGATGGGAAATTCCTTGGATCTTTTTACAAAGTTGCACAATTTTTTTCCTTTTCATTGGTCTGCTCCCGGGTCATAACAACATATGACTCACTATTCATCTCAGCCACTACATCATCATAGTCATCTTCATCATCCACACCTTCAGTGGTGAGGAAATGAAACTTGAGAACCACCAGGATCCTCCATCTCTTCATCAACTTCCTCTTCTTGTTCATTTTTCATAAAGCCCATTCTCTTCCTCATCATTAGGCTCAAGAATTTCACAAGTAGCATGGGAGGCACCTTGAGCGTGGACCTTCAATGGCAAACCTGGTTTGAGAAGAGGGCAAGTGGTTCCTAGGTTGAAAGTTCTTCCTTGAACATTTTGATATGGAGCATGTTGAGTCAATTGTTTCTTAATGGAAATGAGGTCATTAGCCAACTTCGAACTAAATGATGTACATTACCTCTAGGAGAAGAGGAAGAAGAATATGCTCAGATTTGAAAGGCTCCCTTTTCAGCTTTCTAGACATGATCAAGTCATCTTCCACATTGAAATCCAATCTCTGATCAACATCCAAAGTTGCAAGATTTTCTCTCCTTAGGGCATATCTTACTTTTGATAATTGAGCATTCAAGAAGAAACACTTCTGAATCTGATCAACAGGTCTAGTATTTTGTGGAATCTTGTTAATCAACTTGTTGAAATTGGCCAAAAATTCTCTCATAGGCTCATGTGGCTTCTTGATTTGAGAAATATGAAATAGCAAAGAATGCACATCCTTAGTAGGTTTGAAATGCTACTCAAACTGAGTTCTCATAGTAGTCCAATCGATGATGGTCCCAACAAGAAGATGGTAAAACCAATCTACAACATTGTCTTGCAAGGTCTCCACAAATAACCTAATAGATACATCCTCATGTTCAATATAATGACCCCACATGCAACAATGAAGGCTGCAATGTGTTCATTAGGGTGCATTTTCCATCACCTCTAAATTTGGGAAAATTATTCTGTTTACTCCTAGGAAACTCATGCAATGGTTGAGGAAGAGCTAGAGGCCCAACTCTTTGTCCCCAAGGCAAAGGTGCTGCCATCCTTGGAAATATTGCTTGAAGTGGAACTGAGACACCAACAAGAATTAGGGCATGAGAATAGGGATAATTTGTGCTTGAGGGATGCTATTACGAGAAGCTCTGTCTTCAACAGAGGTGTGCTTATGGAACGATCTCTTCTATTTCTTCTTGTTGGAGGAAGTTAAAAAATTGTTGACCTTGAAATTGGGGATCCAAGAGCCCTTTTCTACCATGAGTATATCTTAGAGTCGCTAGATCAAAGAAATGATCAAATTAGTTGTTCTTTTTAGAAAGAAATTTGTTGAACAAATTCCCCTAGTAGAGTTGCCAAAAAAACTGTTGGGTTTCAAATTTTCACTTGGAATGAAACCACAGTCAGGGGACAAGCAACTCCCTCCTCTTTAATGGGAGAGGTTACCTTATTGAAAGAAGGGGAAAAACCTATGTACAAATACACAATATTTCATTCAATGGTGGTTTCCCGATATCTTAAAATGTGTTTTATGCCTAGAAATTTATCAATACATGAGGATAGAAGAATTAAAGAGAGGAGGGAGGTAGAAGAAGACAATACTTTTAGGAAAAAGATGGAATAGAAAGCCCTTATATGTATTGAGCAAATGAGATAAAGAATAGTGCCATTAACATGTTTATAATGGGCACAATTTGCAAACTCAAAGTTCTTGAGATTGTATAAACTAGAAAAAAATGTTTCTAAGCATGCAAGGATTAAATGATTCATAGATCAAAGAAAGAAGGAAAGACAAAATAAAGAAAAAAGGGGAAAACCTTTGTATTGATTTCTTACAATTCAGAATTATAGTTTTAGAATATCAAAATTCCAACCTATACAATCGCTTTGAAAGCTCATGATATAGCTCACAAGGGATGGTTACAAATTTCTTGAGAAAGAAAGAAACAATTACAACTTATTCCAATCATCCACACCCTTTTGAATTCTTGATTTGCAAAGAAACATTAATGGTAAAAAAACAAGTTTTTAAATATACAGCTCATTTCATTATTTCACCAGTTAAAACATGGGCCATTTGATTTACTTCTACAACTATAATTTTTGGCCACCACATGGATGGAATTGATTGGAGTGGGCCTACGAACACCTTTTGCATTTTTTTCCTTTGAAGTTACATTGGCTGACACATGGAGAGCTCCACCGGTTCCTTAATACTTAGTCAATTTGGGCCTATTTCCTACTTGACCTATGTTGACCCCTAGACACGTGGAGGGATGGGGCTCATTTGAGTTTCCATTTCAGAAATGCCTCTTAAAATTATGCCAAGATGACATGTGTCTCCTTCCACCGGTGTCAGACTTTTCAATGACCAACAATATCTTTCCATTGAATTTGACCATGTGGCAAGCTGGTGCTCATTTTAAGATTGACCATTTGATTTCACTTCTGAAATGGTGTCATTAAGGCACATGGAGACTTTCGCCAACCCGCCCATACTTATTTAATTTTAACAATCAACTCTTTCTCTTTTTGACCTAGGACATGTGGAGGAATGCCACAAGTTTGAGAACTACCCCAACCTAACTCTTGAAGCTGTGTCGATGAGGAACGTGGTGTTGTGTGATGAACCTTTCATAATTAGCTAATTTGAGCTTGTTTTACCTTCATTTTGAACTTGGGACATGCGGAAATCTGCGCTTATTTGAGGACTCGCCTTGGGCCCTACCCCCTAGAGTTGTGTCATTTGGACACATGGAAGCTTTCATTGTTTCTTGAAACATGGCCATTTCTATATAATTAGGAATATCCACATACTATCATGGATGCTGAGGAAAACATTAACGAGGAAGATACACTGTCATTCCTAACTACAGGATGAAAATAAAAAAGAAGGCAAGAAACTTCACCAATATGCCCGATTTGAAAATTTTCTCCATGAATGGAAAACTACAAACAATTTCGGACTCGATGTGATCCATTACTCCAAGGTATAGACTCAAAAATTTGAAACTTGAATTCAAAAGAGGGAAATTTTGAGGACGAGAACACACGATCAACAACCCACTTTAACACATTATATCCTTCATTGAAGATTCTGAATTTGGATTTCTTATGAAAAGTCTTCTTCATTTGTTTTTTTATTTTCCATGTTTAAATGAGCTGATCTCTTAGCTCTTGTAATTCCATTAATTTTGCATAACAAACCTACGATGGTTCATTTTCAAGCAGCTCCATTTAATGCAGAAAATCTAATGCGGGTAACTCAACTTAAATAGGCATTCTTGCTTCTCTTCATAAACAAGCTTGTATGGTGAATTGCCAACTTATTTGTTAGGAGTCACTCTATCAGCTCAAAGTGCTGAATTCAACATTAGATGCCAAGATCTCATGTTATCTCTAAGTGTTCTCTCGATGATCCTTAAAAGATTCTTGTTAGTACTTTTAGTAACCCATTACCTTGTGGGTAATAATTAGATGAAGAACTTAGATAAATACCATGATTAACAACCCAATCTATTACCTTTGCACCAAGAAAATTTAAAGAATTATTTGATATGATAGTTTTGGGACACCAAATATAGAAACTATAACTTCATAAAAAGATAGTATCAAAGTATCATTAGCATCTTTCGAGGCTATTGCTTTAGTCCAACATGTAAAGTAATATGTAGCATTCAAAATTTACTTATGTCCTTATGAATAAGGAAGGTTTATCATGGCAATAAAATCAAGGCCCCACTACGTAAAAGGTTGATCAATTGAATAGGCTATAAAGGAAGCGAACCTAAATGTTCTTTTCCAACAAACAAAGCACATTTCTTACACTTTCTAATCCATTCAAAATTATCCTTAAATGTATTGGGCAAATAGTAACCAAATTTCATAATTTTTAAGGTTGTAATACATGCTGAGAAATTACCACTGTAGGTCCTTCATGGAATTCTAATAATAATTGCTGAATTTTATCATAGTCAACACATCACAACAAGATTCCATTTATATCCTTTTTGAATAATACACCATCAATGAAAACATAGGGTACAACTTGTAATCTAAAATACCTTCATTTATTCTTGTCCATACCTTCTAGATAGATGCCATGCTGCAGATAGTTAACTAAATCAGTCATCCATCTTGATTCCTGGATTTCTGAGCAAGTTCAGGTTGCTGATTTTTGGCTGAACCATAATGTCTGATTACTGATACGTAATTTCAGCATGTTGTTTTAAATCTTCAGGTTTTGTAGTTTTTTGTTTTTCCATATCACAAATTAGACGTGCACACAAACCTTTCCTCAAACTATCTTTGTAAAAATAATATCAAGATCATATTCCATGACCTTAGTTATCAACCTGCTCTTTTCTCATTCTATTTTTTATTTAACAAGAAATCTTTCACACTTGGATGAGAAACAAGAAAATGAATTTTGTTGTTTGAAAGCATGTGCTTAAAATTATTTAGTCCTCTTACTATTGAAAGTACTTTTTTCAAGAAATTTTACTTTGTTTCGTAATCGTGTAATCTCTATCCTAAGAAAAGGAATTGGATGCTCAACATTTTCATCATTAACCTAAGTTAATATGGCTAATATTGTTTCAGCTCCTGCAAGTGCATACATTGTAAAATATTTATCAAAATTTAGATTTGCAAGAGTAAGAGCTTGAGAGATAATTCCCTTGATTGCTTCAAACCCTTCTCTCCCTTGACTAGTCCAAGACAAAGTTTTCTCTTTCTTTAACATATCTATCAATGGTTTCACCATTACTATAAAATTTGGAACAAATCTTATAACAAAGTTGATTTTTTTCAAGAAAAATTTGTAATGCCTTCTTATGATGAGGTAATGATAGTTGTGATATGGCTTCGATCCTAAAAGGATCAATTGCCTAACCTTGTTTAAAAATGATATGACCAAGTAATTTACCTTGATGTACTAAAAAGATAGACTTTAGCGGATTCAAAGATATTCCAAACTATCTCGCATAATTGAAAAGTATTCGCCTTAGGTGTATTAGATGTTTTTCTAAATTTTTAAGAATATAATAACATCATATAAATAAACAAGGATGCATTTATTTAATAAGCTATGAAAATCTATATATTGTGCAATGAAATGTTGCACCATCATTTCAAAGGCCAAAAGGAATTCTTTTGTAAGCATAAGTACCCCACTTAGTGGTGAAAGTTATTTTGTACCTATCTTCTTCTCAGAACAAAATCTAATTGTATCCACTATAACCATTTAGAAGAGATGGTCTATCTCGAACAAGAAAATATTTCTCAAAATATGATCCATATTTGGAAGTGGGTAGTGATATTTTAATGAAGCTTTATTAAGATCTCTAAAATCCACACATAATCTGATTTCTCCATTTTTCTTCCTAATATGAACAAGATTGGCTACCCAACTTGAATGCTTAACTGGAAAGATAATACCTGATTGATAATCAATTAGATAACACTTTCCTCATTAGACACTCTATTTTGGGATTTACAAGCCTATGCTTTTTCTTAACTAGCTTGGAATTTGGCTACAATTCAATAGTGTTTTGTGCTAAAATGGGATCAAACCCTTTTAGGTCTTGGTATTTCCAAGATAAAACATATTTAAATTCCTTGCAGAGATTAATAAAATAATATTTTTCAGCTAAAGAACATACCTTTCGAGAATTTTTTTAACCTTCATCAACCAAGATCTCCTCATAATCATTAGCATTTGTTGACATCTTAGTCTTGACCTTCCTTAACTGATCTTCGGTGCTAAACATGTATTCTAATGTTATCAAACCTCGAGGAAAGTTTATTTTTCTTTAACTGAACAATCTAGTCACCATATAAGTGTTGTAATTTATCTTGATTTAGTACAGAAAATTTGGCTTCTTGCTACCAAAACTTGAAGATTTGATCATCACTTTCAAAACCTACCAATTCAATTCATTATCTAGTATCAAAGGCCTAACAACCAGCTTTATATGAGGCTGAATTTTTCTATTTTCAATTTGTTCCAACACTTCAAAAGTAAGCACCAATTGTTGCAAGTCGATCTACATGCTTATTTTCTATTCTAGGAATGGACTAGATTTTAATAGCTTTGAAATATTCCATTAAGTCTAAAACTCTACGTTTGTAAGACTTCATTAATGGATTCTTATAAACATTGAAATTTATTACTTGATTGATAACCAACTCGAGAATAACCAAAGATGTATAGCATGTTAATACCTCTCTTCTAGCCCAAAGTAAGCCATGAATTAATGTTTTGTATTCAATTACGTTATAATTGCAAGAAAATTGGAGATCAAAGATGAGAAATACTTTCATTTTTAGGGAAGTGAGCATTAAACCTACTCCTTTTCCTTTCTTGTTTTTAGCTCCATCGAAATGAAGCTTCTAAATCCCTTCTGTTGCATTTTCTATTTTGGACAATAAGGGATGGGTGTGTTTTTTCATGCACACAATACACACCAAATAGATGTTCTTCAACTTCTTTGAAAGGATCATGATCATGTTATTCATGTGTCTTTTCATCCATAAACAAGTTAGAAACACCATCTAATGCTGAAACATGAGCTATATTATCAAAATCAGACTAGTCTAAGGATGCATAATTAGCTATAGCATTAGAAGCATGATGCTTAATGTGTAATCTAGCCAATGGTTTTGAATTTATCATAACCTTGGTGCCATAATGTGTAGTGAAAAATAAGGATCAATCTAAAGAGAGATAACCTCTTATCTTTTGCTATGAAATCTCTTGATAAACATATAGCAAAGTAAGTGAGTTAAATCTACAACAATAATATCTTGCAAAATGGAAACATTTGGGCAAACATGCAATGTTACCTCTAGATTTCAGATGACACCAACTATATTGGCTATAGTTCCATCAAGCTATAAAATGCTCTTTTCTGTAGGTTCATACTGCAGACCTAATTTTTCGCAATTACTTTTGGCATAATTGTGCTACTTGCACCACTTTCCACCATACGATTATGAACAAGATGTTCTAAAATAATCAGAGATAGATAAAATGGTGGTGGATTCTTGATGTCATGGAGCATTTAAGACATTTTAAACCATCCATTTAACATCTTTGATGTGGTCTTGTTCCATTGTTCCAATGACCATGTCTTTTTCTGGACTTCCTTTTCTGTTTTTTTAGAAGAAATCTACATCTTAGCTAGTTCATGAGAAAGTAAATCTTGTTATCCTAGAATACTTAGAGCATCCCACATTGAGATGTTAACATTATGATTTTTCATTACATCAATAATGTTAAAAGAAACAACAATTTTAGAGACAAATTCTATTGTTTTAGCATAAGCTTTAGCAAAAATTGATTCCGCTTCAGCTACTTTTGATATCTGAGGTATAAATAACCTTCTTGGATCAGGTTGTAGTTGTTTTTCTATTCTTTACCAGCTGTAACACCTATTATTTTTTGAGGAACAACAACAATGTTACCTAGTTTTTGGCTTATAGTTGTTGTTTTATTAGTGACAATAGGTAGAACATACCTATTTTGTTATTTTTTACTCTTTGTAGCCTTTTCCTGAGCCCTAGTAGTAACTACAATGAAATCATCCTTACTAAAACTAAATAGGTTTTGTTCAAGATGACTTCGAACTGAGTATCTTTCTGCCCACCTTCATTTGAGGCATGAAAAATGTCTCAGATTGAGGTGTGTAACAAGACTTATGTTCGAGGAAAAGCATTTGGGCAACTTGCAACTGAATGATATTGATTATAAGGTTGACACCACTCTTCCATAGCCATATTAACTTGAAATAAATCATTAAATGAACTATGAACCTTTGGGTCAAACTCCCTTTGTTGATAAAGCTACCTATAATTTTGATTATGTTGGTAAGGCTTCCTATAATTTTGATTCTATTGGTAAGGCTACCTATATTTCTATTTTTTTTATAAGGAGCTTGATAAGGTCAACTAAGTAATGTAAGCCTATTCTCGATTGAAGTCACTTGTTCCCATAGTCTATAAAATTTTAAAAACATCATCCGATGGGGCTGCAACATCGAGTTCTATAATTGTAACAAGATGTGGATAGGAGCTAAATCTACCAAAATAGGCATTCAAGGCCTTGGAACTAATTTTCTAGCTTGGATAAGGCTATTTTCAGCTCGGATGGTGATATCATAGGATCTTAAGAGAGTCTCTCCTCCCATATCTTGAATCATAGTTGAAATATGAATGTTTAATGTGATAAGATAATAAAGAAAAGTATGGTCATTTTGAGGCTTGACACTTGCTAGAATTATTTACCAAGTTTTGGAAAAATGGATGTTGAAACTAGACATAAATTCATTGGAAGCCCTTTAATGGTAGACAATTTTTCTATGAGAGATAAAGATCTAAATTATCTTGAAATTGTTTCAGAAATTTACCACCTAAATCCTCCCAAGTTCTTATGCATCCAATATCTATATTTTTATACCATTAAGGCTTGTCCTTTAAGAGATGCAACTAAAAGTATCAAAGCTACATCCTCATGCGTGACATTATGAACTACACATAAGGATACAACATATTTAAAGTGATCTATAGGTGTAATCTGATTTTCACTAATGAATGATTGTAAACTTTTCATGGCAGCATTAGGGATGTCATGATAAACTAGGATTACTAATGGGATGCCATTAATAAAGGTCACAAAATTCCTGGTCGTTGAATATCCATTTTAAAAATTGGGATCGAATAGATAAATTAATACGTGGCGAAGGAATATTGGGAGGAGGGTTATAAAAACTAGGCCTATTATAAGGTAAAGTATTACCAACTTTTTCCTTTGAATGTGAAGTATCGAAAGGATTTCTTATTGATGCCTTTCCAATTTTTATAGTCATGTGTATGTTTCCATTAATCTTGTGAATGTTGAATTATCCCAAAAGATTAATCATCTTACCGTGAATATCTCAGCAATTGCATGCAAATTTAATAATTTCTGCATTATATTAATGTGTATGTGTAACTTAGAATTATTGTTGTGATTATATCCTCAATACATAAAAGTGTTTACCCTTACTTATCTTCAGAAAACTATTTCCATGTGCATCATAAATTCATTCCATATAAATTTTGCATGTACAAAACTTGTCAAATACCTCGTATAAGTTTGGTGTATCGTCTCATTTTTTTAATTTCATCTTACAATCATCTTTTACCCTTAAACCCCAGAAAATAAGTTTAGGATACATCAATAAGGAACCAACTTTGATACTGTTTGAGTTACTCACCTCAAAATAGGTATACCCATGAGACCTGAAGTGTTTCCTTTGTATCTACGAAAGAGAGATAAATTTTGCAAGCTTAGAACACCTCCAACCATCTTTCTATAGGATGCACTTTGAGAGATAACAAAGTATCTTTTTAGGGGATCAATTATGATGGGTACCATGGCTTAAACATGAGTCTTTCCTCACCCCAAACCCAATATTGTTAAAAATTAAATCCCTATCCTCATGGAGGATTCAAAAACAACAATAAAATAGGCTTTAACATAGGGGTAAATTTCAACCTTACCCTTAATTATTTAGGATACATCCAAATATAAGGAATCCAAAATAGTATCATGGATCTTGGTATAAAATTTAGGCCATAACTTGTGAAATTTACAGATGAGGCCAAGTTGTGAGAGATTATCCTCTTCCTTGAGAACCTTTTGTAGTAGTTCAAAAAAATATTCAACATGCTTTAGCACAGGGTAAAATTTTTTATTATTTTTATTACATATGGTAAAAATAGGGATTGTGGCTCTGTTAGAAGCCATGTAAAGAGAGATGCGTCATGAAAAGCACACAACAAGAAATAAAGAGGAGAGGAAGGACCACAAGGTGAGTAAAGAAACTTAAATCCAAAGGAACCGTAGGTCTAAGAAAATTCCCAAATAGAAATGAAGTAAAACCAACAATCTGTGATAACAAACAAATACAATTTGTTGTGACAGCTAACTCTGCCTAAATCTTTGAGATGTCATTTTTTTCCACTCATCATTAGAATCAACATTGTATCCAAATTTCTTGATGATATAATCCCTATATTTATCACCCTCTCAAAAGGAAAAGACCTTCAAAGATTCCATATCTATGATGAGATCGAAGAATAAGATAATAGCTTTCATGTTTCATCCTCGTTAATCTCCAAAACAACCTCTAATTTCACCAAGTGGGGAGATTTTTCTTCACATCTAGATTTAAATTCTTATTATCTGGATTTGAGAAAGATCTCCTTTGATTCTACAAACCCCTAATTTTAATGGTTTATCAAATTTCTTGTACCATTCTTTGGCTAGGATACCATAGTAAAGGATTTGGATTCCCCATTTCCTTATTTCTTCTTTCTATAGTTTTCTCCTTTTGTAGGGCCTCTTCTCCACCTCTTGTAATGTTAATGTGTAGGCTCTTTCCACTGAAGAACTACCTCTAGATCTCTAGGCATGAGGGTCTTACTAGTGCTTAGAGGGAGAGATTACTTATTTTTATTTTTTGGCCACCCTTGTCTCCACCTCTAGCACCATTTTTATAAGGTATTTTCTTCCCACCAGTTTGAGTTGGGCCTCTTTGCCATTCTCATATTTTTAGGATGATATCTCATGAATATTTCATTTCCAAAGGCTACGAACAGTGAGGTCAAATCTATCTCTGCAATTATTATTGCTATCATGGATTGCCAAAGGAATTTTTGGATGGGTTCTACCACTTCCTCCTTATTGTCAAAAATATTCATGTGAAATATATAATTCTCTCCAATAGCTTTTAGGAAAGCTAAGTTTAGCTTTAGTTTAGCATGTAGTCTAGCTTTAGTTGGATTCCTATTTTTAGGAAATAGATTTAAATCAAATAAAACAAAATCAATTTGTTTTATGCATGCACAACATGCGGTTGTTTTAAAGCAATAGTTTAGATTTAGAGTGCTTTGTTTTTAGAGTTGTAGGTGGTTATTTAATTAGCAACAATTGTTATTGTTTTGCAAGAAAGTGTGTTGCATGCACAACTTGAATGTAATGAGCTGAAGCTCTAAGTATGAAGATTTTATTAATGGAGAACACACAATAGTGTTGGATTGAGTATTAATCTATTATTTGCATGTTATTTTATTGTTTTGTTTATTTTCTTTATGTTGTTCATTGTATAAGACTGTAGAGATTTTCTACAAATTGGTATTAGAGCAGGTTATTCCAACATCTTATTAAATTGGTAGCAAGTTATGGCTTCTACATCCGGTATGTAGATGCCACAATTTAATGTAAAAATTATGAGTACGGTGGTTAACCATAAAGGTTTATTCAGATCTTAGGACAAATGGAAGATTGTTGAGAACAAGTACACAAAGCTTGTAGATGCAATAATGTAAAGTGTAATTTCTGAGGTAGAGAAAGATACTTTGAAGGAGTTATAGAAGATGGACAACATAGCTCTTTTCTACATTCAAATGAGACATTGCATGATAGTATTTTTCTCGAGAGTGGTAACAACATGTCAAGCAAAGACCACATGGGACATGCTTCAAGTTTCATATCAAGGTAAGAAAGTAAAAACATCCAAGATACACTTACTTCATAGAGATTTTGAGAATTTGTTAATAAAACATTTAGATTCAATAGAATCATTATTTACTTATGTAGTTTTCTTAGTCAATCCAATAAAATTGCATGGTGAGACTCTTAAATATAGAAGGATTATTTTAAAATTTCTTAGGAGTTCACTTACGAAATTTGATCCTTAGTTGTTGCTATTTGTAGTTCTTACTCCTCTTAAAAACTAATTATGTTTTTATTTCGATTACTATTTACTATAAGCATGGATATTATCATATCATTTTGGTTTAGCATGATCTTAGATGATAGAGATATTCTAACTATTGATGGATTTTGATTCATAGTATGATTTGTGTGGATTCTTAGAGACATAGAGAGAAATTTTATATTGATGATGATGATGTGTTGTTAGCATATATATTTACTAACATTCAGAATTCTTTTCATGTTGACTATGATTTAGCATTTGAACTAATCTTGTGATCTCACTGATATCGATGAAATGGTAGAATTGAGATGTTGTTGAAATTATAGAAAAATGATAGCATTGTTTAATTTAGGTGATTATTTAGTTATATAGGATTTTGATTGATGGATATGCATATATTTATCTTTGATTTATTTTATGTGGCCACAAGAGGCCGAAGGAAGAGTTGTGCGATTTTGAAGGTAATTGTGTCATAAAAAACAAAACGGGGTTAGGAAACCAACCACACTTTGGAATATTGGATGGATATAATGAGGGTCACCATGACAACTTGTATAATGTTTGATGTCTATTTTTATATTATTATTAGGGAGTCCCTATCAGAGTGATGACCTCCAAATGTGACCATGGGCTATGTGTGTAATTATTTCCCTTTTATTTTATTTATTTAGTGATGTAATTCATTTTCATTTTTTATTAATGTTCCTTAATTAATTGGACTAATCATGTTTATTAATTTAATCGGGGATGTGACAAAATAGAAAATTTATTAGAGTATTTGGTCCTTTGAATCTTGTGATTTAAGTTGAGTGTATTTGACTTGGAGTGATGTACACCCTACCATACTTGGGAAATTCGGATTTGGGATTAAGGGCAATTTTTGAGGCTTGTGGGACAAGTTAAACTTGTCCCACACCTCTTAATTTCATCTACCAACTATACCTATGGGTTGGGGGTAAAAATAGACCCCATTATGTATTTTGTAAGGAAAAAGGTGACATTTATTGCACTTTTCTTACTTGGGTTTCAAATTATGTCCTTAGGGGTTGTGGTTTTGCGTTGTGTATGTAAGAGGCTTGTCATTTATCTCAACAAAAAAATTATTGTTCCTTGGGGTTGAGGTTTGACTTGTGAAGTGGAGTTGAGGATAAGTGATGTGACATTCTAAATGGAGCCACCTCACCCTCCTCTTCTCTTCTTATATATATGCACATTTATTTGTTTTTTTGGGGTCACTTCATTTTATTTGTATACTTTTTTTTGGAGTTAGAGATTTTGGAGTGCTTGTTGAAGTCTTGGAGCTTGTTGGAGTTGGATTGAGCTTGAAGGATCTTGGAGTGTGATTCTTTGAGAAATTTATTACTATGGAAAGGTAGGAACTACACCCTTGTTTTACTTGTTTTCTTTTATATGTGTGTATTGCATGCAAGTGAATGGTTTGTGTGCTTGTTGGGATCATGGGTAGAATGCCTAACTATGGTGTAGGAGAAGGCTATGAGGATTTTATATTATAGGAAGCATACGCATCTTGTTCATGTTTAGGAGGGATTTTGGTTGGGTGCCCTACCTTTGATAAGAAAATACCTTCTTTTCTTTTAGTTCATTTTGGTTCATTTGAGGGAGACATAAGAGATTTTAGGGATCCTTAAGAGAATATGGAAGGCATAAGAGGATCTTGAGGAAGGCATAAGTGTTGTGTAGGGGTTTTGTTTTTGTTTTATAGGGCTTTAAGTTAGGAACATAATCCCATTGGGAGGCATAAGCGATCTCCCCATAGTTCCTTGCTCAATTGGCTTTGAGTTTTCAAGCCTTGTGTATTTTGAAATTTGCATTATTTTGATTGTTATCTTGTGTTTGAATGTGTGTTAAATGGTTGTAAAATTGTGTATTGTGATTTGGAATCATTGTGTTAGTTACCATGGATTTTATCCATTTCTTATTGCACTTTGGAGGCTATTCGGGGGAAAATGAGTCTTCTACTCATTGGATTATTGTTTGGGTGGAGAGTGTTTCCTACTCCCCCATTTTGTTTTGTGATTGAAGTTAAGAAAATGGTGGAGATCTTGTTAAAGATTTGGGACTTGGAGAATTTTTTGAATCCTAAAAGGAAACTTTCCATTGTAGAAAATTTTCTTGTAGTTCCCACTTAAGGTGGAAGGCTAGTAATCTTGCATTTTAAAGAAAAGTTGTATTGTATATTTTATTTATCAAGTTGTAATGTATTGTTGCAAAGAAACCTTGTACATTGTAAGAAATGTGCTCGATAAAAAGAAAAGGAAATTTCATTGTTACTTGTAAGATTTACATTATTGTAAGAATGAAGGGAGAACTTGGAAGTTGTAAATCATTGAGAATGTATTTATAGAAAATCTGAAATGTAATATAGTTGTTTGTGTTTTCTTTGAATAAATAGTTATGGTTGTAATGGAAGAATGCACTAAGTTATAGTGAATTTCCTTATTGAGGATTACATTCTTGTGGTAGAAAAGAAAGAAATGATACTTAGAAAAAGATGGAATTTCATTTCTTCATTTGAGCTTGAAAGTAATTTTATTGGAAAATTATCCTTGTGGTTGTGTCCTTACATGCTATTAAAATAGAAAATATATGTAATTAGTGATTTAAGACATGGAATGAATAAATGTTGTTCACCTTCAAACTAGTGACTTTAGGCACATAAATTAAAGCTAAGGAAAAACTATATAACACCCTAGTAGAAATTGATTTTGGAAAAATTAATGAAATGGCGAGTCTATTTTGAAGAACAAGACTACAACCCTGATGCAGAGCACCGGTCTCTCGAACCACCAACCTTATCAAAGTGACCATCTCTGAACCTCCACTAAGGAAGGGAGGTGATTTTCGAATAGTCACCGGGTAGGGTGATGGTCATAGAAATCGAACTATCCAGGGCGGAGTTTCATCACTTTCGGTAGAAAGGTAAAATTTGTGATCTGTGAAAATTTTAAATTGATTTAATCAATATATGAGCCTATAAAATGTAAAAAGGAAACTACCAGAAAACCCTATGGGAGAAAACTCGTTCCTTAAACATGTCAATCGTTGAATTGGCATTTAAATGTATTAAATCTCATATATTTATGTGAAATATATTTTTTCCCAAAAAGAGAACTCAAAAATTGGAAATAACTAAATAAGTACTCTAGATTTAGGGTAGAATATCTACAATCAACAAATAGAAGTCATTGTTATAATAAATCCATAAACCAAACTAAACTATGTTTGATCCAAATGATTCCATGCATGGCTTCCTCCTTTATTTCATGGGTTCCACTCCTCCAACCTACAAATTAAATAAAAGAAAAGAGACCAAATGAGGAGGCTAGCGTAAGGGAAAAAGGTTAAATTAATTTTTCATTAGTTAGGGTTAGTTTGAAACCGTAGGATCTAGTGGCCACAATTGATTTAATCCAAGGGTTAGGAATCAATCCTACAATTTTTAGGTGATAATATATATTATGGGCTTTTAAATAATTCAAGTGTATGTGAAAATGGGTGAATGAGGCCTCTTAGTACCCTAGTATGTTAAGTTAGTTATGTAACTCTCCTAGTGTGTTTTAGTAAATTGTTTAATGGGCATCAAAGTTAATAATTAAAGGGACTAAGGTAACTAAGAATAAAGGTTGTATAAATGTGGGATTGAATGTTGATTTATTAGGAGGAAAACTATTTATTTGAGTAAAATAATTAATGGACACATTTCTAGAGGATTGTAACTGAAATTGACTTTAGAAATGGGTTAAGAATATTTAATTATTAATCTAGACCTGTTCCATTTAATGTAATGTAGTAGATTACTAGTAAAAATTAATTAAAAATATTATAGGTTTGACACTTTGCAATATTTTAAAACCTAAAAAAAAAACCCAACTTTCTATATAATTATTTAAGGTTTAATGTGATTTTAGAACGTCAAATTTGTGGGCATTACACTATTGAAGAAATTAAGGATCTAATTCAGGATTTTTATTGATGAGTTGCATGTATCACTAATCAATCATGAATAGAGAATGAAGAGATCAAATACAAGTGTAGATTAGGATTTTACATCTCAGACAATAGGTATTCATGGAAAAAGAGGTAATTTCAGCCCAAGAGTCAAATGAAGAACTTCATATAGAGGACATGGCAGAGGTTCATCAAACTTAGGGGTAAGACGATAGAATCAAGAAAAAATTTATGGAAAGAGATAAGATAAGTCTCATTTTCAAAGTGCTATTGTTTTTATTGTAAGAAATATGGGCACTATATTTGTGATTACAATAAAAATTAATATGGCCACGAGAGGAAAAAAAAAAAACTAGGTTAGAAGCTCTATTTCTAAACCTATGTTTATTGCATGCACAAGGATTGCTAACGAAATAACTTATTTATCCCATATTGAATGTAATTTATCAAAAGAGTGTCCATGTGATGTATCGTATTTGGTTTTGGGTTGCAGTAATCACATGACAAGTAATCTAGATTTTTTTCTAGTTTGGATGATTCAGTTAAGAGTGATGTAACTCTTGGAAATAACAATATTGTGTCTATAAAAGGAAAATACACGGTTTGTATTTCGACAAGACAGGGGGAAAAAAGTATATAAGATGTTTACTACATTCCAGGTTTGAAGGAAAATCTTATGAGTATTGGACAATGGTACGAGAAAGGATATTGGGTTTATATGGAGGATAATGAGTGTGGAATTATGGACAAAGCTCCTAGCACTAATTTGATTTCAAAAATGAAGATGAGCAAAAATAGAATGTTTCCATTGATTTTAAAACCAAGAAAAAGAAGAAATCAAATTTATTTACTGAAAAAAAAATAGCTCAATTCATAGTTAAGTCTCACGCTAAGTAAAATCAGCCTTCTAATGAGTAACTGCGATAAAGTAGATGACTCTTATGCTAAGGTAATATATTCTCGCACCGAGGTAACGAGTCCTATGTCAATGCACATCAACCCCTGTTCTACAACAACCAAGTCCTATGTTGGTTTGTGCACTATTATAGTTCATTCTTGCATTGAACTAACACAATCATCTTTTCATTCAGCCATGAGAGATGAATCATGGCTTTGGCATCTAAAGTATGGAAATTTGAATTTACTTCAAAGAAAGAATATGGTTAAAGGTTTTCCATTGAATCAAAAAAAAAAAGGGTATGTGAAGGTTATATTTTGGGAAATCAACACAAAGGTTCTTTCCCAGTTGTTAAAACAACAAGAGTAAGTTCACCACTTGAAATTGTGCACTCATAATTATGTAAACCTATGCAAACAGATTCTATTATAGGTTTTTCATATTTTATGATATTCATTGATGACTACACAAGGAAGACATGAGTATATTTTCTAAGACATAAATTAGATTCCTTTGATACATTTCATCAGTTCAAGGCATTAGTGGAGAAGCAAAGTGGATACTACATCAAATTTCTTAGGACGTGAAGAGGAGGTGAGTATGTTTGTAATGAATTTATGAATGGTTGTAAATATCATGGTATACACAAGAATTTTAATACCAAGTATACACCACAACAGAATGGTGTGGTAGAGAGGAGGAATAAAACCATAATGGAAATGAAAATAAGTATGTTAAAGGAATAACACCTTCAAAATGACTATCGGGCAAAAGAAAGTAATAACTTTTGTTTACATTCTAAACAGTGTGAACAAAACTTGTTAGGAACATGGTTCCTCAAAAAGCATAGACTAAATGGAAACACAATGTTTATTAATTGATATGCATATATTTTATCTTTGATGTTTTGTTATGCATCCATGAGGCCAAAGGAGGTATTGTATGATTTTTGAGTAATTATATCGTTAAAACAATGAAAACGGGATTAGATACCAACCACAATAGAATACTAGATGGATACACTTTTGAAGGTCACCATGACAACTTTTGTAATGTTTTTTTGTTGTTTAAATTTTATTAGGGGTTCCCATGAGGGAATGACCTTCAATTATTACCATGGGCTTGTGTGCTATTCCTTCCCTTTTTCTATATTTATTGTAGATCATGTGATTTATTTGGGGATGTAATTTATTTAATCATTTCTGATTAATGTTCCTTTATTTAGTAATTAAATCACATTGTTGAGTTATTTGGGGATGTGTGAAAAAAGGGGCCATTTATTAGTGTTGTTGGTCTTTTTAATATGTGATTTTGATTGAGTGTAAGTGACTTGTAAGTGTTGTACACTCTACCTTACCTTGTAATTTTGGATTTAGGCTTAAGGGCCATTTTGAATGCTTGTGGTACAAGCTAAGCCTTCCCACACCTCTTAATTCCTTATACCAACGCTACCTATGGATTTAGGGGTCTTGAGAAAAAATAGACCCCATTATGTGTTTTTTAAGATAAAAAGTGACATTTATTGCATTTTTCTTATATGCCTTTTAATTTTGTTCTTAGAGGGTGTGGGTTTTGATTGTGTGTGTAAGAGGTTTTAAAATTCTTCTCATCCACCAATTTATTGTGCATTGGGGCTGAGGTTTGACTTGTGATGTGGAGTTGAGGATAAGTGATGTGGCATCCTTTATGAATCCACCTCACCCTCCTCTTCCCTTTTTCTATATATGCAATTTTATTTGCTTGTTTGGGGTTACTTAATTTCATTTGTGCTCTTGTATTTTTTGATTTACACATTTTTTAGAGTTCTTGTTTAATTCTTGGAGCTGGTTCGAGTTGGGTTCAAATTGAAGGATCTTGGAGTGTGATTCCTTGATCAAGTTCTTACCATGGAAAGGTAGGAGCTACACTCTTTTTACTTGTTTATTTTATTATGTGTGTATTGCATGTATGTGAATGATTTATGTGCTTGTTGGGATCTTGGGTAGAATGCCTAAGTATGGCATAGGGGAAGGATATGGAGATTTCATATTTAGGGAGGCATAAGAGTTTACTTAAAGTTTTGGAGGGAGTTGGGTTGGGTGCCCTACCTTGGATAAGTGAATACTTGCATTTCTTACTTAGTTATTTTGAGGGAGACATAAGAGATTATAGGGAGGCATAAGAGAATGTTTGAGGAATAAGAGGATCTTGAGGGAGGCATAATATTTTTTTAATGGATTTGAGATTTATTTTGGAGGGTTTTTAGGTGGGAACATAATCCAATTAGGAGTTATAAGTGATCTCCCCATAGATTCTTACTCCATTAGCTTTGCCTTTCAAGCCTTGTGTATGTTAAAAGTTGGATTCTTGTGATTGTTTTCTTGTGTTGAATGTGTGTTATATCGTTGTTAATATTTTTATTGTGATGTTGAAGCATTGTGTAGTATCCATGAGTTGGATCCATCCTTTATTGCATTTTGGTTGGGGCTCGGGGGCCAATGAGGGGGATAACTTCTTCTCCTCATTGGATTATTGGTTAGGTGGAGAGTGTTTCCTCTCCCCTATTTTTTTTGTTGTGATCAATGTGAAGAAATGTGGAGCTCTTGTGGAATAATTGAGACTTGGAGTATTTTTGAAATAAAAATAAATCCTTCATGTAGAAATCATCTTGTAATTCCCACTTAAGGTGGAAGACTAGTAGATTGTTTTTGAAAGGAAAGTTGTATTGTATATTTTGTTATTAAGTTGTAATATCATATTTGAAGAAATCTCATTAAAGAATGTGTATTTTCCATTCTCTTCAAATTTTTGTATGTAAAGGAATGAATTAGAATGGATATCATGTTTAAAATCTTACTTGTGATGAGAAAGAAAATAGAGTTACAAATATTAATATTTGATCACAAAATGAATTGGGAAGTTGTCATAGCTTTATTTTTGTTTGAAACAGTTAAATACTATCTCTTTTCGATGTATTTAAAGTTAAACTTATCTCTTGATATCTATTTTCCTTCAAACATTCATTTTTAGAGATCTCTTACCTACATAGTGATTGGCTCAATCATGTCTAAAATAGCATTGGTGTATGCGAATGACATCTGAGACATCGAATAAGCTGTTTCATGGTTACAGTTTTGAAATTTTAACTTATAGCTTAGATTTCAACTTAAATGATATTATGAATTTCTCAAGTAAACCCAAATTTAATGTATGATTGTTGGAAATTTCATTTAGAAAAATGTAGATCTCAAAATGTAAAAGATATGCTAAAATTTATAAAAATAGAATCAATTGATAGTAACCGACGTCGGTGAATAAACTACCATTGGCATTCTTGTGATCGTCATCATTCACTGTAAACTACATAAATTTTAATTCTTCAAACTTGAAAGACATTGTGGTTCTTTTGTTTGAATCAGATGCCTTTGAGACTATTATACTATCATGAATTTGAATAATAAGTTACTCCTGGTACAAATCCAACATCCTTGGCATTTAAAATAATAATATAAAATATACTAATTCCATAGGAACCGACGCTGGTCGTGGAACTAATGTCGGGGAACACAAGTGGATATTTTGGTCGATCAAGATACCACCATTAGTCACCTATGCATGGAATGGTTTTTTTAAAAACATGTTTCCAGCCAAACCATTGGCTCTTATGGATCTAAAATTCACCTAAATGTAGATCTAGGCTATTTGGTCCATGTATTCTTTTTGAGACCCATATTCCAACCTACGTAAAGGGATTTAATAGATTAAAATTTTGATCTTCAAAATGGGTTTCTTCCCCATAAATGAAAACAAAAAAATATAGAACTAATCAACAATAGATCTCAAAATATACCTAGGATATATGTTTGCATTGAAATTAAATAACTAGGAATGCTTGATTAAATCCAAGATTGAATTATTCTCAAGGAGGATCCATTCGATGAAATCTCCTTCTTCTTGCACATTCGATCCAAGAAGACTCCTTCATGTATTTTCCTTGATCGTAGAAGCCACGCCTTCAACTTCTAAATCAAAGAGAAAAAAGTTAATGAGCTTAGGGTAAGAAATGAATAAGAATACTCCCTTAAGGATGATTAGGGTAAAAAGACTCCCAATCATGTGGTCCCCTGTTGATTTGAACCAAGGGTTAAGAATCAACCCTACAATTTTAAGGGATAATATTCATATTATGTTTGTAAATTTTAAGTAAATCAAATGTATGTATAAATCGGTGAATGGCCACTTAGGTCTCTAGTATGTTAAGTTAAAAATGTAACCCTTCAAGTAGGAATTTTTTTTGATTAATTCTTGGACATTACGAAAATACTTCAAGAGAACTAAGGTAACTAATAATACATGTTTATTAAATGTGGAATGAATGTAAATTCCTTTTGAGGGAAAGTATTTAACCTAATAAGAGTAGTTAATGGACACTTATCTGAAGATGAAAATTAAATTGATATTGGATCTGGATTAAGAATAATTAATTAATAATCTAGACCGGATCTATCCAATGAAATGAAAATTTTCTAGTAGAAATTAATTAAATGTATTTTAGGGTTTGGCACACCTTGCAACATGTTTAAAATTAAAAAAATGTCACAACCTTTGAGATAATTGTTGAAGGATTAATGTGGTTTTGGAATTTTGAAATTGTGGGCGTTACACCCATGCAAATAGCTTCTATTAGAGGTTTTTCATATTTTATGATATTAATTGATGACTACACAAAGAAGCCATGGGTATATTTTGAGAAAAAAATAGTTTCCTTTGATACATTTCAACATTTCAAGGCATTAGTAGCTAAGAAAATTTGATACTACATCAAAGTTCTTAGGAAGAACAATGGAGGTGACTATGTTTGTAATTAATTTATGATTTTTGTAGATATCATGGTATACACAAGTAGTTTAGTACCAGGTATACACCACACATAATGGTGTGGTAGAGAGGAAGAATAGAACCATTATGGAAATGGAAAGAAGTATGTTGAAGGAAAAACACCTTCCAAATGACTATTGGGTAGAAGCAATAACAACTTCTATTTACATTCTAAACAGTGTCTAAGAAAACTTGTTAGGAACATGGTTCCTCAAAAAGCATGGACTAATAGGAAACACAATGTTTCACATTTCAGATTTTTTGGTTGTGTAGCGTATGCACATGTACCTTATGAGCTAAGGAAGAAGTTAGACAAAAAAGGAGAAAAGTGTATTTTTGTTGGGTATTCAGAGAATAAAAAAGAATAGAATTTATACAATCTAGTCATTAGAAAGGTTGTGATCAGTAGGGATGTTTAGTTTATTGATAATGAAGAATGGGATGGAAGTATAGAGAAAACAATCATTATAAAAATAGTTATTCTGCATGAGCATATGGTAGAGGAAACTTTAGAGCAACAAGCTACTATATCTACAAATCTAGGAAATGCACCACAAGTCCTTACACAAGCTACACCTCCATATGTTGTTAGAGGTCTCCACGATTTCAGCCATATTCATCCATACAATATACACCATAGAGATCACTAGAAGCAATTCCATCACCACAAATAAGTCCTACATCAAATAGTTTTGCACATGGAAAACAAGGAATATTAAAGAGATTTATAATGTTGATATAACTAATTAATTTTCTGTTTTTGAATTGTTTTCTCAATATGTAGATCCAGATATTTTGAAGAGGCTATAAAAAAATCTTTAGGAAAATCCAAGGATGATGAGATCGATACTATAGAGAAGAATCGGACATGGGATCCAGTGGATCTTCCAAAAGGAAAGGACACAATAGGATTCAAGTGGGTCTACAAGAAAAGACACAATGTTGATTGAAAAGTATAGAATTATAAAGCAAGTCTTGTAGTAAGAGGTTTTTATGCGTAATATGGATTGGATTACAATGAAACGTTTGCACTAGTAACATGTTTGGATATAGTAAGAATGGTTTTAGCAATTACAACTAAAAAAATTGGCCTATTTATCGATGGATGTAAAATCAGCATTCTTGAATTGTTTCCTTGAAGAGGAAGTTTATGTGAATCAGCCGAGAAGGTTATGAGATTCAAGGTCATTAAAGAAAGTTATAAAGGTTGAAGAAAAATGCTCTATAGTCTCAAGAAAGCACTTTGAGATTGGTACAACAAAGTGAATATTTTTTTGAGACATAATGGTTTCGAGGGAGCGGTAGTGAGCCTACCTTATACACCAAGATAAATGAGCAAGGTAAGATAATAATTGTTTTTTATACGTAGATGATTTGATCATTACAGTTTTAATCTATCTACTAAGTCATTCAAATCAGCCATGAAGAAGGAATTTCAAATGATAGATCTTTGTCTTATGTATTATTTTTTTGGCCTTGAATTCCAACAATTAGAAGGCGAAGTTTTTATATCATAAGGAAAGTGTAACGCCCACAAAATATACTCAAACGAAACCCAAGATAAATACAGGTTATATTAGACAAATTATGGAATAATTTTTTTGTAAAACCCATTCGCAAACATTAGATTAAATTCTCGGTCAACACCTTATCATTTTAAATTTACATTTAATTAATATTATTAATTTCAAGAGGGGTCCACAATCCCCTTAGCTTCCTTCTTAATTAATTTAATAACATTTCTTAATGTCATTTAATAATTTAATTAGTTTAGGGAAAGGTTTAGACTCCCCTCCCTTGAATTTAATACAATTTAATTAAATCTTGATTATTCACAATCAAATTAATTTCAAAATAATTGTGGTCTAGTTATTTAAATAATAAATTTTATTTCCACCCAAAACAAGAGGTCAAGGCTATTGTTTTAAAAAAAGTCTCCAACTAAACATTTGGGTTAGAAAAGTAAAATTACTCCCTACACCACAAGTGTGGCCCCAAATAAAATCTACCCATGCATTTTAATTTACAAATTATCTTACCCACTTCTCACCTACTTTTCATAGGGATGAATCTCATCCATTAGATGGATTCATTTGGAGCCCTTGGATTTAGGGATCCATCTAACCCTAAATATGCTTATGAAAGACTCTTTTTCATTTAAATTGACTTATTTTTCATTTATTTTTTGTAGATTTGGACGAAATAGGAGGTGGAATCCATGAGAGGCAAGCTCAAGCTCATGGAAGAATAAACATTCTTCCATTCTTTTCAAGTTCTATTTACACCCTCTTCTAGGGTTTGTATGTATTTTATTATTTGTTTACATTATTCTTTTTGTATTTTCCCCATTGGGCATATGGGCATTTTGCCCTATTTTAAATAAATAGATGGAATGGTGTATATACACGTCGATTATAAGAATTTTTTTACACACAAACACACACACATATTTATATATGTATAATTGTATATATACAAAATTTATTTTAAAAAAACCCATTTTATACAAGACCCATAGAAACAAAACACCATTAAAAATTAGATAAGGATTTATTTAATGTAAATATCATATAAAAAGTAAGCTATCATAGAAGGGATAGATCCTATCATGCCTAGTAATTAAATTCTCTCTACTTCCTTCTCCAAGATCTGTGAGTTCTTCTCAACAATCTCAAACACCAAAGATTTCACAACCTTTTCTAAGACCGCAAAGTTTGGATCTACTTTAAAGTTTATAAATATTCTCAAACATATCCATTTTTGTATACCCTACAACCCTGACACCCCATGAGATAGCATCCAGCTTAAGTATTTCTTTGCAAATCCTTCCAGCCTCCTCATAACACCATTCTATGCATATTATGAAAGTAACAAATTTCCAGGAGACCACACTTTTGGTTTTGTTGTTTTGTAATATGTAGAACAATTCACGTGGCTTGAGATATCTGTCACATTTTAATATGAGTAAAAAAAGTAGTTACAAATGCACACCTTGGAGGTATCTAGATCAACGTTTGAAAATCTCGCTTGTCATCAATAAGGGAAAATGTTGGCAGGGATGAATGTGAAATGAAAACCAGAGAGTTTTTACAAAGAGGAAGAGTGAAAGAGACAAAAATTGTAGAGACATACGTGTGACATTAGGAAAAGGGAACTTTCTATGCCTTACTCAATACAAAAACACTCGAAATCAAAGATAATGGGCTGCAAATCATGTTGCACATGGTACAGTGCACACAACACAAGTGCTTTAGCATAAAATAAGTAAAATTCATATAGATAGGTGCTATGCTTGAATGAAGTGCCATCTAATTCTCAATCTCAAGTCTTCTTATGAAAATAATTAAAAAAATAGTTGCAACAATAGTTCCTTTTCCTCTTAGAGACCATTGAAGCTACTTCAAACGCAGCTACAAATGCAAAAATCATTTTATACATAGAAAAATGAGGTATATTGGGTTACATATTTCAATTCATGCATAGGGCTTATTTGGGATGGAAATTTGTGAGAAATCCACTTAAAACAGTGCTTGCCACATTTTATTTAATTACCTATGAGAGTATAGAACACTTATTTACGCTTGTTATTAAATCAAAGATATGATTTCTTCATTGATTGCGACTAACCAATATCTGCTAAATTCCAACGTTAACTCAGGTTTCATGTGATTACTTCCTTGGGATCACAACATGAAGTGCTTGTATTATTCTACAAGGAAAAAATAGGTCCACAGGTTTTTAGGAGGCTCGTGCCTTTTGTAAAGAATACCAGGTGCCTTTACATGGATTCGATCAATACTTCCACCTAATCCTAGTCAAATGCACTTCACAATATAGTTTTAAATTTTATTTGAACATTATTTTCTGGTGGGAACTACATGTAGCTTCACTTGTTCATCATTCCTACATCTTTGTCTTCCCTATTGTACCAGGTAGGGTCCCCTTAACCCTCTTTTACCATTTTTAAAAAAATCTACTCATATAAGAAAAAAAAATCACTTTCACACCATCAATTGAAATTTAAAAACATGATTTGTTTCTCTTTTTTTCTGACTTTACTTTAACATTTAACATGTATAAGTGAAATATCTATTTCAAATTTCAAATTATCACCATCTCTTCGTTTACCTTCATGCATGCAATCATAATATGAATATTTTATTAAAGAGAGTTTTGATCTAACAAGGGCCAAATTAAGGTTTTTGACTTCCCAAGGTAGTTATTAGATCATAGCCCCCTCTTTAGATTTTTTTCAAAATTGTTAACCGAGATAATTTTTAATTTTATCCATTTTAACTAAATACATGTCTTATATAAATTATAATATTTGTATAAGACTACTCGTTGATACTATAATCAATAGAAGCACACAAGTGAAATAAAAATGTAATTACATAAGAGGGATGAATAAATACATTTAAATATGATAACTAAATGTATTGTAAAATTTATTATTGAAAAGTATTTGTTTTGTAAGAAAAAGTAACAAAGGAAAAACTAAATACCCATTGAGGAAAACTCACAATAGTATATAATTGTGTTTAAATTGTGATGACCGATGAGTGCTCTTTTTTATTGTCCATTGTCATCACCAACCAATTGGTTACTTTAAGGGTTCTGAAAACTAAAAAGGGTTCAGAATTCAAAGGGATTTTGAAACATTAAACTCTCAAGCTTCACTTACATGCAAGAAAAATATTCATTTCAATTTTTATGAATATTTGTTTAAAATTTAAAGCACATCCATTTTCTATTAAATGTCGATGGTAGATATGGATTATCTTTAAAAAAATAACATGTGGAGATTGGTAATTTTCTACTATATAACAATCAATGATCCAACTACATATATACATATAATATAAATATGTTAAATTTATGCCGACCTTGAGGTAGGGGTCAAACTTATCCATATGGACCAAAGTGGAACATAGTGGGGCACTCCTAATGCATATTGATCAACGGATATTAATGAGCCGATCCAACCCCCATGTCTAAATTAAATAAAGTGCTCCTCCACCAATCCACTTCAAGTCTCTCGGTATAATAAAAGTGTTTATCATCAAAAGTTTTGGTAGATCTTGATACCTCCCAAGATCTTCCAATAGAAATGAACTTGCAAATATGGGAACAACATTGGTTTCAAAATATTTACTATGAGGGTTTAATGTTTCGATGTCGGTGTTGCTATAAAACCGTGCATCTCTTGTGTGATTGTGTGCATTTCGGATGCAAGGAAAAACCTACGTGGTGGAAGGATTCTATACCAAACCATCTTACTACTATCCCCCATTCGGACTGGTTGAGGGCTCTTCAAATCCCTCAAATGATTCCCTCCCTTAGAAGGAGTCTCATTTACCCAGATCATCTCTACGGAGATAGATCAAATTGTTTATACCCAAGTGGTTGATATTGATTCTACAAAAGAAGGGAAAAAGGAATGGATTTTTTTGTCAAACATAGGAAGAAAAATGATAAAGTAAACAAAAACCCACCAATTTTTCAGACATGGTTTGAGTCATATCCTATCTCGTGTTTTTATCACATAATTTGGACTAAAGGCCTTATTTTTCTTGGTTTTTTTCTACTACGTGTAGGTCATTGGCTAGTTGTGGACCTTATGTTTGTTGTCTTGTATTTTTGGGTAGTTTTTCTCCTTTGTCTTCGTGCTTCATTGTTCATCTAGGTTTTGATACCGCTCTTCTTGTACGCATTAGATGTATCTAGGTTTTGATCCTTTTGTTGATCTTGGGGTATGGTCCCCACAAAAAATAATTTACAAATAATAAAAAAAATTATTCCAACCTGAGAAGTGATACAAATGACTAAGAATCATAATCCTCCTCTAATCGGCACACCATATTCTATAGTGCCTAGAAACTACCTAGGTTGCATAAGGAATGAAAGGACTCTAGATCTCATTCTCCTATTCTTGTTTTTGGAATGTAAATACTACATCATGCTCATTATTAAATTTAATTTTATCCTCATGCTCCATAATCAAATAAAATTACAAGACATGCTAGAAAACAATACACTACATTATTTCCATCTTTAAAATCCATTATGAATTGATTTATGATTGGTGTCTTATTTAGTTTTTAATGATACGATTTCATATCCTTAAAATTGTCTTACTTCAAAAGATTCTACTACTCTTCACTTTAGGATGACATGTAATCCATAAGATATTTCTTTTAGATATCCTTTTTATGATCTTTAGAAATATATAGGATTAAAACCATTTCCTTCATGCCCCTAACTTCCATAATGTTTATCTTCTTCTACTTCATTATTGTATGATACATATCTCCTTCCTCATAAATTTTACTAAATCAAGGTTGAATATCTCTTTCTTTCAAAATATGTGTCAACCCTTCTATCAATTTTCAATCATTCTCAAAATTTTCCAAATTCCTTTTGTACATGCATTATAAATACCAAAACTATATTTGAAGATATTACCAAGTCTTTTTAGTACATGAACTATTGTTTTACCATAAGTACGATACTCCCAACTATCTTGTTGTTTATGGTACCATCTTAGTTAAGAAACTAATAGTTTTTCAATTTGATAGACAATTAATTTAAAAAAAGATTAAGATTCTAAGGGAAAAAGAATAACAAATTTTTTAAAAAAAAAAGTATTTTTTTTCTATTATATTACATATATGTTCCTATTCAAATTGTAAATTATCTCTAGTAAAATTATTGAAAATAAAATGGCTTCTTTAACTTCAAATGGAAGTTAAAACTTTACTTTTAGAAGAACAACTCCATAATTGTCTCGATAGTTTCACTAACTAGTGTATATTAAATGTCATTGTTTTAAGTTACAAACTATACCTCCCCACTCACAAATGACTAACATAACTTTGAAGATGACTATTTGGAAAACTTATTCTAGCAAAAATTACTTAAACACCCCAAAACACTTGTACTATTCCTTATAAAATGATATTTATTTTCCAAAATCTAGTCCTACTTACAAGAATAAAACTATTATACATTAACACCATATTTTTATTACCAATAAGAAATTATGTTACTCAAAGAAAGTTGCATTTTATGTTGAGTAAACTTTTCCAATAGTAATACTAATTCAAAGACTATCAACTACTATACAAGCAAACCATATTTTTGTTAGTGGTTATAATTTCTATTACTCAAATAAAGATTTGTAGTAGCCACTCCTCTTTGAAACTTATTACACTATGATTTTGATTATTTTTTATTATTGACATGGAAATTTTTAATATATATTTTTATTACCATGTTCATAGATAGTATGGAAATATTGATTATTGATATGTTTAGACTCACATAATAAATAGTATGGATTATTACAAGATATTGATAGATGATGATCTAGTGTTGTTACTTTATTATATACTAACACTTTGGATTCTTGATGTATTGATTATGATTAGATGACCAGGTTATTCTTGTGATCTCATTGATGTTAGTAAAATGGTAGAAATCAAATGTTTAGAAATGGTAAATAATTGATAGAAATTCCTAATTTTGATGATGATGATATAGCTATGTGTATGATGTTATTAGATGATATGTATGTGTGTTTTATTTCATGATGTATTTGATGTGGCCTCAAGGCTGAAGGGGTATTGTTTGATTGGTTGCAAGAAATTATATCACAATAAACAAGAAGGGGATAGGAGACCAACCATGAAAGAATATTGGATATTGGCAACAAGGTCACCTTGGCAACTTTGTGTTATGTGCCTTGTTATGTTGTTGGAGGTTCCCATTGGGGGTGCACCTCATGTGTTACCAAGGATTGTGAATTTTTTTATTTATATTAATTAATTTATTTAGTTGTGCATGTGATTTATTTATTGTAATGTATTCTCACTTTATTATTTTTAAGTAATGTGCCTTGTTTAGTTAATTAATCATGTGATTAAGTTAAATTGAGATGTGACTATGTGAGATTTTAATGTGGTAGATAGTCCTTGTTATCTTATTAATTTTGATGGATTTCATTTGATTTTGAGTTGTGTACTCAACCCCATCCTTCAAATCTCGAATTTTTACTTTGGATCCATTTTTAGAGGCTTGTGGGACAAGTTAATCTTGTCCCCTACCTCTTAAACTCATCTACCAACCATACCTATGATGTAAGGGGTTAATTTTAGCCCTCATTATGTGTTTTGAGCAAGAAAATTTGAACTTAATTTCACTTTCTTAGAACTTATTTTAATTGTGTCATTAGAGGTATGAAGTGGATGTTTGTGTGTGAAAGGAAAATTGTCATATCATCACCTACTTAATTATTAGTATTTTTATTTTTGTTTTACTTGGTGAAGTTGATTGGAAGAGAAGTGATGTGGCATCCTAAATTCAGCCATGTCACCCTCCTCTCCTCATTTTCTTTTATGTGAGCTATTTTGGAGTTTTTAGGGTTACTTGGTTTATTTTCTCACTTGCACATTTTGGAGATTCTTTCTTTGTTTTTTTGTTTTTGAGCTTGGATTCTTTCTTTGTAATTGGTTGGACTTGGAAGAAGCTTTAAAGTGATTGTTTTAATATTGAAGTTTTACAATCGAAAGGTAGGGTCTATACCCTTGCATGTATATTTATTTATTTCATATTATTTGTAAAATGAATCAATATATGTGTTGTTTTGGATTGGGTACTATGACCTTAAGGATGGTGTTGGATAAGGAAAATGGAGATATTTTTAGGGAGGTATAAGAGTTTTTATATGCATTTGGAGGGATTTTGGGTTGGGTGCCCCATCTTGTGATAGCAAGAAATATTTCTTTTTATCTTTGTATGTTTTATTTGAGGGAGTGATAAGAGTTTTGAGGGAGAGATAAGAGATTGAGGGAGGGATAAGAGTTTTTATGTGGATGAAGATTTTGAGGATTTTAAGGTGGACACTTAACCCATTGGGAGGTATAAGGGATTCCCCATATTTCTCTTCTCCCTTGGCTTAGATTTTAAGCCTTTGTGTTTGGGAAAATTGTATATTGTTGCTATCTTGTTATTGTGCTTGTTGTGTTGAAATTTTTATTAGAATGAATGTATGTATTGTTGAAGCCTTTGTAAAGAGTTTCCATGGTTTCTTGATATCCCTTATTACTTCATTGTTGGGGCTTAGGGGCCAATGAGAAGGATGGATTCTCCTTCTCATTGGAATAAAGGTTGGGAGGTGAGTGTTTCCTACACCCCCTTCCTTGTTGTTATGATTTGGAAATGAATAAAAAGCTATGGAGTTGCAATATTTTCATGGGTAGAAGAAATATGTATTTGTGACCAAAGTAATAATCCTATTTTTGTAAATGTTATCATGTTGTTTCCACCTTTGAGTGGAAGGCTTGTATATACTTGTATTTTAAAGAGAGTTTCTTGTAAATTTAATTATCAAGCTATGTATTGGAAATGGTTGAAGGAGGAACTTGTAAGTTGTATATTATTGAAAATGTAACTCTTTCAAATCTGGAAATTAACTAAAAGTTGTATTTTATCTTCATTTTTAAAATGGTTATGCATTAAAAATACATGGAAGTACCTACTTGTTTTCCTTGAAATGTTTGTCATTCTTGTTAGTAAAAAGGAAATAAATTTGTACTTAATAAATGGTTGGATTCATTCCTCTCTTTTAAATTAGATGCATTTTGGTTGAAATGAACTCTTGTAGTCAAATTTTAAGAAATGTTATAATGAAAAAGTAAAACATTTAGTGATTTTAATCAAGAAAGAAGTATATTGATTTCACTTGTATATTTTGTTACCAAAAAGAAATATAAAACTCTATTTGATATATATAAGTATAAATATTGCTTAATAATACGTTGATATTTATCCATTTAAAAAAACAAATGCTTTTGCATGGTGACCAACGTCGGTTGCCCAAGTGGTGTCAGAGAAACAAAGACCAACATCGGTCTCTATAATCTCTATATAGTTTATAAAATTTCAACTTCTTAACTTAGTTGTTCAAATATACCTCAAAAATAGTACACACGAGATTATAAGAAATATGAAATTTTGTAAAAATGTATACAAATGTATATATTTGAGAATAAATACATTTGTGTATATTTTCTTAAAATGCATCAGATTCATGTAAGAACTAAGTGTTGATAGTTAGACTAGTATCAAGTAGCACAAAGTAGGAATCGATACTAGTTAAGCAACCGACACTTTGGTCACACTGTGCATGAACCTTTTTTGAAAAATGTGGTTTTCTATCCAAAACTATATTTTGAATAAATATACTCAATCAAAATATAGATCTAGCTTTTATACAGATATATACACATGTATATACATATTTAGATGCATGTATATATGTATATAATTGTATATAATCCTACATCAAACCAAAAGGGTTTTCCCCAAATGATGAACTCAAAGAAAATTTGAGAAAAGAAATAACCTCAACTAGATCTTGGTGTGATATCTAGAACAAAACAAATACATAACTTTGTAATACTAATCCTAAGAACAACCAAACTAAAGTGGATAATGAAATGGTAGAAGTCTCCTCCCATTTTTAAATCTTAAACTAAAGAAAAAACCCTCCATGATTTCCCTCAATTTTCCATGGTCTCCACTCTTCTTCAACTTGCAAAGAAAACACAAATTAACAAATGGAAGTATTAGGGATAAGAAAATAATAAAAAGGCAACATGAGGACTTGTAGGGATTTAGAGAAAACCTAAAATACAAGGGTCCATATTAACCAAATCTATGGGTGGAGGATTATACCTACACATCTTAGGTAGTGGCATTTTCATGGGAGTGGATTTTAAAAAAGGTATGGGTATTAAGTGAATGGGGCCACTTAGTTGTTAGGTAAGTTGTAACCTTTTGTTATAGATTAATAATTAATTAAATTACATTAGAATGTAGGAATCAAATAAATAATATTGTGCATGGTATTTTAGATAATGATCTTAAAGGGATTAAAGTAATTAAAAGTAAAATGTATGGTTAAATAATTAAATGATAGATATTGATGTTAAGTTATTATATGAGATAAAATTAGACCAACTCAGAATTAGCCTATAATATACTTAAGTGGATTTAAATGAGGTAAAAATAACGAGGTTAAGATAGTCAACTTTTTAATTAGAAATTGTGGAAACCCTAGAAAAGGATTAAACTTTGAAATGGATTTTGAGAATTAAATTAATAATATTTAATTATTAATCTAATTCCGACTACCTTGTGAATGTGTGGAAATTATTAACGGGAATTTAATTAAACGTAGTTAATGTTTACTCCCTTGCAACCGTTTTAAAAATAATAATAATCCTATAAATTTAGCATAAGTAATTAATGAGGTTTGGCTTTGTTTGGTGCATTGAAATTAATTGTGTTATAAGCTTGATCGTATGTTGAGTAAAATTTTCCAAAATCTAAACTATTTTAAAGACTATCAAATAGTATAAATTCAATCCATATTCATTTTTCCATTTACAAATTCTCTAATTCAAATAAAATTCCATCATATGAAGTAATAAATATACTTCAAATGATATTTTTGCATTAAGCATTATCTCATTAAATTATTTTATTATTTAGATTTAACAAAATATTTAGATAAAGAAATTTGATATATTCATTGTGCATAGAAAAATTTTTATTATTTGAGTTATCTATAATTTGACTAATTCATAAATGTTATTGTTCATTATTTTTTTTATCATTAAATTTATTGGAGTATTTATTTATTTTTTAATTATTAGCAAATACTTTTTTAATTAAGGAATTATTTTGTAAAATAGGGCTCAAAAGTAATATTTATAATTCAACAATACAAAAAAGATCACAATCAATATTTATCAAATCAGCCCAACAATAGAAAGCTTTTGACAAGATAGATAGAAAAACATGCTATCTATAAAGCTAGTAGACAAGGACGTCATAAAAACATTAGCTACTTAGCAGTAGCACAACATGCCTACAACCCATATGCAGCGATGAAAGCACACAACAGGACAAGGCTCATGCTTTTTATGAGACAATGGAAGGTTTAGATTTAGTGTATCCCTTCTTTTTTCTATCCACCACCTTTAGTTCATCATTTGTTCTTCCACATTAGAGTATTTATGTTATTTTATATTTTATCTAACTGATTTTTATGGTTGATTATTATATTTGCTTTTTAATATAGTTCAATGGAAGTGGAAATGAATTAGGAACCTATGATACACATAGAAAAAAATATCTTATATTTTAAGGATCCGAATATTTTATTACAAGATGGAGTATACTAATATATTAATTTAATTTAATTAATATAAGATTTAGAGTTGGAACATTTCAAGCTTAGTATATTTAGTGTCACTCTTTATGGAGTGAAGATGAACCTTTGAAAATGTTTGTTAATGATGCAACACCCGCAAAAACACACACACGAATGACATGGAAAATGTCAAGTAAATTTGTTTTTGAAGATTAAATGACACCATGAGTGATCACAATGGGCCAAAACTACTCACAATAGGATTGGAAAACATTGAATACCTAGGAATGAGGGAACATACGACATCATTCACGAACAAGACACAACATAATGGTCTAACCACATAACATACTTGCAAATTGGGGCATCCCAGGGTGTAAAATCTTTATGGTTGAAGCTAAAACCCTCTTGCACAAGGATTCACGTTTAACACACTTAAGAGAAGATTAAAAGGACCTTGGAAAAAGTTAGAGGAAGAAGGTCAAATTGAATTCATCTTTAAGATCTCATTAGTTATTAACCAATATTTTATTGGGGCTTAAGAATTTATCTAGAATGGTTAAAAGTATCACTTAGGCTTCACTTGACGGGTTTGAAAAAAGTATAAAAAATATGTTTCAAACGAGTGAGAAAGATTGAATGGTTTCTTAATAAATTTCCTCCTACTTACTATAACCCTATTATCTTCTAAAAATATAATCATTGATTTCACATTAAGATCATTTAAGGAATCACAACAATAAGGAAAAGGTTTATTAGTTTATCTTGGGGAAGAAAGGTATATATATATATATATATATATTTACAAAAGATAGTTTCATCTTTGATCACTTATGGACTCAAATGTTATAAAGTAGGTCACATCTACATATATATTATATATATATATATATATATATATATATATATATTTTATAATTTATAAGGAATTTTAAACCCTTTTAAATATATACGGAATCATATTAATGCCATGACCTAGAAGGTTCACTAGGAAAATTATTACTCAAGAAAAAACTTACCATTGCATCAACTAAAGTAAATGTGGTTACATTATTTCTATTCGACACAACATACGAACCAAGGAGACAAAAATATTCTATGGAACTAAGACTGGGAATAAGAAGGTAAAACATTGATGAAACAATGCTATACTATTTTTAGAATTCCTATAATACATTAAAGTTACTCATTAGAATACGGTGATCAATTTTATAATTTCCATGATAGTAAATAAAAGTCAATGTTTTAGTATTTATGAAAACATTAATCCATAAAACATAATACTAAGGCACTGACCATATTTTAAAATTTCCATGGAACCCATTCCATATTTTTACAACATAGAAAACATTCATACAAAAGAACTTCATAACAAATAATGATGCAATTTTCTACAAGTCTTTCCCTCATCTACTTGTAAAATCCATCTGCAGAAATTATTAACCTGAGTTATTTTACGGGAAATGAGCAATATAAGACTACTCATAGCAAGCAAGTAAGCTATTATCTAACAATATAATGGAAGGAAACATTTTGTTTCAAGAATTAGATCTAAGCTCTAAACACTAAAATCCTTAAGTTATAATAAAATTTCCTCAATGCCAATCTAAGAAGAAAGTCTTATACTTCAGTTATGAATATTTCCTCAAAATAAACGAAAGTTAAACAATCATTCGAGAAGGAACCATTTTCCATATATGTTAGAAATAGTCTAGTGTAATTAGGGGTTCCATTAAATAATCATATAGGTTATAAGGTTGAAACTAATATTCAAACCAACAATCTATGTTTTCTTAACTCATAATTGACTCCATAAAAAATAATGATAAGAGAAAGGATGGCTATCAAATGTCCAAAAATAAGAATTGCCTAAAGCAACCTAGCTACTTGATTTATCCAAGATAGAATAGTGGTAAATCTCACAACTACCAGGTCCTTCATAGTTAGCATTTATATCCATCCAATTTGCATAGCACTTTGTATTCATATAAATCTATATTTTTGGTTTAAAACTGGATCACCCCTTTTCATCACAAGTTCTTTTTTATGACCCTCTTTTAAAAAAATTACATTTGCATGTATCACCAAATTCCATTATCGTAATCAATTCAATCATAAATAATAGCATCTTTATATATAAATACCCCAAAATATTATTAACAATATTAACATTTTCTATCATAAGTAAACAATATATATATATATATATATATATATATATATATATATATATATATATATATTATATATATATCAATGATCGATTATAACAATATTAAAAATTTCCAAGAAAATCAGTGAGATGCACAAATTATACCCAAAAATTCATCACATATTAGAATTAAGCCAATGTAATTCTAATAATGAAAGCGCACTATCCACAAATGCACATATGTAATCATCTAAAGTTTTAGTTGTGGTTATATGCATAAGGAATGGTCAAATTACCCATTAAGGAAAATAACGTCTTAGACCTATAGGATGATCATCGAAATTGGGACGACAAAATATTCTATAGGATTAACTAAGGAGAAAAATATCTAAGTAGCTGGGAACCATCGCCACGATACTCCCTTCTTACATAAATCTAACTACTCTATTCAACCACACATATAGTTTAGTAAGTCTTTAAATTTATTGAACATCGAATGGACCACTTACTTTGCCCAAGAGAGGAGAACATGGAGGTCCAATAGACATCAAAACCTCACCACTCAAGGTTGGGCACATCAAAGAAATAATTGACATTAAACATTTTTTTGTCATAACCCATAAGGGTGATTAAGTGTCCATAAAACAATAGTCTCTCCCAACCCATATCGGCTTTTATTAAGTGGTTTTCATTAAAGCAAGGTTTTCATAAACCCATGTGAAATGTACTCAACATACCCATAAATGATAAGTAAAACCACACTATTGGCCTTGATTCAAACTAAACCCAATTTATTAAGGAATAGTTGAGAGGGTTAGTTATAAACCTTTGATTATTAAAACGACTCACATACCCAAAAGAGGCATTTTATGATAGGGTAACTAATTGAGTAACCACATCTAGAAGTCATAGAAATAGGAAAAACTTGATTACCTAAGAAGAAAATAAAATCTAAATATAATAAGATGGTATAAAAATAAAGAGGTTTATAGTTACAACGTGATGGCTTTCACCAAAGAAATCACTAGCTATAAACAAATTGATAATATTGTTACTCAAAAAAAAATGTAGATAGTAATGGTAGAAGGTTATTCAACTCAAGCATGAAAACTCAACATCCATAGTAAGAGGGATAAATCTATGTTGTCCACTTTTAACACTAGAAAGTATTATTGTTATAACAAGAAGATTTCAAGGAAAACCAAGAGATTTCCCGAGTAAGGAATCAAAACCCACAAAAAAAATGGAAAAGACAAATAATTTCTGAAAGAAACATTCTATTTCATAATATTATTAAATATTAGAAATTATTGCAATGGATAGGTTTATCTTGCCTGGTTTCTAGGTTCAATAAGTCACATACACATCTCATAGACCTATATCAACACTCCTGAGGTCAAATTTCTTTGTTCATACACATTTTTGGCACAAAACTCCATTCCCATCAATTTTGGAAAAGGAAGGGATATCCATTTCACAAGTGGAATCTTCTTGAAAGAACTATGATCTCAAGGATTTTCATGACTACAGTATATACACAAAAATGGGTTTAATGAAATGGCCCAAGAAACTCCAAAAAATGAGATAAACAAGAGGAAAGCAAAACTCCAAAACCTTGCCAACATCCTCCCCTAGCTTTGCATCAAAATGGGACGTTATAGTAGGACATGGATATCCATTGAAGCACATTGGAAATCATATGTTTTTCAAGTGTAGTCACAAGTTCTTAAGGAACCTATATATGAAAATTTGAAGTATACATGAGGTATGAAAACCGTATTGAAAAAATCCTCAAAGAGATGTGGTCTCATGGGATTGCCACAATTGTAGGATATGCACAAAAGGGGTCTTATAAAAAAACCCACTCATCCTAAGAAACCAACGGGTGTCCAATATGATCATTTCACCTTTATTAGTATGCACGTAGCTCGTGCCAAAATAGTAGATTTGAAAATAGGAATGGACATCTAATGTGTTGGTATGTAATTTTTTTCTCCTTTTCAAGATGAGAAACATCACAAATTTAACATGGATCTTAGAGACAAATAGATCATAGTGTATTTTGTTTTGTATCAAGGTATGATATCTAACTAGCCCTTTATCACTCATATATTATAGAGATGGATAACACCTTCATTAAGGATTTGATCTATCCTTCCGCTTTAGACCATTCCTTTTGAACATGGTGAGATGAATCATTTGTAACCTCTTTCAGTGAAGGAGAATGAAAATATCCTTCTTTGTACAAATTTGAAAGGTGACCCTGATAAAATATGATCAATGCACCACAATTTAACTCATCATGAGTTGTCACTTCTAAAGAATGGTGATATTTCCTAGACAGGGCTAAGGTTACTAAAGACATTATGGAATCCTAATTGCTTCTACATATTTTAGCAGTAGAATTTATACATTTGTGGAAACACAGGGAAAACAGGGGTAGTTTAGGATGGATTCATGGTTTTGAATAATTTTGGTGGGAGATTAAGTAAGATAAAATTGATTATACCATATCTTTGAGAGACTTCACAACAATTAGAAAGCTAAATGATAGAAAGCTTTGGAATAGATAAAATATTCCTTCAACCAGAAGGTGTGCATCAATGGAGGCCCAGATTTGCATGGTTTATCACAATGTCCAAGAATTCAACACGAAGGCTTGAGATAAAGACTCAATAAAAAATCAAAGACCCCTGGTTCCTCACACCTAAGATACACTGAAGGCTTATAGACAATATTTATCAACAAATGATAGTGAAGTGATTTTAAATTATTTATCTCATCATAGGATGAAAGCTCTTCTTGAAATTGAAATTACAAATGGTACTAAAATATCATAAGGATGAGATCATGTGTGATTCGGAGGTAATTTAACACAAGATTGCAATAGGAATAAGAAAAACTACTTGCAGACATTCTAAAAAAGAAGACACAAATTGCTCAAATATTGACACAAATTAACTCGAAATTGATTAGATTCATCACCAGGGGAAAGTTTATTTGAATAGTCTTAGATATTGGCAATGGTTGTACACTTGTAACCAAGTTAACATGATTGAAATCTAAAACATAGGAAATTAATAGGTTTCTCATATTAGTCTCTAGGAAGATGGGATCTCTCAAATTTTCTCTTAAGAATTTAACCCCGACCATTTGCAAGAGTATTCTCATTGCATTTATACATTTCACTCACTCACTCATCCCAAATTTTCCCCAAAAAGAAGAATATTCGAGGGACCTTTGCTTGTTACCAATTTTCCTTAGAAAGGGACGTTTAACAAATTTGTAACAAAATATTCCATGTGGACCAATTATGAATTGATCCCATTTCTCAGACCCTCGAATAATGACTAGGATGTCATGCCACAACTTTTTGGTAGTCCTTCTAATCATTATGATTTCGTCATGCGAGAAATCCCTGATTTTAATCATTTTCGGAGGCTCTATATAGATGGATGTGATAGGTAATCCTTCTCGGTCTTTAGAAAACACCTTTTTCATTTTTGTACCTACAAACCTTCATTATTTCATCCTTTTCCCTCTCTTTCCTTCTACAACTTTGTCCCGCATCTAGCTTCTTTGGTAATTCACATTTTTGTAAGTTCTCGAGTAATTCCAACATCAAAATATCAATCTTAACAATCCTTGGACTCATAAATTAAGTTCTAAATCCATTAAATGGAACTTTGTAGAAACAAAAAGACAAGGAATTTTATTGAAAATGGTGGAAAATAATGCATATTCACATCTCTAGGAGTCATGGAGAAAAATGGCAGAAAAATAGGTTAAATGCATAGTAACCGTTGATTATGAGCCTTCTTTACTTTATATTATATCCGTCCACGTGTTTCCTTGGTGAAACTACAAAGTATAAGTAGAGGGGAAAGTTTCCAAACAAGCACGGACATTCCATGTGCCCTGGGCCAAGAAAAATGCATTTTGGCCTTTGAAAAAGTCTCAGTAAAAAGGAGCCAGTGGAAGCCTCCATGTGTCTCAATGGTGCACTTTGAGATGGTCCCCAAAAGTGGAGACCCCAAATAAGTGTGGGCTCACCACATGTCTCATTCTAGTAGAGTTGTTAAAAAAGTTGAAGGATCAGTAGAAGGCGCCATGTGTCTAGGGTTCGAGACAATTTTCCTTGGCTGTTAAAAAGTCCAAGAAAGGGAAGAGTGAGTGGAAGCCTCCAAGTGTCCTCCTGAAACTTCTTCAAAATAAAATTTAGGGGTTGGTCCCAAATAGGCATGGTCCTCTCACTTGTCCCGGACCTTAGTAAATTTCTTTAAAAAATTTAAGTATAGAGCGGAGCGGTGGAATCCTCTAAGTGTCCTTCCGGTGCTTACGTGAAGGTGGGATCGTAAGGCAGATCCTCAAATGAGTGTTGGCCCTCCACGTGTCCATGGTCCATCAAAGCACACCATCGCATGAAAAAAATGTCTAAGTTTGGGTGAGGTAGCGGAAACTTCCACCCTGTCTCTCGGCGCAACTCCAAGGTCAAATGAAAAGGAAAATGTTCAGATGAGTGTTGGCCCTCCACGTGGACAAGTTTTGAGTTGAAGTGAGCCTTAGAGTTTTCAAAGTTCCCCATAAGCTACATCTAACTAAAAGGGCCATGTTTCCACAGATCTTTGAGATGGAAATTTGACCGGAAAAACACACCCATCAAATCATAAAATGGAGGAAAATCACCATTTGAGCTCGGAGATGAATCTTTCTTTCAAGACACGAGATAATTTGGAAATGTTATAAGGCCCAAATATGATCTTCCAAGCAAAATCCAATCACATTTCCACATATATTGGGACAAAAAATGATATGACAAAAAAAAACATGACTGCGGAAAAAAATAAGGAAGGGAAAAAACTTGATTTTACGCCCAAGTTAGAGATCCTTCTCATGGAAAGGGTAATGGAAAAAAAAAATCTGGATTTAAAGTGATCCTCAAGCAAAGGAAGGGACTGATCATGGAAACCAAATCGAGGAAAAAAATTTTCATGCATCAATACGAGGAGATAGAAAACATGACAGAGCCCACAAACTGAAGAATTTAAAGGACAAATGGGGTGAGATCAAATTGAGCACCAACATCGGCTCGACTCAAGGATGGGCACTCCCTATGAGTGTCACAAGAAAAAATAGCAGACCAAGTGCCAAAAACAAACCATTGGGCAATGAAGTCAAAGAATAAGCTTGCAAAGCAGAACAATAATAACCAACTCCCCCAAGGACGAACTAAGAAACCAACAAAAAGGTTGTCAAGGACCAAGAAAAACAAAAAACAAAAACATGAAAGTAGAAAGAAACCAAAGGACTATACACTATTCAAATGGAGTATTACTTGATTCTAAGAAATTAATCAAGGAAATGTTTCAAATGCATTAACAGGAAATTCAAGCATTTCCCATCTAATTATTTTAGGAAGAAGGTATTTTCACCTATTAGAATGTCAATTAAATAAGGGCCCATCCACAATGCATCAAATTTACCATGCTTTCCCTTATCTTCATGCATACTATCCCATAATAGCACAAGATCCCCAATGCTAAAAGCTCTTCAATCACCTTCTTGTCAAATAAATTCTTCAATTTTCTCACGAACTTCACTTGCCATTGATGGGATGCCCTTCTTTCTTCATCTAACTCAATAATCTGATTTATTCAAGCATTATGTGGACTAAATTCTTGATCTTCAATTTGTTGAACAAACTAAAATGAAGAAAATTGCAAATGAAGGGGTAGCAAATCTTGACTTCCACATACCAACTCAAATGGACTTTTACCAATAGCTCTTTTGATAGTGATTCTATCAACCCAAACAACAAACTTTAGTTTCTCACCCCACTTCTTTTTGTTCAGCTCCAAGGTTCTTCTAATGATCTTCAACAAGTTTTTATTGTTGGACTCATCTTGTCCATTTCCTTGGGGATTGTAGTTAGAAGCATATGTCAAATTGATTTTATACTCTTTGCACATTATCTGAAACTCATGGCATTATCAACAATAATATTAACTTGCACTCCAAATCTACATATGATTTGATTCAACATGAAGTACATGATAACTTGGTGAGTTTCCTTCTTCGTGGGGATTTTCTACCCACTTAATGAAATAATCATTGGCTACAAGAATCTATTTATGACCAATACTAGAAGGATCTGAAATCTCACCAATGAAATCCATTCCCCATTTCTTAAATGGGGCTTCAATTGACATAGGATGCAAAGGAAGGGAACCTGAAGATTTCAGTCTTCCAAAAAAACGCTAGAAACTTTCACATTTTCTAACCAATAGAGTTGTATCCTTGAAAAGAGTTGGCCACCAATAACCAAACCTCAAGATTTTATGTGTTGTAACTCTTCAGAAAAAAATTCCCCACAAACTCCTCCATGGAGATCAGCAATTATCTTGGGGCTTCATCTTGAGTAATCCATCTTAAGAGAAATCCCTTGGGGTTCTTCCAAGCTAACCCAAAATCAATAATGACATATTTTTGGGAGGATAAGTTAAGAGATATTTTCTGATTTTTAATCAAATGTTCAAGGAAGCATAGATTTCTGAGATAGAAAATGATGTCCTTGTACCATTCATAATTTATTATTTTTGCAAGGACATTCAATCTTTCTTCTTCAACTTCATTTAACTCAATTGTCTGCAAATTTCTCTCTTCCATAAGTTTTTCCAAGACCAAAACTCTTATCAATTTCAGGGTTTGGATATCCATGTCATATTCCTACAACTTGTTTACCCATCTACATCTTTTTCTTGAGACCTCCATCTCTGATAAGATATCTTTCACCATGGTGTAGAGAACATAAGAAACAACTTTAGAGCTCAAGATGTAAGCTATGAAAATCTTTGTTTCTTTCACCAAGGAAAATTCTTGCTTATCCATGATGGTTTACTTCAACTCAGCTCCATGGAATGCCTTCTGGAAAAGGAAATTGGTCTCTTAGCCCCTTCATCATCCTTCTATAACAAGACAGTGCAATGGTGTTTTCTAAAGTAAAAGAAAAAAATTTGAAAAGGCTTCTTGTAATTTGGAGCAGCCAAAATAGGGGCATGCTTTAATTCTTATTTGATCCCATTGAAAACTTGAATGGAAGCTTCTTCCTATTTGATAACTTAGTCTTTCTTCAGCATGCTAGGAATGGAGATGGTCAACTCAACAAAGTTAGACAAAATCTTTTCATAAAGTTTATTTTTCCAAAGAAGGATTGAACTCTCTTCTTAGTTCTCGAGGTGGAACCTTGTTGATGGCTTCCACTCTCTCAAGATCAATCATGACCCCTTCCTTTGATACAATGTGACCAAACAAATTTTCCTTCTACACTCCAAAATGGCACTATTTGGGATTCAATGATATGCCATAATCTCTACACCTTAACAACATCTCTCTAAGTGTTGCAAGTGATCATTTATTTTTATGGAAAACATAGTTACATTATCTTGATAAACAACAATGAAATCATTAATATAACCAACAAATGCTACATCCCTTTCTCTTTGGAAATTTTCTCCAACATTACTTAAGCCAAAAGGCATCTTGACATTGAAATAAGTTCACCAAGGAGTTTTAAAGGCAGTCTTTATTCTTTCTTACTCCTTCACAAAAACTTGATTATAGCCAAAGAAACCATCCAAAGTGGATAACAATTTAGAACCAGTTACCAATTATAGCATATTCTCCATGTTTAGAAGAGGGTAATTATGTTTCAATGATGCTTTATTCAAGTTCCTAAAGTCTACACACAACCTTATATCACCATTATTTTTTACTGAATTTTCAACCCACGATGAGTACCTCATGAATGATCCCTCCATCCCTAAACTCCTTCAATTATTCTTGCATATTAAAGAAAGGAGTGGATTGATCAGCCTCTATTTTTGTCTAAAAGGCTTGGAATTAGATTCAAGAGGAATTTCATGTTTGGAACAAATCTTCCTTGTATGCCTTCAACTCGAGTAAGACCAATCTAGAAAATCTTGATATTTCTTCAAAAATTGAACTAGGACTTCTGCTTCTCTTTCTAGATTGCTTCCTAACAAGATTTTAAGAGGTTTTTTTCTTTGTGGCCAAGTTGTGCTCTTCCACATATCTTGAAACCAACATACTTTTTTAATAATGCAATCAACATTATTAAAGTTTGATTTAAGTGCTACCAAACCTCTTGGAATCATGTTTTTCTTTCATCTGGATTATGTTTTACCAAATAAAGTTTTCTTTCCTTTAGTAGCACACACCATTGGTTCCTAATCTATATTTTGGTCATAAAACTCACCTTAGTTTTGTTGCTGCTCAAAATACTCTCGCCCCATTTTTCCATTAAAAATTTATCAATTTATGGTCTTTGTCACATTTTATCTTCCCGTATTGTGCCGAAAAGTCTCCACCTTCCTTTTTTGTGTAACCAAACCTATTCCTTGACGATGGATCATGTATAGATCAAAAAAAGTTTCCTCATTTTTTTGTTCATTTAAAAAGTTTGTATTTTCATGTAAAAACTCGGGTTGTCTTGTTCTTTCCATTTCCCACAATCGGGATTTGCTTTCCTCATCATTTTTTCCTACATACTTGAATAAAAATGAATGGATTTAGCTTAGAAGGAATGTGTCGAGTCTTGTAACATTTCTAAATTCTATATCCTTGGAGAAAATTTCATCTCCAGGCTCAAATGGTCATTTTTCTACATTTTACGGTTAGACAAGCATTTCTCCCAGTCAAATTTACATCCTTGCATCAACAAAAAATGTGGCCTCTTTTGGTTGGACGTGGATCCACAAGGTACTTCAAAATTTTGTGAATCACCTCAACTTAAAAATCCTGTCTACATGGAAGAATGACACTTATTTGAAGATTTGCTTTTTTTTTGGCCTTGGAGTTACAGGAGGAAACGTGGAGCCTTTCCACTGGGTCTTCCCATACTTAGTCATTTTCAAAAGTTTTGAGAGGCTGGGACACGTGGAGGGATCACGCATTTTGAGGACCGGCCCTTGAATTTTATTTTAAAGAAGCACCGAAGGGGGAAACTTGGAGGCCTCCACTCACTTTGCATTTTTCTTGGACTTTTCAATGGCTAAAGGAGATTTCCTCAGACCATGACACATGGTGCCTTCCGTTGAGCTTTAAGCTCTAAAATTTTTCCAAGATAGCCAAGACATGATGGTGAGCCCATGCTCATTCAAGTCTCAAATTTTGGGGACCATCTCAAGATGAGCCATTGTGACACGTGCCAATTTGAAAATTCAAAAGGTGGGAAACATACCAATCGGAGGCAACTTAGATTTTTGCCTCTTGTCATAAAAAGGATTACATCATCAAAATGACCTACAAGCTGACGAAAGAGAATAGTCAAAATTGTATTCAAGTTAATGGTGGAGGTGTGGACTTTCGGGGAAATGTGGAAAATTTCCTTTTTGGAGAAGGGAGTTAAAAGTGTAAAAGGAGGCATTTCCTACTAGGACCACATTAGAAACTAAAAGCGGAAGGGTGGAGCTACGGGGAAAACTTGGAAAAATTTCCCTTTTCTAAAAAGGAGGTGAAATAGTAGAATTTGGTCATGGTTACTTTGAGACCCACCTTACGACACGTGTTATGCTCATTTCTCAAGGGGAGGGAGTGGACCAAAATGTGAAAATTTTACATTTTTCAAAAAAGTTGTAAAAGTAGAAAAGGAACCCGTAGGCCTATTTTAAAGTGGATCTCCCACATGGATGGTCCAAATTCAAAATAGAAATCAATGGCAGTTATGCATCTATATCTGATTTTTCCACCATTTTCACTCTAAGAGCTCCTAGAGATGCGAGTCTTCATGATTTCTCGATATTTCTTGCATGCCAAATAGAGAGGAGAGTTAATTTGATAACTAAATTTTTGGGAAGATTTGGGGACATATTTTACTTTTAAGATGATATCGACCTCTTGGCTTGATCTCGATCTTCCATTTTTCCTTCTTGGGCATAAAGAACTAGATTTGATAGATTAGGGGTGAAGGTGGTTGGTGAGTAGAGGGAAAATTGATCGATCTAGAAGAAGGATTTTAATGTGGGAGATGTTCGAAGAGATGTACCTTGAGCACCGAAAAACATTTTACGAGATCTGATTCGGAAATCACGATGGGGATTATGGTGAGCAATAGTACACTCAATCTTTGGATTTTTGGGGGAAAAATCTGTTGTACAAGGTTATAAATTACACGAACTTATCGTGTAAATGGTTAGAGTGTTAGTCATTGGGACTAATTTTTCTAAGAAAAAGCTCGATAGAACCCATCCTTCGAGAAACCATCTGAAGAAACATGTTTATCTCCTTTGTGTTAAATTTTATCATGTCAAGGTGGTTGCGAGTACATCCATTGAAAATCTCTTAGATTGTTCTAGAAACTTTCCCTGTTGATAAATTTAATCAAACTTGAGTTAATATATGTTATATTTGGGAAAAATTATGTTTTCTTCATTTTTGAATGTCTCTGCAAGTAGTTTTCTTGTTTGTTTTGCAATCTTACATTGAAATCTTTATAAATTACACAAGATCTTATCCTTATGATAGTTTGGTGGAATTTGTAATTTCATTTATCGAAGAGATTTCATTTGATAGTGAAATAAAAAATTTAATATCACTCTAACTCCTAACATGACTATTATATTGTTTGTTATCCTTTGAGGCTATCTTAGGCATGATGAAACTAAGGTTGATAATATTTAGTTAAGTTTTCCAATTTGAGCCTTCATTTTGGATCCTCAAAGTTTATGTGAAAAGTGTTGATCTAGGCCTCCATTGAAGCATATATTCTAGTTAAAAAATAACATCTAGCTATCTCGAAGCATTATTTTGTTCAATCTCTCTATTTTTGTAAATTTTCGAAGAATCTAGTGAATCAAGTTCATTTCTACCTCACCTCCCACCAAAAATTGATTTAAAAACAACCAATCATACCCATACTACCCATGTTTTTCATGTTTTATACAAATGCATAATTTTTACTACCAAAACATGTAGAAACAATCAAGTTTCCATTTTCTTTAGTGGCGTGAACCTCACTTAGAAAATATCTCCATTATGTAGAGTGACAACTCTTTAGAGTAAGGTTTTTTTACATTGATCTCCACAAAAATGATGCTTCAAAAGGGTCCTCTCACCCTGGTTCAAAGTCTCAACCATAAAGTAGTGAGGATAGGTCAAATCCTCTTGAGGGTGCTACCCATTTCTCCACATCTGAGTGACAAAGAGAAAGCTACATTTCATCCTGGCAGCTACAAAATTACACACTACATATTTTGCTTGTCTCTAAGCTTCCTACTAAGCCCTGTGATGGTGCTTTCTTCTAGGGAGAATCAATTTGGGTACCAACACATGATTGGTGTTGTTTCGGGGACATAATGTTTACATTTCATATTCATACCATGGTAAACACTTATTATATGCTCTAAAGTGCTAATACATTTTTTCAAACATCATTTTGTGTTCGGGTTGTAAGAAGTATTCAAAGTTGTAAGTGTTGTGTGAAATTCTTTCATTTTGGACACTAGTGCACTATCTTTCATTGATAAATCTGAAAAGAAAAGTCAAATCATCCCATTTCTAGTTTCTAGTGTTGACAAACATTTGACAGATCATATTTTAGTGCATTTACACAATTGAGGTGGAAATCCTTAATGGCGACTCCTTGTTGATTTAATTCTTGATGAGTACCGAGTGTCTTAACCTGCTGTCAAGTGAGTTACATTACAAATATTTGCAAAGATGGAAGGAATAAGATATTTCTTTGTTATAGATCCCGCTGCTAGGACATTATTTCAGAGCTAGGAAAAATAAATTCATAAGGAAGAAAATCCTTGAGAGTTGTTGGAGATCAACAGACAAGAAAAGGGATCTCCATTGATGAAAGTGATTGGCCTATTATTGAAGACTGCCATTCAAGTGCTTCTAAATTAGGTATCCTCTTTGTGGAATTGAATTCTCCAACTAGAGAGGGGACTTCATTTGATTTCAAAAGTTTTATTTTCATTTTTCCCCTATCTTTTAAAAGTTGATAGGGTTTTCCAAGAATCAAGGACTTTAGGGGATATCCATTTTGAAATTTATACTCCTATTTTTAAAATACCCTCTGCTCCTTATCATTTTGTCTCTCCTATAGGGTCACCTCCTCAAAAAAACATGGCCAGCCCCCACCTAGACCTCCATTTTTGTAAACACCTTTGGTCCTATAAATTTTAAAGGGATGGTTGGTTATCCAAATGCAATTCCCAGGATGTAAGAAATATATTAAAAATTCCAAGGAAACAATGCTATAGCTGGTGATCAACATTTAAATATTTTTATCAATATGATGGAAAACTTTGAGATTGAACTTGAAGATGTATATATCAAATTTTTATCCATAATTTTGAAGAGGATGCAAGAGAATGGTATAAAGATTTTCTAGATAATTCCATTGATTCTTGGACAAGATGAAAATCATTTAAATTGTAGTATGGTGATAGAATTGACCCTAGGTTTCTCCTATCATATTTTCAAAACATCAAGAAGAATCCTAATGAGTTAGTACATGATTTGAACACAAGGTTTAACAAGACCTTGAGGAGATTTCCTATTAGCTTAATGCCATGTGATGAATCATGTTTGATAAAATATTCGGATGCATTTGATAAAAATGTTACTTACTACTTGAGGAAAAAAACCCTACTAATTTGAGGAGGCCTTCACCATGGCTTGAAAATTGAGAATAACATCAAGGAAAATGGAAATCCTCCAAAAAGGGAGGGTATAACACTAATTAACCCAAAAATCCTCAAAGAAGTAAGGTTGTTGATTTGAGAAAGTTGTGAAAACTTTGATAGGGGATGTCAAAGAAATATCATACAAATTAGCCTAGATAGAAAAAGGAATTGGGTAGAGTTCATAAGGTACAAGCAGCAAGGCCAACAAAGGTTTACAAATCATCATAGAAATGATCGAGATTTAATGACAGAGGCAAGGGACCTGTGGATTTTAAATAAATAGTCATGGGCTAGGGAAAGCAGAATGGTACCTTATCCTTTGGCTGCCAAATTTTTGTTATGGAGAGATAGATGTCATTGATTGGTGAGACGGATGTTTCATGCCCCATGCTCCATGTGAGGAAGATCAGCAAGAAGAACAAGAATCTTATGATGATAATGATAATGATGTTTGCATGATGGGTTGCTCCACATGCTCACAACAAGGAAACTTCAACCGAGGTAATAAGTGCTAATTGTTGTTGATTTTTTGGATTTCATCACTAGGGTACCTATTCTTCCTCCCTCTCATACTTTAGAAGTAGATACTATATAATATTTTGAATTTCCCAATAATTACTTTGAATATTTAATTTCTTTAATGATAAATAAGTATGATGGAGGAATCCCATCCGATAAGGATAGGTAGTTATTGATGAATGTTGTTGTGGCTTAATAAAAGGAATAAAACACAAAAGTAGGGTTTTCAAGGTATAGGGCCTTAGCCAAGCCAAAAAATCCATTTCTTTCAAATATTCCTAAAGAGGCTCCTAAGAAAGATGCATCTACCAAGGGCCTTGATGTCCCACACAAAATCATACCCCTCCTAATGCACAAGATATTAAAAATCATGTGCCATCTAATGAGTGTGTGTCAACCTTCCTTCCAATGTTTTCATGCCAAATTTTGTCCCTTATCATATTTCCCAAGTCTTAAGTCATATCAAGATCTCAATTCCAATTGTTGAGTTACTTAGGATTCTGAGCACAAGAAAAGGGCTTTTGAGTATTTGGGGTTGAAAGAGGAGAAGGTTGCCCTAGGTAGAAAAATAAACATTGTGGAAACTCCAATAGTCATTGAAGAGTTAGAGACACCAATAGTGTTGGAAGAACTAGGTGAATCACATGAGGTTTATTTTGGGACATCCTTGGTGGAGTCTCAACTAAATGTGGATCCATTCTTCACCACTACGATCATTAAAGAAAATTATTACCCAACCGTATGTTTGACTCGGGGGAATCATGCAATGTTATGCCTCTAGAGGTCATGAATGAGCTAGATATCAAAATAACAATAGCATAAATGGGAAGTGTACTGCTATAACTCCATAAGAGTGTCGGTGGTTGGATGTGTGAAAGGTCCGGTGGCAACTTGTAGCTTACCTAGGTAAAAACATGATGCTTGATGTTGTTATTGTTGACTACCTAGCTAAGTGGGGTATGTTGTTATCTAGAAAATGGGATGCAAGTGTTGGTGGGAGTGTTCAAATGGACATGTCCTATGCTACCATCCCAATTGATGGTAGCTTGTCAAGTTGTATGAGAAAAGAAGATGCTACATGACTTATTGAAGATCCCAACAATGCATCTTATGAGTATTATACACAAGTGTTGATGCTTGATAACTTTATAGGATTTTCTCGATGGAAAAGATCACAAGATTGAATAATTAAAGTGTCTTGAACATGAAGGCTCTCCTTGGAATTTATTGTTTGATGGATCTTGATCCAAGTTCGAAATGGTGATGGTGTTGTTTGATTTTCCAAGCTAGGAAGAGTTTGTATTTTCCTTCAACCTCAACTTTGAGTGCACTAATAACATTGCTGAGTATGAGGCACTATTTTTAGGTTTGAGGATTTCTTGGAAATATGGTGTTAAGGACATCATTTTAAAGAGATTCAGATTTAATTGTAAAGTAAGTCATGAAACTTTATTCCACAAAAAATTAGTAAATGAAATAATACAAACATGTAGTTTGGGATCTCATTAAGATGTTTGATTCATTCAATATTGTGCATCATGATAGGAATTCCAATGATTTGGTAGAAAAACTTACTATATTGGGATCTTGGTTTGATAATTGTACAAGTATCCCATATTGTGAATATGATGTTGAGGTGTTAACTAGGCCATTTGTACTAAGAACATTAAACATTGGGAAGTTTTTAATGATGATGCCTAGGTAAAAGATTTTTGCATAAACAGGGAGTTTTTATCAAAATATTGATTGGGAGTTAATGGTGTGCATAGTAGAGGGTAAAGAAACCTTGTTTGGAAAAGGCATCATCTAACTAAAGACTAATACCATTCCTAGAGGGATGGTTGTCTTGAATCCAACTTTGATAATGTTGATCACATTATTAACAGATGCATAGTAGCCTCAAGGGATATTGAGGAGCATGACCTTGGCACAAAGGAGAAACCAAGGAAGATTTGGTTGGGAAGTAATCTCAACAAGGAGGAAAAATAGTCTTATGTCAATTGCTAAAAAAATATAAAGATTGTATGGCTTGGACTTATTTTGAATTAAAGGCATACAGAGAGGATCTATTTCAACATGAGATTCCCTTGGAATCTAATGCAAAACCATTCAGGTAGAAAAAGAGGCCAATCAATCCACTCCTATCTCTTAAAATGCAAGAGGAACTAAAGAAACTGAGGGATGGAGGGATTATTAATCCTATAAGGTATTCTTCTTAGGTTACAAACCTAGTACCAATCAGAAAGAAGAATCTTGACATCAGGCTGTGTGTGGACTTTAGGAATCTGAATAGAGCATCAATGAAGGATAATCATCCTTTACCAAACATGGTGAACATGTTGCAACTATTTATCGGTTGAGCTACTATCTACCCTGGATGGTTTCTCTAGTTATAACCAAGTTGTTGTGAAGGAATCAAAAATAATTAAGACAACCTTTACCACCCTTGGGGAACATATGTATATGTCAGGATGCCCTTTGGACTAATGAATCTTTGGAGAAACATTTCAAAGATCAATGGATGTTACTTTTGCTGGTTACATCAATGATTTTATTGTTGTCTACCAAGATGATGTAACTATGTTCTCCAGAAAGAGAGGTGATCATTTGCAGCACTTGGAAAAATGCTAATAAGATGTAGAGAATATGGCATTTCACTCAATCCAAAGAAGTTCCATTTCAAAGTATAGAAGGTAAAATTTCTTGGTCACATTGTGTCATAAGAAGGGGTAATGATTGATCCAGAAAGGGTAGAGGCCATCAGCAAGGTCCCAATTCCAAGAACCAAGAAAGGGATTCAGTCCTTCTTTAGGTAGATAAATTTATCGCAGATTGATATCAAACTTTTTGAATTGACAATTCCAATCACTCGACATGCTAAAGAAGGACTAGACTATCAAATGGGAGGAGGATTCATTCAAGATTTCAATGGGATCAAGGAGGCATTAAAGAATGCCCCTGATTTAGTAGCTCCAGATTATAACAATCCTTTCTAACTATTTTATTTTTCTTCAGAGAACACTATTGCATTTGTCTTGTTACAGAAAGATGATGAAGGGGCTAAGAGAGGCCAATTACCTTTTTTAGTAAGGCATTGGAGGGCTGAGATGAAATACACTATTATGGAGAAAAATCATTTTCCTTGCTAAAATAAACAAAGGTTTTCAGATCTTACATTTTGAGTTCTATAATTGTCGTTTCTTATATTTCCCACACTATGGTGAAAGACATATTATAGAGATGGAAGGCTCAAGAAAAAGATGCATATGGGTGAACAAGTTGTAAGAATATGACCTAGATATCCAAACCATGAAGTTGGTAAGAGGTTTAGGTTTGGGCTTTATGGCTAAGAGAAACTTGCAAAATATTGAGGTAAATGAAGTAGAAGAAGGAAGGGTAGATGTTTTTGAAAAATTGGTGATTTTTGAGTGGTACAAGGATGTGATTTTTATCTCATACATTTTATCTTTGCCCTAAGTATTTGAGTAAGAACTAGAAAAGAGCCCTTAATTTGGCTTCCCAAAAATATGTCATTGCGATTACGGGTTAGCTTGGAAGAACATCGAGGGAGTTTCTTAAGTGCATCATTAAAGATGAAGCCCCAAGATAATTTCTCATATCTTATGGAGGAGTTTGTGGGGGAATTTTTTGGAAGAGTCACAACACACAAGATATTCATGGCTAGTTATTTGTGGCATAATCTCTTTAAGGATACAACTCTTTTGGTTAGAAGATGTGAGAGTTGTCAGTGATTTTCTAGAAAGCTGAAAGCTTAGGCTCTCTTCCATTGCATCCAAGTTGTATCAATTGAAGCCCCATTCAAGAAATGGGGAATGGATTTCAATGGTGAGATTTTAGACCCTTCAAGTGCTGGCCATAAGTGGATTCTTGTAGCCACTGATTACTTCACCAAGTGGGTGGAGGAAATCCCCACCAAAAGAGAAACACACCAAATTGTCATGGATTTTATGTTGAACCATATCATCTGTAGGTTTGGGGTACAAGTTAAAATTATTGCTGACAATGCCATGAGCTTTAGAGCTAAACCTTTGGTGGAAATGTAGAGAATATGGGATCAATTTGACATATGCCTCTAATTATAATCCCCAAGGAAATGGACAAGATAAGTCCAGTAATAAAAATTGTTGAAGATTATTAGAAGAACCTTGGAGTTGAACAAGAGAAAATGGGGTGAGCAATTGAAATTTTTATCTAGTAGATGACCGAATTACTTATTAAGAGAGCCACTGGACAGAGTCCATTTGAGTTGGTGTATGGAACTCTAGGCCCTTCTTCCCCGCATATGTAATTATCCTCGTATCAATTCATTCAACAACTGGAAGATCAAGAAGTAAGTCCATATGATGCCCACATTAACCATATTATTGAACTTGATGAAGAAAGGAGGGAATCTCACCAAATGTATGTAAAGTTCACGAGAAAAGATGAAAAGTTATTTGACAAGAAGGTAACTCCAAGAGCTTTCAATGTTGGATATTTTGTGTTGTTATTGGATAATAGGCATGAAGAATAAGGAAAGCATGGAAAATTTGACGCTTTATGGATGGGCCCTTACTCCATTGATATTAGGATTGATGAACATACTTTCTTCCTGAAGGACTTAGATGGGGAATTGCTTGAACTTCTTGTTAATGGCAAGCATCTAAAGCATTTCTTGGATTGATTCCTAGAATCAAGATGCTCTCATCTGTACAGTGTATAGTTCGTTGGTTTGTTTTCTGTCTTTTGTGTTTTTTGTTTTTGTTTGGTCCTTGGTGGCCTAGTTTTGTTGGTTTCTCTGTTCATTTTTGGGGAGACGGTTCTAGTTTTATGCTCTGCAAGCTGAATCCTTTTCCCAATGGATATTTTTGGCACTTGGTCTACCTTTGTTCTTGTGGCACTTGCAAGGAGTGCCCATCCCGAGTTAGAGCCGATGTTGGTGCTCAAAATAGTCTCACCCCATTTTTTCCACTAAAAATCTATCAATTTATGGTCTCTCAGAATTTTATCTTCTCGTATTGTGCCCGAAAAGTCTCCACCTTCCTTTTGTTATTTGTAATTATTACTTTCCCTAGACTAGGGATCATGTATAGATCCAAAATTATTTTCTCATTTCTCTGTTCATCGAAAATTTTTGTATTTGGGTGTAAAAACTGGGTTGTCCCATTATTTCCATTTTCCACAATCAAGATTTGATGTCCTTATCATTTTTCCCTAAATACTTGAAGAAAAATGAATGGATGTATCTCAAAGGAATGTATTTGAGCCTTTTAACATTTCTAAATTCTCTTTCCTTAAGAAAATTTCATCTTTGGGATCAAATGGTCATTTTTCCGTATTTTATGGTTTGCAGGTGTTTCTCCCTAGTAAAATTTACATCTTGCATAATAGGAAACATGGCTCTCTTTTGGTACAATGCGGCTTTACAAGGTAATTAAAAAAATTTAATCACCTCAACTTAAAAATCTTGTCTACATGGAAAAACAATGCTCATTTGAAGATTTTCTTTTTTGTTGCCTTGGAGTTGATTCGAGAGGACATGTAGAGGCTTCCACCGAGTCTTCCCATACTTTGTCTTTTTCAAAATGTTTTGAGACACACTGAGACATGTGGAGGGACCACACATGTTTGGGGACCGGCCTTGAATTTTTTTTAAAGAAGTGTCGGGAGGACACTTGGAGGCCTCACTCACTTTGCATTTTTCTTGGACTTTTCAAAGCTAAAAGAGATTGCCTCGGACACGACACATGGTGCACCTTCTGCTGAGGTTTAAGCCTCTAAACAATTTTTTCGGGGATAGACATGTGGTGATCTCACGCTCATTCAAGGTCTCAAATTTTTGGGATAATCTCAAGATGTGCCATTGTGACACGTGTCAATTTGAAAAGTCTAAAGGTGGGAAGCGGACCATAGGAGGTAAGTTGGATTTTTGCCTCTTGTTATCAAAACAATCAAATCATCAAAATGACCCACAAGCCTGACAGAGAATAGTCAAAATTTTGTTCCAGTTAATGGCGAACGTATTGACTTTTAGGGGAAATTTTGAAAATTTTCCTTTTGTGGAGAAGGGAGTTAAAAGTGTAAAAGGAGGAGGGGTTCCGCTGGGACCCACATCAAAAACTAAAAGTGGAAGGGTGGAGCTGCGGGGAAAACTTGGAAAAAGTTTCCTTTTCTAAAAAGGAGGTGAAATAAAAATTTGGTCATGGTTCCTTTAGGACCCACCTTAGGACACATGTCATGCTCATTTCTCAAAGGTGGCAAAGGTGAAGCAAAATGTGAAAATTTTACATTTTTCCAAAAATTTGTAAAAGGAAAAAAGGAACCCATAGGCCCATTTTAAAGTGGATCTCCCACATGGATGGTCTAAATTCAAAATAGAAATCAATGACAGATGTTCATCTACATTTTATTTTTCATCCATTTTCACTCTAGAGCTCCTAGAGATGCAAGTCTTCATGATTTCTTTATATTTCTTGCATGCCAAATAGAGAGGAGAGTTAATTTGATATCTAAATTTGGTGGGGAAGATCTAGGGACATATTTTACCATTAAGATGAGATCTTACCTCTGGGCCTGATTTGATCTTTGAGTTTTCATTCTTAGGCACACAGAGAACTAAATTTGACATATTAGGGGTGGAGGTGGATGGCGAGTAGAGGGAAAATTGATCTACAAGGAGTTGAATGCGGGAGATGTTGAAGAGATCTACCCCTTGAGCACATGAAAACATTTTTAGATCTAATTTTTGGAAGTGCGATCAAGATCATGGCGAGTAATGGTACACTCGAATTTTGAATTTTTGTGGGAAAATTTTTGTTGTAAAAGGTTATAAATTACATAAGAATTTATCATGCAAATGGTTGGAGTGTTAGAGGTTGGGACTGATTTTTTCTAAGAGAAAATCTTGATAGAACCCATCCTTATGAGAAACCATCTGAAGAAACATGTTTATCTCCTTTGTGTTAAATTTGATCATGTCAAGGTGGTTGCGAGTGTACAACCATTGACAAGCTCTAAGATTGTTTATAAACTTTCCCCCCTGATGACAAATTTAATCAAACTTGAGTTAATTTGCGTTATTTTGAGGGTAAAATTGTGTTTGCTTCATTTTTAAATGTCTGCAAGTTAGTTTTATTTTTCCCATTGCAATCTTACATTGAGAATTTTTAATCACACAAGATCTTATCCTTGTGATAGTTTGGTGGCATTTGCATTTCATTAATCAAAAGTGTTTTCATTTTGATAGTGAATAAAAAATTAAAATCACTATGACTCCTACCATGACTATAAGATTGTTTGTTATCCTTTGAGGCCTATCTTAGGCATGATGAAAGCGAGGTTGATAATTTTTAGTTAAGTTCTCAAATTTGAGCCTTCATTTTGGATCCTTGAAGTTTGTGTGAAAAGTGCTGATATGGGCCTCCATTTAAGCACATATTTTGGTTAAAGGAACATTATAGCTATCTCAAAGCATTCTATTATTCAAGTTCTCCATTTTATAAAATTTCTCAAGAATTTGGTGAATCAATTTCATTTCTACCTCACCTCCCACCAAAAAATCATTTAAAAACAATCAATCATACCCATACTACCCCCTATTTGTCATGTGTGTATACAAATGTATAATTTTTACTACCAAAACATGTAAAAACAATAAGGTTTGAATTTTTTTAGTGGCCTGAACCTTTCTTAGAAAATATCTCCATTATCTAGAAGGAAAACTCATAAGAGTTAGGTTTTTTGTATTGATCATATTTTATTCAATGTTTTCTTAATAATTTCACAGGAAGGATATCTCCATCTCCTCCACAAAGAACATGATAGAAAAAAGGTCCTCTCACCCTAGTTGAAAGGCACAACCATAAAGTAGTGAGGATAGGTGAAATCCTCTTGAGGGTACTACCAATTTCTCCACATTTGAGTGACAAAGAGAAAGCTACATTTCATCCCCGGCTACAAAATGACACACTATATGCTTTGTTTGTCTCTAAGATTCCTGCCAAACCTGTGATGCCACTTATGTTTTGAGGGAGAATCAATTTGGGTAATAACAAGTTCTACAGAAATTGTTTCACCTGGGCATCATCATCGAAGACTTAACAAATTTTAAAGTTGTCAGGGACATATAGCCTTATTAGTATTTAAACATCATACTCACAAATGGAGATAATGTAAACTTTCTAAATCTAGATCCTAACACTGCTAACTTTTCTACAACAACATTAAACTCTCTATCATGGTGTACAATATTAAATGAGTCAAACATTTCAATCAAATCCTAGACTACATTTTTATATTGTTTCATTCTCTGATTTTTATTAGCATACAATTTTCTAATTTTCTTGACAATAAGTTCTAAATCTCCTTTGAAAATGATATCCTTTACACCATATTTCCATGTAATTCTCAAACCCAATAATAATGCTTCATATTCAGCAATGTTGTTAGTGCATTCAAAGTTGAGTTTGAAAAGAAAAAAACTCTTCCTAGCCTGGAGAAATCATAATGATACCAAGACCATTTCAAAACTTGGAAAAGCTCCATCGAATAAAAGGTGTAAAGAAAACCTACTTGTTCAAGATATTTACATTGATCAATCTTGTTCTCTTTGCCATCAAAAATCCAATAAGTTATCAACATCTACATCAACATACAACACTTCATAAGAATCATTATTAGGATCTTCAATGAGGTGCAACATATTCTTATCTCCATACAACTTTACAAGGATTCCTTCAATTGGAATGGTGGTAAAAGACATATCCATCTAAACACTTCCACCAACACTTGTAACACACTTTCTTGATAACAACATGCCCCATTTGGCAATTCAATCAATAATAACAACATCAAGTTTTAAAGTTCTTACCTAGATAAGTGCAAGTTGTACCACCAAATCTTTACACATCTTAAACTGGCACCTCTATAGAATCCATTCATAAAGGTACACTTGCCATAAGTTTTTTCACTTTAATGTTCAATTCATTCATGACCTCTAGAGGCATAACATTTCATGATGCTCTAGAATAAAACATACAATTTTGCAACAGTCTATCATTAATAATCGGCGTTGTAAAAAATGGATCAACATTTAATTGAGACTCAACCAAAGATGTTTTCAAGTAAACTTCAGGTGGTTCAACCATCTCCTCCAATGTTGGTGATTTTTCTAGGTCTATAATGGTTAGAGGAGGAGTTTCTAGATTATTTATATTTCAACTTGGGTACTCCTATCTTCTTCCAATCCCAAATACTTCAAAGGCCCTCTTCTTGTGCTCTAGAATCCTAAGCGGTTAACAATTGGAACATAAATATTGATGTGACTCAAGACTTGGGAAATATCATAAGGAATGTGTTTGGGAAAAGCAACATTTGGAGAAATATTGATAAACTCAATGGATGGCACAAATTTTTCACATTTTGGGCATGGGTGGGAATACCAGTTCTACTTGAGAAACAAGGCCTTCACTAGATGCATATTTATTTGGAGTTTATTTTGGGATATTGGTGAGAACTTGGGTTTTTAGTTTGGCTTGAGGCATTGCCCCTTTGACAAATTTACTTCTTGTGTTATAATCTTTTTCTTGGGCAATAAGAAAATTCATTAACATATTTCTATCCTCTTCGATGGGATTTCTCCATCATACTTCTTAATCATTAGAACTCTTAGGTATAAAAATAATTATTAGGAATTTCAAAATCTTGTACCATATATATTTATAAAGTATGAGAGGGAGGAATAATAGGTGGCCGGTGAATGCATTCCCAAAAACTTACAATTATTCTTGTGTTATTACTTTATTTGAAGTTGCTCTTCTTTGTGAACTTGTAGAGCAATCCACCATGTATACATCATCATTAGTGTTATCATCATCATCAAATTCTTAAACTTTTTGATCTACTTCACAGGAGGGTGGGGTAAGAAACATTTTTCACACCAATCAATATCATTTTCTCTTTAACAACAATAAATCGGCATTTAGATGATCAAGAACTACTCTATTTTACCTATCTTGGGGTTTTCTAGCTCCCATGGGTCCTTTACCTATGTCATAAGACCATTGATCATTTGTAGGATGATTTGAAAATCTGTCTTTCCTTGTTTCCTATGCTGACCTTGAGAACCTTGTCCAATTCATTTATCAGTTTAACACCCTCCCTCTTAGGAGGCTTTCCAATTGCTTTAATGTTGTTCTCAATCTACAAATCCATGGTAAAGGCCTACCTCAAAGTTCCGGGGTTCTTATCCCTCAAATAGTAAGCAAATTTCCTATCAAATGTATTCTAAATACTTTATCAGACATGATTCAACACATGGCCTCAAATTAATAGGCAGTCTTCTCAATGTTTTGTTAAATATTGTATTGAAATCATGCTGATTTATTAGGATTGTTTTTTATATTTTAAAATTCTGATAAAAGAAACCTAGGGTTTATTTTATCTCCATATGGCAATCTAAAAGCAGTTTTCATCTCGGTCTAAGAATTAATGGAATTGTTTGGAAAATATTTATACCAATCCCTTGCATCTTCTTCTAGAGTATGGATACACAATTTAATGTAAACATCCTCAAATTCTATTTCAAATCCTCCATCATATTTACAAAGAGATTCAAGTGCTGATTCACTAGTGATTGCATTATTTCCTTAAAACTTAGCCAATATATTTCTTACATCTTGTGGCACAACATTTGGATAGCCAACCATAGCTTGAAAATTGATGGGACCAAAAGTATTAACAACAAATGGAGGTCTGGGTTGAGGATGAGCCATATTATTTTGAGGAGGTGACCTTAGAGGAGATGCAAAATGATGAGGAGTGAGAAGTTTGTGTGGTACATGGATGTAATTCTCAGAATGACTTGCCTCTAAAGGCTCTATTTCTTGGAAAAATATATCAGATTTGGAAAATATAGGGGCAGATTGAGAAGAAAATTTTTTCAAATACAAATGAAGGCCCCTCTCTAGATGGAGAATTTAATTCAACAAAGAGACTACCTAATTCAAATTCACTTGAGGAAATATTATAATATTCAATCACAGTTTGATCAGTTTCACCAATAGATATCTCTTTTTCTTGATGCTTGATCTCCAAAAACCTTCAAATTATTCTTCCTTTTAAATTAGACTTTCCCTTCTCTTGAAATAACCTTCTACTAGGGTCCTTGGCAAGGAAAGATCTTCTTCCTTCCATCTTTGGAAATATTAAAAAATATTACTTGGTATATGTTAAGACACTTGTATTTAATAAGAATTTAAACAACACGAAGTCGCCACTAAGGATTTTCACCTTAGTTTGTGAAAATGCACTATGAAATACCTATCAAATGTCTTTCAATACTAGATTCATGCAAATCTTATAATATCTTATCTTCTTTTACCCAAATTTATCAATAATGATAGAAAATTCATGTAATAAGCGTATAAGATGAAAATATTACACTCAAAACTTACAACTTTGAACAATTCTTATAGATTTGAATAGAGAATGATGTTTCAGCAATGTATTTGCACTTTAAAATTTGTAAGAAGCATTACCAGGGTCTATATGCATTGTTGATGGTGTTAAAACTTTGCACACAACTTCATTTCCCCAAACGATGGAACCACGAGTGTTGTTTCCACATAAATAGATCCTAGAGCTCAAATAATCCCCAGAAATGGTGCCACAAGTGTTTTTACCATACAAATAGATCCCGAGCTCAAATAATCCTCGATAACACAAATCAGATCCCGAAAATGGTGCCACGATTGTTGATATCCAAATTTGTTCTCCTTTTCAAGATGAGTAGCAACATCACAAATATTGACATGGAGCTTAGAGACGAGATAGATCATTCATGTATGTCATTTTTATCCGAGCATGAGATTCTAACTTTCCCTTTCTCACTCAAATTGTGGAGATATGGATAACACCTTCATTAACAATTTGATCTATCCTTACTGCTTTAGGCCGTGCCTTTCACTAGGGTGAGAGGACCCATTTTGTAACCTCTATCAGTGAAGAACAATTAAGATATCCTTATTTACACAAATTTGAAAGGGTACCCTAAGAAAATATGATCAATGCACCACAATTTAACTCTCACAAGTTATCACTTCTAAAGAATGGTGATATTTACTATACATGGCTAAGGTTACTAAAGACATTATGGAATCCTGATTGCTTTCGCATATTGTAGTAGTAGAATTTATACATTTGTGGACACATAGAGAAAACAAGGGTAGTTAAGGATGGATTAATGGTTTTTGAATAAGTTTGAAAGTCAGAGATTAAGAAGGATAAAATTGATTATATTAGATATTTGAGAGACTTCACAATAATTGGAAAGCTAAATGATGAAATCTTGAATAGCTAAAAATATCCTTTAACCTGAAGGTGTGCATCAATGGAGGCCCATATTTACACGGTTTCACACAATCTCCAAGAATTTAATATGAAGGCTTGAGATAAAGACTCAATAAAAAATAAAAGACCCCTGGTTCCTCATGCTTAAGATACGAGTATTCTCGAAGGCATACAAACAATCTTTATCAAAAATGACAGTGAAATAATTTTAAATTATTTATCTCATCACTTGAGGGTGAAATATATTCTTGAAATGAAATGATTAACATTTTTGCAAGTGTCTTGAAATGCCACTAAATTGTCATAGGGACAAGATTCTATGTGATTCGGAGGGACTTTAACACAAGATTGTAATAGGAATAACAAAATCTACTTGCACATTTAAAAAAACAAAGCAAAACACAACTTGCTCCTTTGAAAAAGATCGAGTGACCCACAAATTAACTCAAAATTGATTAGATTCATAGAGATAGGGGACGTGTAGCTTAGAGCTCAACCACTCCCACCCACCAACAATCAACCATGACGATTAATTTATAGCCCAAGGAAAAGCTTCTCCCTCTTTGAAACACAAGGAATGACAGACCTTGGGGGTGGATATCTCCCACTAAATTTACCAATAAATTTGAATTAAATTCAAAGCATGCATGGAGCCAAGGGGGAGAGAGGCTGGTGGTTGAAATTTCTAACGCAAACATAGGACAATGACGAACCCCATAGACCATGGTGTCACTTATAGGGGTATCATCTTCTTGAAATTTTGCTAGTCCAAAATGGCATACAATCGAGGCTCATAAAGCACTAAACAAGTTTAGCGGGGAGTGATAAAAATACAATAAAATAGCTTAAAGATAATTAATAAAATATTGATAATAGTTGATGATAAAATAATAATAAAAAATATCATCATCGATTGGATGATTACAAAATTATTCTTATTATTATTATTATTATTATTATTATTGTTATTTTACATCTTAAAATAATTATTAACTATATTAATAATGATCGCTTAAAATAATTATTCAAGCTCAACAAATAATAATAATAATCAATGATCAATGATCAATAATTCATAATAATAATCATTATATAGATATTTCATTTAAAAGGGCACACCTAAGTATCCTAAAAAAGTGGATATTCATATCGTCATTGAGGTAACCTATTTAAATTTGAGAACACAATTTTCCTTTAAAAGAATAATCGCAATGGATGATATGAAGGCCCACCACTAGAAGCATAGATAATGACATGAGAAGGTAAGACAAAGAGTAAGGATGTCATTTCTTCCTTGCAATAAGGTTGAATTCAACTAACAATCAATGAGAGCACACACAAATGTTCAACATTTAGCAAAAGGGTCAACAAACCAAGAACTAGAGTATACATCAAACGAGGAATTACATTCTCCTCCCCTTAAGAAAGCATCATCCTCGATGTGACATAACATTGAAGAAAGTAAGGGAGGTAAGAAGAAAACAAAAATAAAGATGAAAGTATGCCCTATGGTTAAAATTTTAATCGTTAAAGCACGACCACGGGTAGCCTTAGAAACATTTTGGCATAATGTTTAACTTTCAAAGTTCTACGTGAAGATTGGAAATTTCCTATTATTCATTATTTAATTAGTCTCTTTCCACACAACAAAATACTTGTCACACATCTATGATCGACATATAATACTTGAACAAAAGTGTACAACAACAACCATTAATTCCTACAATTCCACCGATGAAGATTTCACAAAGCTCACAATAATAGTTGCAGATACATAGTGTCAACAAGGGCATCAAATCCATATCCACAACATCAAAAAACATATCCAACTAACATGAGTAACACATACATCATAACACCACTCCCAAAGCATCAAAAAAACTCAACATATCTCCTGAAGCATAAATCACACACACAAATGTCTTCTTCCTCCCTCTAGTCTTTTATGACTCTGTCAAATATCTTATGACTCTCTCAAGGAATAAATAAATAATTTTCCTTTTTCTCCCCAAATAGGTTAGTTTACCTATGGCCCTAGGAACATAGATTCTGACACCCCTAACCCAAGTTACATAATAACTCGTGGTTTGGAAACCCGTTGGTTATCTATAACTCCTAGCGGTGTACCCCTATTTAATGAAGTAGGTCCATAGATAAATACATTCCATGGTGAATCCCATTACCCCTATACTACACATTCACGACAATAGAACCAACATAGAAATCTAATTCAAATGCCAAGTCATAAAGTACAAGCATTGGACTAGGCATTGAAATTTTTAAAATTTAAATAAGATCCAAATCCAAGCAAAATTTTTTTCCAAATAGCCATACTTAGTGCAAAAATCAACATGTTAATACTTCAAAAATGGAAATTCCCAATATATAAAACATACCAATTAAGAAAATTGCTATTCCTTGCAAAAATAAAATAAAAAGTTCAATTTAAAAATAAAATACATATATAAGAATAGCATATTATGATGACTATGTTGCCTTATCTTGCCACCAAGGGGGTACTCAATGAGTTGTTGAACACTCAGAACATTGAGCCTCAGCTCATAAAATAACATATCAATAATACAACTATCATCATCTCTATCTAAATCATCCCACCACCACTTCGACAAGGCTAAACATAGTCATACTTTCACTTAGGTTGAATCCATATGACAACGAGAAGGAGAGAGAGAAGGAGGATTAAATGTTGTCATATCACGAGCCTAAGCTTGGAGTCAACTTGCTTTGGCCCATGGTACAAAATTCCTCACTCCAAACATACACTTTTACCTGATTTCCCTTAGGATCGGTTAGTGTAAGGTTCATGACATAACACATATGCACATTACTAACACAATGGTAGTTGATGCATATTAACCATAGAGCTTTCACATGTGACATAAACATTGTAAATCACATACATTACATTCATGGTTTACAACACACCACATTACCACAAGTTACTCCCAAAGTGCAATTTATTGGTATCCAAATTGATTCTCTTATAAGGGATGAGTATCACCATGAAATTGGTAGGATCTTAGAGAAAGATGAAACATGATATGAGTCATTTTTAGCCGGGAGGATTAGGTGACTCTTTTCACTCGGGCGTTGGAGAAATGGATAGCACCTCACTAAGGGTTTGATCTACCCTCACTACTATAGGATGTGCCTTAACCATGGTGAGAGGACCCATTTTGTAACCCATGTTGGTGAAGGATATCAATATATCCTTCTTTGCACGATCTTAAAGATAACCTTGAGAAAATATGATCAATAAAACACAATATAACTCTCACAAGTTGTCACACTAGAGAGTGAAGATGTTTCCTTGACAAGGTTCGGGTTACTAAAGACAATAATTGAAACCTGATTGTCTTTGCATACTTTGGAAATGAAATTTGTTCATTTGTCAATACACAGTACAAACAAGGGTAGTTCATGTAGGATTCATCATTTGAGAAGTTTTTGTGGGAAGTTAAACAAGATAAAGTTGATTATACTAGATATTTGAGAGCCTTTACAAATATTGGAAGACTCACAGACAAAATGCTTCAAAATAGCCAAAATATTCCTTCAACTAGAAGGTGTGTACCAATGGAGGCCCAGAGATGCATGGTTTCATACATTCTTCAAGAATTCAACATAAAGGCTCATGATAAAGACTCAATTAAATGCTAGAAATCCCTAGTCGACAAAGTTACACGGACACTTGAAAAGTCTAAGTATGGGCCTAACTAGTAGAATCTTCCACGTGTCTCTTCGATGCTGTTTCAAAATTGAAATTTAGGGAAGGTACCCAAATAGTGTGGGCCCTCCACGTTTCTTGGGTCCCACAAAGTTTCACTGGACACTTGAAAATTCTAATTATGGAAAGATCCAAATGGAAACCTCCATATGTCTCTTTAGCACAACTCTAAAGGTAAGACCTAGACATGGATCCTTAAATGAGCATATTCCCTGCACATGGAAAAGATCCTGGAGTTGAAGTGGGCTGAGGGTGTATTTTACACTTTGTATCACTTTAAGAAATTGTGCATTTTTACACAATTTGGCCCAACCACTTTTGATATAGGCTTTACACATGGATTTCCTAGGTGTCGACGGGGCTACGTCTTACTTTATGAATTTCATTCTTTTTCAAAACAAACTCAAGAATGTCAAATATCACGATGACCTACCTCCCACTTTGACTTGTCAATGTTGACTAAAACATGTGACATTGTTTGTCCTCGAGGGGAATCGCGGCTCATTTTATAACTTTGCTTCTTTTCAAAAAAGGCTAAAATCTTCAAAATTCTCCGACAATCTACCTCTCCACCTTTGTATTTTCAAACCACCACATGTCCTTTTGTGGGCCTTAGGCATTCCTTTTATATTTTCATTCCTTTCACCATAATGCCTCAAAGCAAAAAAAGGGTCCACCTTTCCGTAACCACTTGATTTATGATAGGTGTACATATTCAAGGTCAAAGTAAGAAAATTATTTGCCACTTCACATTGTTGAATAGCCAATTAGAAACTATCGGGGCCGTAGGACCAATTTTGCATTTTTATAATTGTGACAAAAGTGACAAGTTCACCAAATAGACCCGCCATGCTACATCCAATTAAAGATGACCACGTATCCACAAATGTTGGGATAGGATTTATAGAGGAGACACAATCGTGGAAGATGCCCAATAACAAAATTTTTTTCCCATGGAGAGAAGACTGTAAATAATACCAAGGCTCAATGTGATCCATGACCCAAGGAAAGGACTAACAATGGAAACCAAATGAAGGAGAAATATTTCACGCATCCATATAGGGAGACAGATAATACTTCAAACCATGTAGAGTGAGAATTTTAAACAATCGAGTGAGATTAAATTGAGCACAAACATCGGCTCCGACTCGGGGATGGGCACTCCCAATGAGTGTCACAAGAACAACATAACAGACCATGTGCCAAAAATCCATTGGGAAATGGAGTCAAAACCAAACTCCAAGACAAATAAAAATAACCAACCTCCCAAGCATGAACCATGAAACGATAAAACCAACCGTTAAGGACAGGATGAACCAAAATAGAAAAATGAAGAAACAAAACGAACTAAAAGATTGTACACTGTATAATTATGTGTGCCTTGATTATGAGAAATCAATCAAGGAAATGTTTCAAGTGCCTTCCATTTTGACTACAACAAAGCCAAGAAATCTTGATACTTTTTTAACAACTACATGTATGATTGTTTTTCTTCTCTATCCAAGTTGCTACCTATCCATATTTTTAAGGTTTATCTTTTGTGCCTTTACTATATCTAGAACAAACCCCATCAAACATCAGAATCTAGGGAGGACCAATCTACTTAGGATACTTGCACTGATCAATTTTATGCTCCTTAAAATTAGCATAACCCAAAAATTTGTCGACATCGACGTATGCATACAATACTTCATAAGAAGCATTGTTATGGTCCTTAATGAGATAGAACATTTTCTTCTCATCATACTGACTTCACAATGTTCCCTCAATTGGTATGGTTGCATATGACATGTGAATTTTATGATTCCACCCACACTAGTTGTCCACTTTCGGATAATATCATCTCCCATTATGGTTAATTGGCTAGGATATACCCAACTACTGACATAGTAGTTCTCTTGAATCCATAGCAGTACATTTCCCAAAAGGTGTTGTTACCTTGATATTTAACTTTTTAATGACCTCAAGAGGCCTTACATTACTTGAGGCTCCTAAATCAAACATTTAGTTATGTACTAGCGTATGTTTAATAATCAAAGTGGTAAAAAATGGATCCACATTAAGCTGAGATTCAACCAGAGAAGTTCCCAAATACACCTTAGGTGATTCTCCGATTCCTCTAATACCTGTGGTATTTCTGATTCTACAATAATAGGAGGAACCTCTACATTTTTCACACTCTTTCCCTAGGTAATTTTCTCTTCTTTACATCCCAAATATTCAAATTCCTTTTCCTATGCTTAGGAATTCTAAGTAATTCAACAATGGGAACAATGACTTTGATTTGGCTTAAGATTTGGGCTATGTCACAAGGAACATATTTGGGTAGGGTAGTATTATGAGGGAGATTCACCACTTCCTCTCGATACTATAGAACTTTTCAGAGTCTCGACATGGGAAGGAATACATGTTTTATTTAGGATAATTAGGCCTTTTCCAAATGTATCTTTATTAGGGATATCCTTAGGGATACTAGTAAGATTTGGAATATTTGGCTTGGCTTGTGGCCCTACCCCTTTGACAACCTTACTTATGGTGTTATATTCTTTCTCCTGAGCAACTATTGCATTCATCAATAGTTTCTTGTCCTCTTCAGAAGGATCCCTCCATCATAATTTTTAATCATCAAGGTCCTTAAATATTCAAAATCATGATTAGGTAGATAAAATTCTTGCACCATATCGATTTGAAAATTATTAATAGGAGGAAGAGGAAATATGTGGTGGACACAATCCCATAAATCTTCAACAATTCTAGCACTTATCAATTCAGTTGAGGTTGCCCCATGCTATGAGTTCGCAGGGCTCTCCATCATGTATAGATCATTATATGTCTCATCATCATCAGCTTCCTCAACTTCCTGATCTACATCACATAGGGAATGTGGTAACAAACACTTATCACACCACTTGATAACATTGGCCTCCTCCATAGTAGCTACCCTAGTAGTCAAAAGATCAGGAACCAATCTATTCTCCCTAGGTTGAGGCTATTTATTACCTGATCCCATGAGCCCTTTCCCTCTGTCATCTGGTCTATGATCACCTATGGGATGATTTCCAAATCTGTCTTGATTGTGTGTGGCTTTTTTGACCATTATAACTTTGTCTATTCCCTTTTACGCTCTATCCAGGTTTATAGGATATCTTTGTAACCGCTCCACCAAATTTTGTACAACCTCTTCTAGATCCACATCCTTTCCCGACCGAGGCTATTCAAGATTGATCAATTTAACACCTTCTCTCTTTAGAGGCTTTCCACTACTTTGAGGTTATTCTCTATTTGTAATGCCATGGTTAAAGCATTCCTTAATGTTCCAGGTTCTTATCTCTCAAGTAATAAGTAGCCTTTTTATCAAAAGCATTAGAATATTTTATCAAATAGGACACATCACTTGACCTTAGGATTATAGGTATCCTATTCAAGGTCTTATTGAGCTAAGTGTTGAAATCATGGACATATTCATTTGTATTTTTCTTTATATTTTAAAATTCAGATAAAAGGAACTTAGGATCTATCTTATCCCCATATTGCAATCTAAAGGCATTTTTCATCTCGGTCCATGAATCTATTGAATTATCTGGTAAATACTTGTACCAATCACGTGCATCCTCTTCAAGAGTATGAATAAACAACTTTACATACATGTCTTCAAACTCAATTTCAAAATCTTCCATCATATTGACAAAGAGTTTTAAATGGTGGTCACTAGTGATGGCATTATTTCCTTGAAATTTTGGCAACCTATTTTTGACATCTTGTGGCACCATATTAGGATATCCATCCATACCTCTTAAATATATAGGTCCAAAAGTGTTGACAACAAAAGGAGGTCTAGGTGGAGGTTGAGCCATATTGCCTTGAGGTGGTGAATTTACATGAGAATCAAAATTATATGGAATGAGGGTCTTTGAAGCACAATAATATAGCTTTCAAAATAGATATTCTCTAATAACTCAGTTTCTTGAAAACCCTATAAACCTTGGAAGAAATAGGGGAAAACTGAGAGGCTCACTTTTCAAACACAAATTATGGCCCCTCTCCAGTTAGAGAACTTAGATTTATATAAAGATTACATAGTTTAGAATCACTTAAAGACATATGATAATCCTCCACCCAGATTGGTCACCTTTAAGAACCGAGATCTCATTTTTGATGCTTGATTTCCAACAACTTTATAGACTTGTTTTCCTTCTAAATTTTATTTTCCTAGTTCTAGAAATAACTTTTTACTAGGATCCCTAGTGAAGAAAGAACTTCTTCCATCCAACTTTGTAAATATTGATGAAAAATTTCACTTGACATAGGTTAAGACACTGGTAATCATCAAAATTTCAGTTCAACATGGAGTCGCCATTAAGGATTTTCACCTTAGTTGTGTAGATGCACTATAAGTAACTTTCCAAGTGTCTATCAATGCTTAATTTCTTCGAAGCTTAACATATCCGACCTTCCTTTACCCACATTTATCACTATTGATGCAAATTTAGTGTAATAACCACTAGAAATTGGAAATACTGCACAATGAACTTGTAATATTGCACAAATATTACAAATCTCAACAAAGGATGACGTTTAAACAACTTATTTGTACTTAAACCATGTAAGAAGCATTACCAGGGTTGACATGTGTATGCATTTGTAAAAATATTCCCTAGCAACGACACCACTTTAAGTGTTGTTTCAACACAAATAGGTCCCAGCATTCAAATAATCCTTGGCAATGGTGCCACTTGGGTGTTTTTTCCACATAAATAGGTTTGGTATTGTTTCCCTAAAAATAGATGTCCCCAGAAATGATGCCACTTCAGTGTTGGTATCCAAATTGATTCTCCTATGAGGGATGAGCAACATCACAAAATGTATAGGATGTTTAGAGATAGGAAAATCATGATATGAGTCATTTTGTAGCCAAGAGGGGATTCAGATGACTCTTTGTGACTCAGGAATTAGAGAAATGGATAGCACCTCACTAAGGGTTTGATCTATCCTCGCTACTTTAGGTTGTGCCTTCAACCACGATGACAGGAACCATTCTATAACCCGTGTTAGTGAAGGATATCAAGAGATGCTTCTTTTCATGATGTTAATGACATCCTTGAGAAAATATTATCAATACAACACAATCTAACACTAACGAGTTGTCACACTAGAGAGTTGAGATGTTTCCTATATAAGGTTTAGGTTGTTAAAGACAATAATTGAAACCTGATTGTCTCTACATACTTTGGCAATGGAATTTATTCATTTTTGAATACATAGTAAAAATAGGGGTAGTTCATGTAGGATTCATTGTTTGAGAAGTTTTTGGTTTGAAGTTAAGCAAGAAAAAGTTATTATAATAGATCTTTGAGAGCCTTTACAAATATCGAGAAGATTCTCACGGAAAAAAATGCTTCCAAATATCAAAATATTCCTTCAATCAAAAGGTGTGTACCAATAGAGGCCCAAAGATGCACGAATTTATACATTCTTCAAGAATTCAACATAAAGGCTCATGCTAAAGACTCAATTAAATGCTAGAAATCCCTAGTTCGTCATGCCTAAGATACACTCATAGACTTACAAACAATCTTTATCAACATAGTGAAAGTAAAGTGATTTTAAATTGTTTATTTCATTACCATATGAAAGCTCTTCTCATAATGAAATTACAAATGCCACAATACTAACACACGGACGAGATCTTGTCTGACTCAGAGAGATTTTAACATAAGATTGACAAAAAAAAAAAAGAACTATTTGAAAACATTCTGAAATACAAGCATACATAATTATGCTCATGATCAACACAAATTTATTTGAGGTTCATTAGATTCATCAGGGGAAAGTTTCTTGAACAATCTCAGAGCTTGTCAATGGTTGTACACTTACAACCATCTTGACGTGATTAAATCTAAAACATAGGAGATAAACATGTTTCTTAGACGATCTCTTAGGAAAATGGTTTTCTCTCTAAATTTCTTAGAAAATTTAACCCCCTTATACAAGAGTCTTCTCATTAAATTTATATAATTTCATTCACTCACTCATCCTAAATTTCCCCCCCAAAAGTCTCAATCTTCAAGAGAATATTCCTCTTTACAAAATATCATTTAATCATGTTTATTCCCTTTAAAATGTCTTTCTTTTTGTTTCAGGTGGATAAATCAAGAACTAATCACGTTTCTCAGTCCCTCAACTATGACTGGGATGCCATATCATAATTTTTAATAGTCCTTTTAATCATTCCTTTATTTTTTCATGTAAGAAATCCCCTTTTTAATAATTCTTAGGTGGCTCCATATGGCTTGATCTGACAATCAATCATTTTCACCTTTGAGAATACACCTTGAGAAATGAGTTCCTTTGCATAAATACACTGCATTCGGGACAATCAGAAATGAGTGTCCTAGCATGGATTATACCACATATGTGTGCTGTGAGTCTGAGTTAGCCAAGTATAAAGAGGAGCTAATGGAAGCCTCCATGTGTCTCCTTGGTCCAACTGCAAAGATGAATTTAGAGGAAGGTTCCTAAAAGAGCGCGGGCCCTCCACGTGTTAAGAATCGAGAGAGTTTCATTGGTCATTGAAAATTCTGAGCATGGGAAGGTTCCACGGAAGCTTCCTTGTGTCTGTTCAGCACAACTCCAAAGATGAAGTCTAGAGGCGGGACCTCAAATGAGTGCAAGCTCTCCATGTGCCCTGGGCCCAAGAAATTTGCCTCGGCCATTACAAACATCTCATTATAAATAAGAGCCAGTGTAATCCTCCACGTGTTTCTTTGATGCACTTTTGATATGGTTCCCAAAAGTGGAGACCCCAAACAAGCGTAGTCTCTCCACATGTCTCGGCGTAGAAAAGTTTTAATGGTTGTTGAAAATTTTAAGTATGGGTAGAGCCAATAGAATCTTTCACATGTCTCTTTGGTGCAGTTTTTGGTATGAAGCTCAAAAGAAGGACTCCTAAACAAGTGTGGGTATTCCACATGTCTATGGTCCTGAAAAATTTACACCGGACACTTGAAAATTCTAAGTATGGGTAGAGCCAGTGAAATATTCCACATGTCTCTTCGATGCTCTTTCAAAAGTGAAATTCAGTGGTAGGTCCCCAAATAGGTGTGGGCCCTCCACGTGTCCTAGGTCTGACAAAGTTACACCGGACACTTGAAAAGTCTAAGTATGGGAAGATCTAGTGGAAACCTCCACATGTCTCCTTAGCGCAACTCTAAAGGTAAGACCTAGAGGTAGATACTCAAACGAGTGTAGGCCCTCCATGTGGAATATATTTGAGTTGAAGTTGGCTTGGGGGTGCTTTTCACATTTTGTATCACCTAATGAAATAGTGTATTTTTGGACAATTTGCCCACCCTTCCACTTTTGATATAGGATTTACATGTGGATTTCCTCGGCATCGACGGGATATGGCTTACTTTATGACTTTCATTATTTTTCAAAACAAAGCCAAGAATCTTAAAATGCCCTAAGTGACCCACCTCGCCGCATTGAATTTTCAATGTTGAGTCAAACATGTGAAATTATTTTGTCCCCAAAGATCACGGATCATTTTATAACTTTTCTTCATTTCACAAAAAGGCTAAAATCTTGAAAAAATGCTCTGCATGATCCGCCTCTCCACCTTTGAATTTTCATTCCTTTCATCATAATGCATGCCACATGTCCTTTTGCGGGCCTTATTTATGGCATTCATTTTATATTTTCATTCCTTTTACCATAGAAACTATTGGGGCAAGGACAAATTTTCCCATTTAAATATGACCACATATCCACAAATATTTGGATCCGGGATTTCCGGAGGAAACATAATCATGGATGACACCCAATACCAAAATTTTTACTCGAGGAGAGAAGGCTGTAAATAATACCAAGGCTCAATGTGATCCATGACCCAAGGAAAGGATTGACAATGGAAACAAATGATGGATAAATATTTCACATATCCATATAGGGAGATAGATAATTCTTCACACCATGTGGAATGATAAATTTTGAATAAATGGGTGAGATTAAATTAAGCACCAACACAATCAACTTGTATGATAGGGATCATTTACTCAACATATGTCCCTAAATCATGACATACACCATTACATATTACAAAATTTCTACAAATGATGAGTGCAATTACACCATACCATCAATAGCCATATAACATGGGGATACACACATTTCTACACAAATGATAAGAACATCACTATGTAATCCGGTTCACTACAACCTAACCTTATCATAAACATATTAGCACAACACACATTATATATGCAAAGAGGGTCCAAAATCCGTAATCAACAATACATTCCTTTCACAAACACAAAAATATGGTACATCACACTTGAATTCTCATTGAATTCCTGAAAAGGAGAGAGAATACTCTCATCTCCAAGACATCAACATGCCAACCGTTACATCCTAAGTGACATACACATCATGTGCGTTCACAATATTTCATTTATGACATAGTTCACATCATGCTTATATCACATTACTCTTCCAATATCCACCACCATCATGTTACACCATCACAACTCCAATTTTTCCAAGAGATTCATAAGGATGAACCTTCGCTATGATAACAAGTGTACCACTTGTAAAAACACACACATGAATGACATGGAAAATGTCGGGTAAATTATTTTTTTAAGTTTAAACGACACCACAAGTGATCACAATGGGCCATAACTACTCACGATAGGCTTGGAAAAACATTTACCACCTAGGTGCGAGGAACATTCGATACCATTCATGAAAAAGACACAACATAATGGTCCAACCACATAACATACTTGCAAATTTGGGGCATCCCATAGTGTAAAATATTTAAGGTTCGGAACTAAAACCCTCTTGCACAAGGATTCAAGTCTAAACACAATTAAGAGAAGATTACAACTGACCTTGGAAAAGTTAGAGGAATAATGTCAAATTGAATTCATCTTTAAGATCTCATTAGTTATTAACCAGGATTTTATTGGGGCTTAAGAATTTATCTAGAATGGTTAAAATTTTCACTTAGGCTTCACTTGATGAGTTTGACAAAAGTATACAAATTACGTTTCAAACGGGTGAGAAAGATTGAATGGTTTCTTAATCAATTTCCTCCTACTTATTATAACCTTATTATCTTCCAAAATCTAATCATTGATTTCACCTTAAGATCGTTTAAGGACTCACCACAATAAGGATAAGGTTTATTAGTTTAGCTTGGGGAAGCAAGGTATATATTTTTTTACAAAAGATAGTTTCCTCTTTGATCACTTAAGGACTCAAATGTTATCATGTAGGTCATATATATATATATATATATATATATATATATATATATATATATATATATATATAATGTGTGTGTGTGTGTGTGTGTGTATGTATATATATATATATACATGCATGTATGTATGTATGTATGTATGTATATTATTAAGTTTTATAAGGAATTTTAACTCCTTTTAAATATACCTATAATTTTATTAATGTCGTGACCTAGAAGCTTTACAAGAAAAATTATGACTCAAGAAAAAAACTTACCATTGCATTAACTAAAGTAAACATGGTTACATCATTTTTATTTGACATGACATATGAACCAAGGAGACAAAACAATTCTATGGAACTATGACTAGGGAACAAGAAGGTAACAACATTGATCAAACAACGCTATACTATTCTTAGAATTCATATAATACATTAAAACCACTCATAACAATATAGTGATCAATTTATAATTTCCATGATAGTAAATACAAGTCAAGGTTTCAGTAGTTATGACAACATTACTCCACAAAACATAATACTAAGGCACTGACCCTCTTCTAAAATTTCCATAGAACCCATTCTAGAGTTTTACAACATAAAAAACATTCATACAAAATAACTTCATAACCAAGAATGATGTAATTTTCTACAATTCTTTCCCTCATCTACTTACAAAATCCATCTGCACAAATTATTAACCTGAGTCAGTTCATGAGAAATGAGCAAGATAAGACTACACATAGCAACAATAAGCTATTATCTAAGAATATCATGAAAGGAAACATTCTATTTCAAGAATTGGATCGAAGCTCTAAACACTAACAACTCCTTAAGTTATAATAAAATTTCCACCCTACCAATCTAAGAAGAAAGTCTTATACTTCAATTATGAATATTTTCTCTAAAGCAATGAAAGTTAAACAATCATTCAAGAAGGAACCATTTGCCATATAAGTTAGAAACAAATAGTCTAGTTTCCATCAAATAATCATATAGGTTATAAGGTTGAAACTGATATTCAAACCAACAATCTATATTTTCTTAACTAATAAGTGACTCCACAAATAATAATGATAAGAGAAAGGATGGCTATCAAATGTTTAAAAATAGGCATTTCCTAGCAGCCTAGCTACTTGATTTATCCAAGTACAGAACAATGACAAGTCTCATAACTACCAAGTCCTTCACACAAGTTAGCATTCTAAACATCCATCCAAGTTTCATAGCACTTTGGATTCATAATCCTTCTTAATAAATCTATAGTTTTGGTTTAAAATAAAATGGATCACCCCTTTTCATCAAAAGATCTTTTTTTAATTAAAGTAACCCTTGTTACTATATTCAAACCACTCTTTAAAAAAAAACATTTACATTTATAAACAAATTCTATTATCTTAAAACCAAATTCAATCATAAATAAACAATGCACACACACACACACACACACACACACACACACACACACACACACACACACACACACACACACACAGATAGATATATATATATATATATATATATATATATATATATATATATATATATATATCATCCAATTGTCAATAACAACATTAACAATTTCCAACAAAATCAGCGAGATGCACAAATATATATACCACCAAAAGTCATCACATATTAGAATTAAGCCAAGGTAGTTCTAATAATAAAAGAGTACTATCCATAAATGCACATATGTAACATCAAATCTTGGTGACTAAAATTTTAGTTGCAATTAAAAATTCTTAAACATATTGGAAAAAAACGTCTTGGGGCTATACCAATGATCATCGACAATTGGGTATACATCTAGCATAATAATCAATTCTATAGTAAAATGCAAGGAGAAAAAATAACTAAGTAACCGGGCACCATCACCACGATACTCCCTTTATACATAAATATAACCACTGTAGTCAACCACACATATAGTTTAGTAATCCTATGGGATGGCTTGAATATAAAAGGGACCACTTACTTAGTCCAAGAAAGGAGAACATGGAGGTCCAAAAGACCTTGAAAACCTCACCACTCAAGGTTGGGCACATCAAAGAAACAACTGACATTACACAATTTGTTGCCATAACCCAAAAGGGTGATTAAGTGTCCATAAAACTATAGTCTCTCCCAACCTAGATTGGGTTCAATCTAGTGGTTGTTCATTAAAGCAAGGTTTTATAAACCCATGTGAACTATACTCGTAAATGAAAAGTAAAACCACATTGGCCTTGATTCCAACTAAACCAGTTTATTAAGGAATAACTGAGAGGGGTTATAAACCTTTGATGATTAAAACACATTGCATACCTAGAAGAGACATTTTTTGATAAGGTAACTACTTGAGTAACCAGATCTAGAAGTCACAAAAATAGGAACAACTTGATTACCCAAGAAAAAAATAAATTTAATATAATAAGCTCGTATGAAAAGCAAGAGGTTTATAGTTACAACAAGTTGGCTATCACAACAATATGCTATCCACTTTTAACACTGGCAACTATTATTGCTATAACAAGAAGATTTCAAGGGAAAAGGGATATATTTGTTAGTAAGGCATCAAAATATTTAAAAACAATATGAGAGACCAAACAATTTCAGGAAAGAGAAGGTTCTATTTCATAATATTATTAAATATTAGAAATTATAGCAATGGGTAGGTTTATCTTGCCTCGTTTCCAACTTCAACAAGTCACATAGACACCTCACAGACCTGCAGCAACACTCCTCAAGTTGAATTTCTCTATCCATATACATGTTGGGGGCTAAAAATCCATTCCCATCCATGTTTAGCATAGGCAAGGAGCTCCATTTCATAATTGGCATCTGCCTGAAAGAATTGTGATCTCAAGGAATCCCATGACTGCAATATATACACAAAAAATGGGTTTAATGAAAAGGCCTAGAGAATCTCCAAATAAATGAGATAGATATGAGGAAATCAAACTCCAAAACCTTACCAACATCCTCCCATCCTATGTCAGAATGGGACGTTAGAGTATGACATGGATATCCATCGAAGCACAATGGAAATAAGATATTTGTTACTTGTAGTCTTAGGTGCCATAGGAACCATGTATGAAAAATGTTGAAGTATACACAAGGCATGAAAACTATTTGACAAAAAGCCTCAAAGAGATGTGGTCTCATGGAATTGCCATGATTGCAAGATATGCACAAAAGGTATCTTATAAAACAACCATGCCTCATCCTAAGCTACCAACTTGTGTCCAATATTCTCAACTCAACTTTTCCATCATGCATGCAACTTGTGCCAAAATAGTATCTTTGAAAAATGGAATGGAAATCTAATGAAGCACAAATAAGGAGAGAAACGGTTGGAAGCACCTCGGGAGGAATGTATGCAACATGCACTGAAATGAACATTTCAATGCCTTCTTCCCCTCAACCCATATTTTCAAATCTCCCCAACTCACATGGCAAGTCCAAAATGGCATACATAGTCAACAAAAGAAAAAGAAAAAAAATCATAAAAGAATAAACCATTAAACAAGTATGCGGCCAATAGTCGGGAAAGTATACGGTGAGTAGTCAACAATAAAAGCATTATAAAAAGCGGATAAGAGCTCAACCACTCCCACCCACCAACAAGTAACCGAGATAATTAATTTTTAGCCCAAGGAAAGTTTATTCCTCATGCAAAATAAAAGGAATGGTAGATTGGGGGTGGACATCTCCACTAAAGTTACCAATAAATTTCCATTAAATTAAAAGCATTTGTGGACCCAATGGGGGAGGACCGGTGGTTGAAGTTTTGAACACAAACACAGGACAACAAACAACCCCATAGACCATGGCTCCACTAATATGGTAGCCTCTTCTTTTGCGTGAATAGAGGTTCACTCTACGAGAGAGATTAAATATACAATATAATAGCTTAAAGATAATTAATAATAATATTGATAACAATCAATAAAAAAAAATAATCACAGATTGAGAATTAAATATTATTATTATTATTATTGTTATTTTTATTTTTACAGCTTAAAATAATTATTAACCATATTAATAATGATTGACAGTCAAGCTCAAAAAATAATAATAATAATCAATGATCAACAATTCATAATAATTATTATTATATAGATATTTCTTTTAAAAGGGCACGCCCTAACATCCTAAAAAATGGATATTCAAATCATCATTGAAGCAACCTATTTAAATTCAAGAACACGATTTAGCTTTAAAAGAATAATAAAAAGGATGCTCAAAGGCGCACAACTAAAATCATAGACAACAACATGAGAAGGCAATACGAGAGAGGAAGGATGTTACTCCTTCCTTACAACAAGGTCAAACTCAATTAACGATCAATGAAAGCACACAAAAACATTCAATGCTTAACAACAGGGTCAATGAAGAAACAACTAGAGTAAATGTCAAACGGGGCATTACAAATGACATTTAGGTTGATTCGTATCATTATACCTTATAGTTTTATAACATTAAATTTTTTTCAATTGTAGAAGTTGTGGAATTCTATTTCAAATGTTTGAATTTTCAACACTAATTTATGCAATTATATTAAAAGGTAAATATTATATTGAAAGATACTAATATTTGATTATAATTATTTTCTCTAAAACATATATTAATTTGAATTATTTAAATATCGTATTATATAATTCATAATTTATGTTAGTAACTATAATCATAAACATAAGTACATCATCTATAATATAAAATATTTATTCTTGTTTAATTTCAGTTGAGTTCATGAATTTGGCAATATTTGTTATGCCCTTAATTATATATCTTACATGGGATGGATATAGCCGACTAGTTGCTATCATAACTTAATATCATGATGTGTCTCTTTTATATATGATCTATTATCATTGGTTGGTCGGCCTTGTTGATGGCCATAGCATAGGAATAGTATAAATAGGGGTTATATGTAGTTGATGATCATTATGTTGAGTATTTGAGTCTTATTACATGTTCTCGGAGGTTGCCCCCTCGAAGTGGCCAAGATATTATACTTTCATATTGAGATAATTTATCAATAATATTGTGTTATTTGGTGTTCTATTTCTGGTGATAATCATAATTAATCAAGTATTTTCATTACAAGTGGTATCAGATCTTGATCTCGGCCGGAGACGGTGTCAAACCCTAATTATTAAGGTTTGGATGTATCTCAAGATTGGTAGCAAATTTGTCTGCAATTGTTTTTTTTTGGTGAGGCAAAGTAAGTCAAGTAAGCATCTCTCCAAATTTTAATAAGTTTTGACTTGTTTTCCAAAAGTTATTACGGTTCTATATTTATTCATAATTTAGCTCCCTAGGCGTAATTTTTGGAATTTTTCAAATTTCTTATATTTTGGAAACCCTCGAAAAAAATACCTAGGGTTTCTATTTTATAAATTCCTATATTTGGAAAAACAATTACGAAATTCTAAACCCTAAAATTCTCGCCCTATTAAGTGTACCCCTAGGCCCACATCCTTCGTCGGCTAGTAGATCTACCCGAGGCCAACGAAAGGGACAAGCAACTCCAGAATGACCCTAAATAAGGAAGATATGGCTTCAGATTCTACTAGTTCGGGAGTATCTGAGGTGGTCATCCAACTTCAGGAAAGGGTAAACAATATGGTGAGTAAGGATGACCTTAATGTTGAGCTTCATCAACTGAAAGGTAGCCTTAGGAGTGAGATTCAGAAGGATTTTCATGCAATGTAGTAGGAGTTGTTGAATGTTATTTCTAATACAACTTCCAATGCTAGTCATATGGGTTCTACTAGAAATGGTCACACAGATCCAAATCACTCAAATCAGGGAGGATCCTTTAATCATTCAAGTGGATCTTCTCACCAATGGAGGGGCATGATTCCAAAAGTTGAAATGTGTAAATTTGATGGAAAGGATCCACTCAATTGGATTACCCGGAAATGGAAAATTTATTTGTTCTCCATCGATCCCGGAGGACAAAAGGTAATCGTGGCATCCTTATACGTAGAACTTGATCAATTTGTTTAGTATCATTGGTTATGTGATCAAAGGTAGAAGAATGGCCTAAATTTTTCCTGGATAGTGTTCACCGAAGAGATTCAATTACCCTATAGTTCTATTGTTTCGAGAATTAATTCAGCCAATTAGTAAAGTTACGCCAAACTGGTTAAGTTAAGGAGTATGTCCATCAATTCCAAACTTTTTCCTTGCATGTGGAGGATATTACAAAAGAGTATATGAATGACCTATTTATTGGGGGTCTTAAGGACCACATTGAGCATGAGGTACGCATGTTTAACCCACTCAAGGTTGCTGATTCTATTATCATGGCACGTTGAGTAGAGGAAAAATTTCTTTCGAGTAGAAGGTAGACCTTTTCTAGGCTCTAGCATAAAAAATTATAACACCTTGTCTCCTTCTTACCCTTGGCCAATTCATTGACACCTCAAGAAATTGAAGAAAAAAAAAGCCAAACGGTTATGCTTTAATGTGATAGAAAATATGGACCAAATCATAAATGTTCGAGAAAAATTGTTCTACATTGAAGGATCGGTGATGAGGAAAAATATGACGCAACATCAACAGAGGAAGTGGAAAAATTAGAGGAAGAATCAAGAGATCCTTAGCCCACTATTTCATGCCATGCTCTATCAGGTATTAGTACTCCACAAACCCTTCAAGTTGTGGGTTATATTAATAAGCAGAAGGTAACAATCTTGATTGATTCAGGGAGCACACATAATTTCATCAATCATAAGTTGGCAACAAGACTAAATTGTTTCATCTACCCAACACCTAAATTTCAAGTATTGATTACAGATGGTGGCACAGTCCAATGTTCAGGTAGATGCCATAAAGTCAAAATCATGATGGGTGACTACAAATTGGAATCTATGATGTTTGCTATTCCCATGGGTGGAGCTGATATTGACTTAGGTGTTTAGTGGCTCACTACCTTGGGCACCATAGAGATAAATTTCATGGAATTGTTCATGCGCTTTCATTATGAGGGTAAAAATTTGAACTTCGAGGTCTACAAGCTAAAGATCCTCTAGTGGTGAGTTCTCACCAAATGTAGAAGATTCTTAAAAATGGGTCGAAGGTTTTGTAGCACGATTATTCTCTATAGAAGTCCAACCGCAAATGAAGGTATAACATCCCGATCTTTAAAATGTTATTAATCAACATGGAGTTGTCTTCAAGGAACTAAGAGGATTTCCACCTAAAAGAGAGCATGATCATGCTATTTAATTAATTCAGGAAGCCAACCCCCCAACATCAAGCCTTATAGATATCCATATGTGCAAAAGAGTGAGATCGAGAAGATGGTAGAGGAAATGTTGGAAATGGGTATTATTCATCACAATTAGAGTGCCTATTCTGCTCCAGTGGTGATGGTACATCGCAAGGATGGAAGATGGCACATGTGTCTAGATTACAGAGATCTTAACAAGTTCACTATCAAAGATAAGTTTCCTATTCCCATCATTGATGATTTATTAGATGAGTTGCATGGTGCCATTTATTTTACAAAACTAGATCTGTGTTTTGGGTATCACAAAATTAGAGTCAAGAAAGAAGATATTCATAAGAAAACTTTTAGAACTCATCAAGGCCATTATGAATTCCTAGTGATTCCATTTAGCATTACCAATTCTCTCCTCCACATCCCAAAGCTTGATGAATTTAGTATTTAGACCATTCCTAAGAAATTTTGTCTTAGTATTTTTCGATGATATACTCATCTACAAAAAATCGTGGGAGAAACACTTACATCACATCAATACTATCTTAGAAGTCTTAGAGAAACATCAACTTTATGCCAAGCCTTCAAAGTGTTATTTTAGGGTACACGAAGTGCAATATTTTGGCCATATTGTTTCTCATGAAGGTGTTCAGGTGGACCCTCATAATATGCACACCATGGTGGAATGGGAAACCCCAAGAACCCTCAAACAATTATGAGGTTTCTTAGGTCTCACGAGGTATTATCGTAGATTTGTTAAAAAATATGGCAGTATAGCAACACCACTCACAAAATTATTGAAGAAGGACTCCTTTCAGTGGAATGAGGAAGAATCTAGGGCATTTGACAAATTAAAGGTAGCTATGTGCACCTCTCCAGTATTGGCAACCCCATATTTCTCCAAAACTTTTGTAGTTGAGTGTAATGCTTCAGGAAATGGAATCGGAGTAGTACTAATGCAAGAAGGACACCCCATTACTTTTGAGAGCCGACAACTAAAAGGAAATGATGGCAATACTACATGCATTGAAACAATGGAGACCATACTTGATGGGTAGAAATTTTAAGGTAAAAACTGATCATGATAGTTTGAAATATTTCTGAGAACAACATCTATCTTCAAAAGAACAACAAAAATGGGTCACTAAGATGTTAGGATATGACTTTGAGATTGTTTATAAGAAAGGAAATGAAAATTTGGTCATTGATGCTTTGTCTAGGAGGGATGAATCGTGAAAGCATTGTTATGTGCCATCTCTATACTACATGCAGATTGGGTAGATCAAGCATGAGAAGAATGGAAGAAAGATGCAACCACACATACTCTCATTCAAAATCTCCAGGTAGATCCATCCATATCAGATCAATTTATATGGAAGGGGGATACATTTTGGTACAAAGATCAGTTATATCTATGTAAGAACTCTACACTTAAACACCATGTTATTTCAGAGCTAAATTATTCTCCAATAGGTGGCCATGCTCGAGTCTGAAAACATATAATAGAGTTAAGAAGGATTTATTTTGGGGGGTTGAAAGAATATGTTCATAAATTTGTGGCAGAATGTTTGGTTTGCCAAAAAAATAAAGGTGAGACCATTAAGACACTGGTCTTTTCCAACCTCTATCTATTCCTAGTGAGAGATGGGAAGAGGTATCAATGGATTTCATCATAGGATTAGCTAAATCAGAAGGGAAAAGTGTCATCATGGCCATGGTAGATAGACTTACAAAATATTCTCATTTTTGTGCCATGGCTCATCCTTTCATAGAGGGTATCATTGCCATCTCTTTTATAGATACAATTAAAAGCTCCATGGCACGCCAAAATTATAGTAAGTGATCATGATCCAAAATTTACAAGTAACTTTGGACCTGATCTATTCTCTTGTCTAGGTACCCAACTAGCCCAAACTTCCTCTTATAATCCTTAATTAGATGGGCAAACTGAGGTGGTAAATAAATGTTTAGAAGGATATCTTTGATGTTTTACTTTAGATAAACAAGAACGTTGGGTGTAATGGTTTCCATTGGCAGAATGGTGGTACAATACTTCATTTCATACCTCCTCCAAAATTTCTCCATTTCCGGCACTTTATGGGTACCATCCTCCATCCCTCATATCTAGCTTGAAGGTCAAACCAAAGGTGAGAGTAGTCAAAGATCACATTCAATATCAACATGAGGTACTCTCTAGTCTTAGAGAAAATTTGGCACGAGCACAAAACCATATGAAGCAACGGGGTGATCAACATAGGAGTGAGAAACACTTTGAAGAGGGAGACTTTGCTTTTGTAAGGTTACACCATACAAGAAATTATCCTTGAAATAACATCAAGAGGATAATAATCTTGCTCCTAAATACTATGGTCCTTATTGAGTTTTGTAGAAAATTGATAGTGTGGCATATAAGCTAGAGCTCCCTCCAAGAAGTAGAATACATCCAGTCTTCCATGTTTCTTGCTTAAAGAAAGTTATTGGGCAGCACATTTCCACCCAATCAGTGCTTCAGAACTAGACAAGTTAGGAAGGATCGTATTGGAACCTGAAGGCATTCTTCATACACACACCAAAATACTAAGGACCAGAGTCATTACCAAGTACCTGATCAAGTGGAAGAATATGAATATTGAGGATGCATCATGGGAAGATGAAGCATTCATGCAGTAGCATCTAGGGCTTCCCAACATTGGGGACAATGTTGCTTTGAAGGGGAGGGGCATGTTACGCCCTTAATTATATATCTTACATGGGATGGATATAGCCGACTTGTTGTTATCATAACTTAATATCATGATGTATCTCTTTTATATATGATCTATTATCATTGGTTGGTCGGCCTTGTTGATGGCCATAGCATAGGAATAGTATAAATAGGGGTTATAGGTAGTGGATGATCATTATGTTGAGTATTTGAGTCTTATTATATGTTCTGGAGGTTTCCCCCTCGAAGTGGCCAAGCTATTATACTTTCATATTGAGAGAATTTATTTGAAATATTGTGTTATTTGGTGTTCTATTGCTGGTGATAATCATAATTAATCAAGTAATTTCGTTACAATATTCAAGTAGTATTAATATATTAATTAGATTCGGTGCGACTACAAAAAGGTATTCTCGTATGCATAATACATTAAGTTGAATATAAATATTTTAATGTATACATTATCATAATGAAACAATTATGTTTAGGAATTATAAAATACATTAAATTTATAATAATTTTATCTTAAGAGAGGCACTTCATGGGAGGATTGGAAGACCCACCTCCATAGTACCTATCGCAAATTTCCCCAATGTCACTTTTGGGGAAGAGTGGTTAAATATTAGAATATCTATCAAAATCACTCCCTAATTTGAAAATTCGGTGGCTTTGGGCTGATCCTTCTATTCCTTAATGAATGGATTTCAAAGAATTGGATTCTCTCTTTTAGAAGGCATGTTAAACATCTACCCTTATGCAAGCACAAATTTTATCATTGTTTTTACTTCAGTAGGTGATAAGGATACCATAGAATAATATATTTGTGCATGCCAATCTCACTAGATATACTCATGAAACCATGGTTACCCTATTTTAATCTAACCACTAAAACCTTCTCTTGCGAATTGGTTTGGATTAGATTTTCACACTTATTGTTGGCATCCAAATTTGATCTTCCTTTTAAGTAGAGAAGCATCACATATTTGGCATGGAGCTTAGAGACAAATAGATCATGATGTATGTCATTTTGTAGCCAGGATGAGATCTAACTAGCCCTTTGTCACTCAGATTTGTGGAGAGATGGATAACACCTTCAAGAGGATTTGACCTATCCTCACTACTTTAGGCTGTGCCTTTTGACTAGGATGAGAGGACCCATAGTGTAACCTCTGTTTGATGAAGGATATGGAGATATCCTTCTTTTTAAAAATTTAATGAAGAAAACCTTGGGAAAATACAGTCATTACTCCATAATTTAACACTTAAGATTTGTCACTTCTAAAAGATGGAGATACTTTCAAAACAAGGCTAAAGTTACTAAAGAAATTATGATATCTTGATTGTTTCTACATATTTTAGTAAATATTATTTTTCCTTTGTTGATATATAGGGCAAACGGGGGTAGTTCATGATTGATTCATGGTTTTGAATAGTTTTGGTGGGAGATTGAGCAAGATAAAGTTGATTGTACTAGATCTTTTAGAAACTTCACAACAATGGATAACTCAAATACATGTTGATTAATAACCTTTTGAAGATTAGGATGCAATACCTTCATTTTCAGTTGGACTTCTATAGAGAATAATTGTGCTACATAACGCGTTTAGACCCCTTTTTAATAATCTTCTACATTTGGTGAGAACTCACCACTAGAGGATATTTAGCTTGTAGACCTCGAAGTTCAAATTTTTTACCCTCAGAATGAAAGCGCATGAACAATTCCTAGAAATTTATCTCTATGGTGCCCAAAGTTGTGAGCCACTAAACACCTAAGACAATATCAGCTCCACCCATGGGAATAGAAAACATCATAGATTCCAATGTGTAGTCACCCATCATGATTTTGACTTTATGGCATTTACTTGAACATTGGACTGTGCCACCATCTGCAATCATTACTTGAAATTCAGGTCTTTGGGTAGATGAAACAATTTAGTCTTGTTGCCAACTTATGATTGATGAAATTTTGTGTGCTCCTGAATCAATCAAGATGTTACCTTCTACTTCTTAACATAACCCACTGGCTTGAAGGGTTTGTGTAGTACTAATACGATAGAGCATGGTGTGAAATAGTGGGCTAAGGATCTCAGATTCTTCTTCTATTTTTTCCACTTCCTCTATTGATGTTGCTTCATATTCTTCCTCATAACTAGATCCTTCAATGTAGAACATTTTTTTCTCAGAACATTTATGATTTGGTACATATTTGCTATCACACTTAAAGCATAACCCTTTGGCTCTTTTTTCTTCAATTTCTTGAGGTGTCAAATGAACTATCCGAGGGTAGGAAGTAGAAAAAGTGTTACAATATTTTATGCTAGAAAAGGTCTTCCTTCTACTAGAAAGAAAATTTCCCTCTACTCGATGTTCCATGATAATAGAATTAGCAACCTTGAGTGTGTTAAACATGAGTACCTCATGCTCAATGTGGTCCTTAAGACCCCCAAGAAATAGGTCATTCAAATAATCTTCTATAATATCCTCCACACACAAGGACAAAGTTTGGAATTGATGGACATACTCCTTAACTGAACCAATTTGGCGTAACTTTGCTAATTGGCTAAAGTAATTCTCAGAAACACTAGAACACTATCCAGGTGACATTTAGGCCATTCTTTTGCCTTTGAGCACATAACCAATGATACCAAACAAATTGATTAGGTTCTAGGTATAAGGATGCCACAGTTACCTTTTGTCCTCTTGGGATCTGATGGAGATCAAAGAAATTTTCCATTTGGGTAATCCAATTGAGTGGATCCTTTCCATCAAATTTACACATTTCAACTTTTGGAATCATGCCCCTCCATTGGTGAGAAGATCCACTTGAATGATTAAAGGATCCTCCCTGATTTGAGTGATTTGGATCTGTGTGACCATTTCTAGTAGAACCCATATGACTAGCATTGGAAGTTGTATTAGAAATAAAATTCAACAACTCCTACTGCATTGCATGAAAATCCTTCTGAATCTCACTCCTAAGGCTACCTTTTAGTTGATGAAGCTCAACATTAAGGTCATCCTTACTCACCATATTGTTTACCCTTTCCTGAAGTTGGATGAACACCTCAGATACTCCCGAACCAGTAGAATCTGAAGCCATATCTTCCTTATTTGGGATCATTCCTAGAGTTTCTTGTCCTTTTCTTAGCCTCGGGTAGATCTACCAGCGGGACGAAGGATGTGGGCCTAGGGGTAGACTTAATAGGGAAGAATTTTAGGGTTTAGGGTTTCATAATTTTTTTGTTGAATATAAGAATGTATAAAATAGAAACCCTAGCTATTTTCTCGAGGGGTTTCCAAAAATATAAGAAATTTGAAAATTTTCCAAAAATTACGCCCTAGGAGCTACATTATGAATAAATATACAACCGTAATAACTTTTGCAAAACAAGTTAAAACTTATTAAAATTTTGAGAGAAGCTTACTTGACTTATTTTGCCTCACCACAAAAACAATTGCGAGACAAATTCACTACCAATCTTGAGATATATCCGAACCTTGAGTGTAATTAGGGTTTGATGTCGTCTGGCCAAGATCAAGCTCGATACCACTTGTAATAAAATTACTAGATTAATTATGATTATCACCAGAAATAGAACACCAAATAACACAATATTGCAAATAAATTCTCTCAATATGACAAGTATAATAGCTTGGCCACTTCAAGGGGCAACCTCGAACATGTAATAAGACTCAAATACTCAACATACCGATCATCCACTACCTATAACCCCTATTTATACTATTCCTATGATATGGCCATTAGCAAGGCTGACCAACCAATGATTATAGATCATATATAAAATAGATACATCATGATATTAAGCTATGATAGCAACAAGTTGGCTATATCCATCCCATGTAAGATATATAATTAAGGGCATAACAGATCTTAACGCCAAATTTGTGAACTCAACTGAAATTAAACAAGAATAAATATTTTATATTATATATGATGTACTTATGTTTATGATTATAGTTACCAACATGAATTATGAATTATATAATACAGATATTTAAATAATTTAAATTAATATATGTTTTAGAGAAAACAATTATAATCAAATATTAGTATCTTTCAATATAATATTTACCTTTTAATATAATTGCATGAATTAGTGTTGAAAATTCAAACATCTAAAATATTATTCCACAACTTCTACAATTGAAAATAATTTAATGTTATAAAACTATAAGGTATAATGATACAAAATTAACCTAAATGTCATTTGTAATGCCCCATTTGACGTTTACTCTAGTTATTGCTTCATTGACTTTGTTGTTAAGCATTGACTATTTTTGTGTGCTTTCATTGATCGTTAATTGAGTTTGACCTTGTTGTAAGGAAGATGTATCATCCTTCCTCTTTGTATTGCCTTCTCATGTTTTTGTCTATGATTTAAGTTGTGGGTCTTTGTAGCATCCTTTTTATTATTCTTTTAAAGGAAACTCGTGTTCTCGAGTTTAAATAGGTTGCTTCAATGATGATTCGAATATGCATTTTTAGGATGTTAGGGTGTGCCATTTTAAAAGAAATATCTAAATAATAATATTTATTATGAATTATTGATCATTGATTATTATTATTATTTTTCGAGCATGTCAAGCGATCATTATTAATATGGTTAATAATTATTTTAAGTTGTAAAAATAACAATAACAATAATAATAATAATATTTTAATTCTCAATTGGTGATTATTTTTATTATTATTTTATTATTGATTGTTATCAATATTATTATTAATTATCTTTAAGCTATTATATTGTATTTTTAATCGCTCCCGTAGATCGAACCTCTATTCACGCAAAAGAAGAGGCTACCATGTTATTGGCACCATGGTCTATGGGGTTGGTCGTTGTCCTATGTTTGTGTTTGAAACTTCAACCACCAGTCTCCCCCCTCTTGGGTCCACAAATGCTTTTAATTTAATGGAAATTTATTGGTAACTTTAGTGGAGATGTCCACCCCCAATCTACCATTCCTTTTATTTTTCATGAGGGATAAGCTTTCCTTGGGCTAAAAATTAATTGTCTTGGTTGCTTGTTGGTGGGTGGGAGTGGTTGAGCTCCTACCAATTTTTTATAATGATTTTATTGTTGACTCCTCACCATATACTTTCCCCACTATTGATCGCATACTTGTTTAGTGGTTTATTCTTTTATGATCTTTTTTTTTTCTCTTTTGTTATTTGTGTATGCCATTTTGGACTTGCCATGTGAGTTGGGTAGATTTGAAAATGTGGGTTGAGGGGAAGAAGGAATTGAAATTCTCATTTCAATGCATGCTACATACATTACTCCTAGGGTGCTTGTTGTTGAATTGATTGACCGGTTCTCTCCTTATTTGTTCTTTATTAGATTTTCATTCCATTTTTCAAAGATACTATTTTGGCATAGGTTGCATGCATGATGGAAAAGTCGAATTGAGAATATTGGACACATGTTGGTAGCTTATGATGAGGCATGGTTATTTTATAAGATTCCTTTTGTGCATATCTTGCAATCATGGAAATCCCATGAGACCACATCTCTTTAAGGATTTTTGTCAAATAGTTTTCATGCCTCATGTATACTTCAACATTGCCATCTCTTTTATGGATAAAGTTCAAAAGCTCCATGGCACACCAAACATTATAGTAAGTGATCATGATATAAAATTTACAAGTAACTTTTGGACTGATTTTTCTCTTGTCTTGGTACCCAACTAGCCCGAGTTTCTCTTATCATCCCCAATCGGATGGGCAAACTGAGGTGGTAAATAAATTTTTAGAAGGATATCTTTGATATTTTACTTTAGATAGCCAAGAACATTGGGTGCAATGGTTGCCTTTGGCAGAATGGTGGTACAATACTTCATTTCCTACCTCCTCCAAAATGTCTCCATTTCTCACACTTTATGGGTACCATCCTCTATCGCTCAGATCTAGCTTGAAGGTCAATCAAAGGTGAGAGTAGTCAAATATTACATTCGAGTATCAACATGAGGTACTCTCTAGTCTTAGAGAAATTTTGACAAGGGCACAAAACCATATGAAACAACAAGGTGATCAACATAGGAGTGAACGAAAATTTGAAGAGAGAGACTTTGTTTTTGTAAGGTTACAACCATATAAGCAATTATCCTTGAAATAATAGCAAAAAGGATAATAAGCTTGCTCCTAAATACTATGGTCCTTACCGAGTTTTGCAGAAAATTGGTAGTGTGGCATATAAGCTAGAGCTCCCTCCAGGAAGTAAAATACATCCAATATTTCATGTTTCTTGCTTAAAGAAAGTTATTGGGAAGCACATTTCCACCCAATCAGTGCTTCCTTAACTAGATGAGGAAGGAAGGATCATATTGGAACTTGAAGGCATTATTCAGACACACACTAAAAGGCGAGGACCATAGACATTACCGAGTACCTGATCAAGTGGAAGAATATGAATATTTAAGATGCATCATGGGAAGATGAAGCATTCATGTATAAAGCATTCAGGGTTTCCAAACATTGGGGGCAATGTTGCTTTGAAGGGTAGGGGCATGTTACACCCTTAATTATATATCTTACATGGGATGGATATAGCCAACTTGTTGTTATAATAACTTAATATCATCTATGTATCTCTTTTATATATGATCTATTATCATTGGTTGGTCGGCCTTTTTGATGGCCATATAATAGGAATAGTATAAATAGGGGCTATAGGTAGTGGATGATCATTATGTTGAGTATTTGAGTCTTATTACATGTTCTATAGGTTTCCCCCTCGAAGTGGACAAGCTATTATACTTTCATATTGAGAGAATTTATCTGCAATATTGTTTTATTTTGTGTTCTATTTCTGGTGATAATAGTAATTAATACAGTAATTTCATTACAATATTCAAGTAGTATTAACATATTAAATAGATTCGGTGCGACTACAAAAGGTATTCTCGTATGCATAATACATTAAGTTGAATATAAATATTTTAATGTATATATTAGCATAATGAAACAATTATGTTTAGGAATTATAAAATACATTAAAATTATAATAATTTTATCTTCGAGTGAGGCACTTCATTAGAGGATTGGAAGACCCACCCCCATGGTACCTATCACAAATTTCCCCATTGTCACTTTTGGGGAAGATGTGGTTAAATATAAGAATATCTATCAAGATCACTCCCTAATTTGAAAATTCAGTGGCTTTGGGCTGATCCTTCTATTCCTCAATGAATGGATTTCAAAGAATTGGATTCCTCTGTTAGAATTCATGTTAGACATCTACCCTTGTGCAAGGGCACCTTTTATTGTTGTTTTTACTTCAATAGGTGATAAGGATACCATAGAAGAATATATTTGTGCATGCCAATCTCACTAGATATATTCATGAAAACTTGGTTACCCTATTTTATTCTAACCACTGAAACCTTCTCTTACAAATTGGTTTGGATTAGATTTTCACATTTATTGTTGGCATCCAAATTTGTTCTCCATTTTAAGCCGAGAAGCATCACAGATTGGCACGGAGCTTAGAGACAAATAGATCATGATGTATTTCATTTTGTAGCTAGGGATGGGAGCTAACCGATCCTTTTTCACTCAGATTTGTGGAGAGATGGATGGAACCTTCAAGAATATTTGACCTAACCTCTCTACTTTAGGATGTGCCTTTCGACAAGGATGAGAGGACCCATAGCGTAACCTCTGTTTGATGAAGGAGATGGAGATATCCTTGTTTTTCACAAATTTAATGAAGAAAACCTTGGGAAAATATGGTCATTAATCCATAATTTAACTCTTAAGATTTGTCACTTCTAATAGATGGAGATACTTTCAAAACAAGGCTAAGGTTCTTGAAGACATTATGAGATATTGATTGTTCTACATATTTTAGTAAATAGATTTTTTTCCTTTGTTGATATATAGGGGAAAAGGTGTAGTTTAGGATTGATTCATGGTTTTGAATAATTTTGGTTGGAGATTGAGCAAGATAAAGTTGATTGTACCATATCTTTTAGAAACTTCACAACAACGGATAACTCAACTACATGTTGATTAATAACCTTTTAAAGATCAAGATGGAATACCTTCATTTGTGGTTGGACTTCTATAGAAAATAATTGTGCTACAAAACCTTGGACCACTTTTTAAGAATCTTCTACATTTGGTGAGAACTCACCACTAGAGGATCTTTAGCTTGTAGACCTCGAAGTTTAAATTTTTACCCTTAGAATGAAAGCGCATGAACAATTCCTGGAAATTTATCTCTATGGTGCCCAAAGTAGTGAGCCATTGAACACCTAAGACAATATCAGCTCCACCCATGGGAATAGAAAACATCGTAGATTCCAATGTGTAGTCACCCATTATGATTTTGACTTTATGGCATTTCCCCAACATTGGACTATGCCACCATCTGCAATCATTACTTGACATTCAAGTCTTTGGGTAGATGAAACAATTTAGTCTTGTTTCCAACTTATGATTGATGAAATTATGTGTGCTCCTTAATCAATCAAGACTATTACCTTTTTCATCTTAATATAACCCACAACTTGAAGGGTCTATGGAGTACTAATACCGATAGAGCATGGCATGAAATAGTGGGTTGAGGATCTCTAGATTCTTCCTCTAATTTTCCACTTCCTTTGTTGATGTTGCCTCATATTCTTGCTCATCGCTAGATCCTTCAATGTAGAACATTTTTTCTCAGAACATTTATGATTTGGTTCATATTTTCTATCACGAGTTAAAGCATAACCCTTTGGTTCCTTTTTCTTCAATTTTTTGAGGTTTAAACCAAATTGGCCGAGGAAAGAAGGAGATAAACAAGGGTATTTCAGGATTGATTCATGGTTTTGGAATATTTTTTTGGGAGATTGAGTAGGATAAAGTTGATTGTACAAGATCTTTTAGAAACTTCACAACAACGGATAACTCAACAATAGAAAGCTTCAGAATAGTTAAGACGTTCCTTCAACCAGAAGGTGTGCTTCAATGGAGGCCCAGATCAACACGTTTTCACACAATCTTTGAGAATCTAACATGAAGGCTCGAGTTAAAAGACTCAATTAAACACCAAAATCTTTGATCAATCATGCCTAAGGTACACCCAAAGACTTACAAACAATCTTTATCAACAAATTATAGTGAAGTTATTTTAAATCATTTATCTCATCACAAGATGAAGGATATTCTTGAAATGAAATTGTAAATGCCACTAAACTGTCACATGGATGAGATCCTATGTGATTTCAAAAAGATTTCAATGTAAGATTGCAATAGGAACAAGAAAAACTACTTGTAGACATTCTGAAACAAAATAAACACTAATTTCTCCAAGATTGACACAAATTAATTTCAAAATTGCTTAAATTCATCAGCAAGGGAAAGCTTCAGAGAAATCTCAATGCTCGTCAATGGCTATACATCTGTAACCAACTTGACATGATAGAAAATCTAACACAGAAGAAATTAATAGGTTATCTTAGATTGGTCTCTCAGGAAGATGACTTTTCTCAAATTTTCTTTTAAAGCTTCAACCCCAACCCTTTCAACAGTTTTCTCATTGTATTTATCCATTTCACTCGCTCAATTTTCCTCCCAAAAGAGAAGAATATTTGAGGGACCTTTTCTTGTTACAAATTTACCTTAGAAAGTGACGTTTAAACAATTCACATCTAAAAGTTTCCAAGTGGACCAATTATGAACTTATCACCCTTCTTAGACACTCGACTAATGACTAGGATGGCATGCCATAACCTTTTTGAAAATACTTTTAATCATTTTGATTCTTTCATGCGAGAAATCCCTGTTTTAATCATTCTTCGGAGGCTCCACACAACTAGATATGAAAGGAAATACTTTTTGCTCTCGAGGCAACACATTTTCCATCCTTTACACCTACAACCTTCATCATTTCATCCTTTTCCCTCTTCTTCCTCTGCAACTCTTCCCGCATCCATCTTCTCTAGTAATTTGCATTTTACTACAGTGCACGAGCAATTCTAAATTTTAAATATTGATCTTAAAATCCCTAGACTAACAAATTAAGTTATGAATCCATTAAATGGCACTTTAGACCAAAACAAGATGGAATTTCATCAAAAATGATGAAAAATAGTGTGTATTCACATCTCCAAGAGTCTTGGAGAAAAAATGGTAGAAAAAAGACACAATACACAACAACCATTGATTCTTCCCCTTTTCTACTTTATATCATAGCCATCCATGTGTTTCCTTGGTGAAACTGCAAAGGATAAGTATAGGGGAAAGTTTCCAAACAAGTGCGGGCCTTCCATGTGCCCTGGGCCCAAGAAAAATGCCTTTTGGCCTTTGAAAAAGTATTAGTAAAAAGGAGCCAGTGGAAGCCTCCACATGTCACCTTGGCGCACCTTTGGTATGGTCCACAAAATTTGAGACCTTGAATAAGTGCAGGCTCACCACGTGTCTCAGTCTGGCAGAGTTCTTTAAAAAGTTGAAGGATCAGTGGAAGGTGCCATGTTTCTAGGGTTTGAGACAATTTTGCTTGGCCGTTGAAAAGTCCAAGCAAGGCAAAAGTGATTGGAAGCCTCCAAGTGTCCTCCTGGCACTTCTACAAAATAAAATTTGGGGGCTGGTCCCCAAACAACCGTGGTCCCTCCACGTGTCCCAAGCCTTTCAAAATTTCTTTGAAAAGTTTAAGTATAGAGTGGAGCTGGTAGAAGCCTCCACATGTCTCCCTGTCACAATTGTTAAGGTGGGACCCTGAGGCAGATCCTCAAATGAGTGCAAACCCTCCACATGTCCATGGTCCACCAAAATTGTATCGACCACATGAAATTTTTTTCTAAGTCTAGGCAAGGTAGTGAAAACTTGCACATGTCTCCCTAACGCAACTCCAAAGCCAAACCAAAAGATGAATTTTTAGATGAGCGTCGGCCTTTGATGTGGACAAGTTTTGAGTTAAAGCGAACCTTATAGTTTTAAAAGATCCTTGCCAAGTTGCATCCAAATAGAAAGGGCCATGTTTCCATAGATGCAGAGATGAAAATTTGATGGGGAAAACACACTCGTCAAACCATAAAAAGTAGGAAAATCACCATTTGAGCCTAGAAATGAATCTTTCTTCATCGATAGAGAGTTTGCAAATGATATAAGGCCCAAATGTGATCCTCCAAGTCACATATAATCACGTTTCCATAGATATTTGGGACAAAAATGATAGGGAAAAAAAAACGTGACTATGGAAAATGGAAGGAAGGGAAAAAACCCGAGTTTACGCCTAAGTTACAGACTCTTTCACACGAGACAGAGGAACTAAAAACAAATTCTAGACTTTTAAGTGATCCTTGAACAAGGAAGGGACTGATCATGGCAACCAAATGGAGGATAGAGTTTTTATGCATCAATATGGGGAGATAGAAAACACAACAGAGCCCGCAAACTAAAGAATTTCAAGGAAAAACAGGGCGAGATCAAATTGAGCACCAACATCAGCTCCGACTCGGGGATGGGAAACTCTTGTGAGTGCCACAAGAAAAATATTAGACCAAGTGCCAAAAATAATACATTCGGCAACAAAGTCAAAGAATAAGCTTGCAGAGTGAAACAATAATAACCAACTCCCCCAAAGACAAACCAAGGAACCAACAAAATGGATGCCAACAACCAGGATGAAACAAACAGAAAAAAATGAAATTAGAAAGCAACCGAGAAGACTATACACTATGATGGAGTACACTAATTTAGAAAAAACAAGCAAGGAAAATCTTCGAGTGGCTGCCATTTTGGATAGGACCATGCTAAATATATATGATATGTCTTTAACAGTTGGTCATATGATTGTCTCTCTTTTCCATCCAAGTCACTATCTAACCACATTTTTAGGCTTACCCCTTGTTCTGGGCCAAGTTTTTTAACATCCTTCGAGGCTGCATCAAACATCAAAGTCTCAGGAAAATCATCTTGCTCATGATACTGCATCGATCAATTTCATATTCCTTGAAATTAACATAGCTCACAGAGTTATCAATATCAATATCTACATGCAATACTTCATAATAAGAATTGTTGGGTTCCCTAATAAGATATAGCATTTTTTTTTCCACCGGGTAGCTTCATAAGGATGCCTTCAATTGGGCTGTGGAAAATGCATATCCATCGAAAAATTTCACAACCACTTACATCCCACTTTCATGATAATAGCATGCCCCATTTGGTAGGGCAATCAACAATAACAAAATCAAGTTTCAAGTTCTTACCCGGATATAAGTCTGCGAGTTGTACCACTAAAACTTTTACACATCCTAGAATTGACACCTCTCTAGAATCCATTGCAGTACACTTTCCATAAGCTATTGTCACTTTAATTTTAAATTCATTCATGACATCTAGAAGCATAACATTGCATGATGCTCCGAGAATCAAACATACGATTGTGTAGCGAGTCTTATCCTTAATAATCAGTGTTGTAAAAATGGATCAACATTTAATTGAGACTCAACCAAATATGTTCCCAAGTAAACTTCAGGTGGTTCACCTAGTTCTTCTAGTACTTGGGGTTTTTTCAACTCTGCAATGGTAGGAGGAATCTCAAAATTTCTTCCTTGGGTGACCTTTTCTTCTCTAAACCCCAAATATTCAAATGCTCTATTCCTATGCTCAGGGATTCTAAGCAATTCAACAATAGGAACATAAATCTTGATCTGAATTAAGATTTCAACTATGTCATAAGGAACATATTTGGGTAATGCTAGTATTAGGAGGAAGGTTTACAAATTCATCTAATTGCACAAGATTTTTTTAATTCTGAGCATGGGGAGGGACACAAGTTCTACTTGAGACAACAAGGCCTTTTCTAGATGCATCTTTCTTTGGAGTTTCTTTTGTGATACTGGTAAGCAATGGAATTTTTTGTTTGGCCTGAGGCCCCGCTCCTTTGGTAACCTTACTCCTAGTATTATATTATTTTTCATGGCCAACCACAACATTCATTAACAACTACCTATCCTCCTCAGAAGGGATTCCTCCATCATACTTCTCAATCATTAATGCCCTTAAGTATTCAAAATCATTATTAGGTAATTCAAAAGCTTGCACCATATCAATTTCAGAAGTATGAGTGGGAGGAAGAGGTAATACCCAGTGAATGCAATCCCAGAAATCTTTAACAATTTTGGCACTTATCAGCTTAGTTGAGGTTGCTCCTTCTTTGTGAACTTGTGGAGGAATCCACCATGCATGCATCATCATCAATGTTATCATCATCATCAACCTCTTCAACTTGTTGATCTACTTCACATGGAGAATGTGGCAAGAAACAATTATCACACCACTCAATTTCATGAGCTTCACCAACAACAGTAACTCTGGCATTTAGAGGATCAGGCACTACTCTATTTTCCCTAGCTTGGGGTTGTCTATCTCCCATGGGTCCTTTACCTTTGTCATCAAATATCTGATCATTTCTAGGATGATTTGCAAATCTGCTTTTGTCCTTGTTTCCTATACTCGACCTTGAGAACTTTTTCCAATTCCTTTCTCTACCTTGGCTAGCTTGTAAGATATTTCTTTGACATCTCCACCAAAGTATTTATAACTTCCTCAAGATCAATAGCCTTACTCAATCTACAAAGCCATGGTAAAGTCCTGCCTCAAAGTTCTAGGGTTCTTATCCCTTAAATAATAAGCATATTTCTTATCAAATGCATTTGAATACTTTATCATACATGATTCATCACATGGCCTCAAATTAACAGCAGTAGTCTTCTCAATGTTTTGTTAAATCTTATATTGAAATCATGCACCTGATTCATTAGGTTTTTTTTTTTAATTTTCAAATTCTAATAAAAGAAACCTAGGGTTTGTTTTATCACCATACTTCATTATAAAGTCATTCTTCATCTCTCATCCAAGAATCAATGGAATTATCTGGAAAATATTTATATGAGTCCTTGCATCTTCTTTCTAGAGTATGGATAAACAATTTAATGTACACATCCTCAAATTATATTTCAAAGTCCTCCATCATATTGACAAAGAGATTCAAGTGTTGATCACCAGTGATTACATTATTTCCTTGAAACTTAGGAAATCTATTTCTTACATCTTGTGGCACAACATTTGGATAGCCATCCATACCTCTAAAATTGATGGGACCAAAAGTATTAACAAAAATGGAGGTTTGGGTGGAGGCTGAGCCATATTATTTTGAGGAGGTGACCTTAGAGGAGATGCAAACTAATGAGGAGTGAGAGGTGTGTGGTATAGGGATGTAATTCTTAGAATGACTGCCCTCTAAAGGCTCTGTTTCTTGGAAAACTCTATTAGATTTGGAAAATATCGGGCAAATTGAGAAGCAAATGTTTCAAATACAAAAGAAGGGCCCTCTCAAGATGGATAATTTAATTCAACAAAGATACTACTTGATTTAGAAGCACTTGAGGAAGTATTGCAATATTCAATCACAAACCGATGAGATTCACCAATGGACATTTATTTTCTTGATACCTTATCTCAAAAAACCTTCCAAATTATTCTTCCTTACGAATTAGACTTTCCCAACTCTTGAAACAACCTTCTAATAGGGTCCATGGTGAAGAAAAATATTCTTCCTTCTAGATTTGCAAAGATTAATGACAAATCTTACTTGATATATGTTAAGACACTAGTATTTATTAATAATTTAAACAACACAGAGTCACCACTAAGGATTTTCACCTTAGTTTGTGAAAATTCACTATGAAAGACCTATCAAATGTCTATCAATACCATATTCATGAAAAGCTTACAAGATCTGCTATTATTCTACCCAAATTCTTCAATGATGATGTAAAATTTAGTGCAATAATTATATAAGATGGAAATATTGCACTTAGAACTTACAAATTTGAACAATTCTTACAGATCTGAACAGATAATGATGTTTTAGCAATGTATTTGCGCTTAGATCATGTAAGAAACATTACGAGGGTCTATATGCATTCCTGATGGTGTTCAAACTTTGCACACAACTTCATTTTCCTTGGTAACACTGCTACTAGTGTTGTTGCCACACAAATAGATCTTGGAGCTCAAATAATCCCCAGCAATGGCGCCACTAGTGTTGTTGCCACACAAATAGATCTTGGAGCTCAAATAATCCTTGGAAATGGTGCCACTAGTTTTGGTATCCAAATTTGTTCTCCCTTTCAAGATGAGCAACATCATAGATTTGGCACGGAGATTAGAGACAAATATATCATGATGTATTTTAGTTTATAGACGGGGATGAGATCTAACTCGGCCCTTTGTCACTCATATTTGTGGAGATATGCATGACACCTTCGAGAGGATTTTCCCTATCCTCACTACTTTAGGTCATTCCTTTTGACCACGGTGAGAGTACCCGTAATGTAGCCTTTGTTTGATGAAGAAGATGGAGATATCCTTCTTTTCACAAATTTTATGAAGAAAACCTTGGGAAAATATGGTCAATACTCCATAATTTAACTCTTAATATTTTTCACTTTAAAAAGATGGAGATACTTTCAAAACAAAGGTGAGGTTACTAAATATGTTATGAGATCTGATTGTTCCACATATTTTAGTAAATAGGTTTTTTTCTTTGTTGATATATAGGGCAAACAGGGGGTAGTTAAGGATGTACTCAAGGTTTGAATAAATTTGGTGGGAGATTGAGTAGGATAAATTTGATTATACTATATCTTTGAGAAACTTTGCAATAATGGACAACTCAACAACACAAAGCTTTATAATAGTTAAGACATTCCTTCAACCAGAAGGTGTGCTTCAATGGAGGCCCAGATCAACACATTTTCACACAATCTTTGAGAATCTTACATGAAGGATCGAGTTAAAAGACTCAATTAAACACAAAAATCTCTAATCCATCATGCAAAAGGTACACCCAAAGGCTTACAAACAATATTTATAAACAAATGACAGTGAAGTGATTTTATATCATTTATCTAATGACAAGATGAAGGATCTTCTTGAAATGAAATTTAAAATGCCACTAAACTATCATAGGGATGAGATTCTGTATGATTTCACAAATATTTCCAGATAATATTGCAATAGGAACAAGAAAAACTACTTGCGACATTCGAAACAAAGAAGACACTAATTGCCCCAAGATTTACACAAATTAATTTCAAAATTGCTTAAATTCATCACAGAGGAAAGATTTTACAGAAATCCTAGTGCTCATAAATGGCTATACATCTCTAACCAACTTAACATGATAGAAAATATAAAATAGAAGAAATTAACAAGTTATCTTGGAATTGTCTCTCAGAAGATGGATTTTCTCAAATTTTATCTTAAGGATTCAACCCAAAACCCTTTGCAAGAGTATTCTCATTGCATTTATAAATTTAACTTGCTCAATTTTATCCCCAAAAAGAAGAATATTCGAGGGACCTTTGCTTATTACCAATTTGCCTTAGAAAAAGCATTTAACAAATTCACATTGGAAAGTTTCTAGGTGTACCAATTATGAACTAATCGCACTTCTCGGAATCTTAGTTAATGACTAGAATGCCATGCCACAACCTTTTCGACAAGCCTTTGAAACATTATAATTTTGTCATGTGAAAAATCCCCATTTTAATCATTCTTCGAGAGGCTCTGCGTTGCTATATATGACAGAAAATTCTTTTCACTCTTGAGGTAACACCTTTTCAATAATTACGCTTTGCAACCTTCCTCATTTCATCATTTTCCTCCTTTTCCTATGCAACTCGCCACACATCCATTTTCTCTAGTAATTCACATTTTTATAGGTACCCGAGAAATTCCAACTTCAAAATATTGATCTTAAAAATCCTTAGACTCACAAATTAAGTTCTAAATCCATTCAATTGCACTCTGCAAGACAAAAATGACAAGGAATTTCATCATTAAAAATGATGAAAAATAGTGCGTATTCACATCTCCAGAGTCTTTGAGAAACAATGGTGGAAAAACAAACACAATACACAACAACCATTGATTCTACCCCTTTTCTACTTTATATTATATCCATCCATGTGTTTCCTTGGTGAAAATGCAAAGGAGAAGTATAGGGGCAAGTTTACAGACAAGTGCGCAGCCTTCCATGTGCCCTCGGGCCCAAGCAAAACACCTTTTTTCCTTTGAAAAAGTCTTAGTAAAAGGAGTGAGAAGAAGCTTCCACATGTCACCTTGGTGCACCTTTCATATGGTCCTCAAAAGTGGAGACCTTGAACAAGCGTGAGCTCACCACATTTTGAGTCGGTAGATTTGTTAAAAAGTTGAAGGATCATTGGAAGGCGCCATACGTCTAGGGTCCAAGAAAGTTTTCTTTGGCCGTTGAAAAGTCCAATCAAGGGCGAAGTGAGTAGAAGCTTCCAAGTGTCCTCCTGGTGCTTCTTCAAAATAAAATTTAGGGCCGGACCCCAAACAAGTGCGGTCCGTCCACATGTTCCATACCTTTCAAAATTTCTTTTAAAATTTTAAATATAGAGTAGAGCCGAGTGGAAGCCTCCACATGTCCTTGTGTCGCAATTGTTAAGGTGGGACCATAACGCAAATCCTCAAATGAGTGCCATCCCTCCACATGTCCATGGTGTGCCAAACTATCTTCTACATGAAAAAATTTGTCTAAGTCTAGGCAAGGTGCAATGAAAACCTCCATGTGTCTCCTCGGCGTAACTCCTAGACAAACCAAAAGGTGAATTTTTAGATGAGTGTCGGCCTTCCATGTGGACAAGTTTTGAGTTGAAGTGAGCCTTAGAGCATTTAAAGTGACCCATTGAGCCACATCCAATGAGAAAGGGCCATGTTTCCACAAATGTTGAGATGTAAATTTGACGGGGAAAAACACAAATCACAAATCGTAAAAAGTAGGAAAATCACCATTTGAGGCTGGAAATGAATCTTTCTTCATAGACAGAGAGTTTGGAAATGATATAAGGCCTAAATGTGATCGTCCATGTCACATCTAATCACGTTTCCATAGATATTTGGGACAAAAATGACAAGGAAAACAAAACATGACTGTGGAAAATGAAAGGAAGGGAAAAAACCTGAGTTTACGCCCAAGTTATTGACTGTTTCACACAGAAAGAGGAAAAAAAAACAAATTCTATACTTTTAAGTGATCCTCAATCAATGAAGGGACTGATCATGGAAACAAAATGGAGGATATATTTTTTATATATTAATACGGGGATATAGAGAACACGACATGAGCCCACAAGTAAAAGAATTTCAAGGACAAATGGGTCGAGATCAAATTGAGCACCAACACTTACCATTTCCATTTTGTTATCATTCTTGTATTTTTCCATGGAAATGCATTAACAAATATCTTGAACATAGAATCCAAAACCAATTATTTTAATCATACAACATATTCGAATTATCATTAGGCTTATCTTAAAAACCTAACTCCTAGAATTGAACTAAAATTTCAAAACATATCTTGGAACCAATCTCTATATTATGAAGTATTTTATTTAACATGTATAAGATGCTTTTATTTGGTGCAGATTGTTTATAATTGTGTCATGGCTAAGAGAAAAATTAAAGTAAAATTGGTACTTCATTATGGAAGAATTGAAATCGAGTCACCTACTTTTGCTAGTTAGCTAGATAAAGATTCGGAGGAAGATTATGTGAAGAAAGGTAATCTTTTGCAGAAGATTCTTGAGGGAAATCCTTCCCTATTAATTTAGGTAAGGCTACACCCCATTTTAATGTTTAGGATACCAATTCCTTTCCTATTAGGATTCAATCTCACGAGGACAATGATAATTTTGACATCATCATTCTAGTTCACACTAAGGAAAATATAAGTCTGAATAATGATGCACATTGGATTACTCTTGGGAAATATAAGAAATGGAAAATTGAAAATGATCCCTTAAAATTCATTTATGATCTCGTGAGAAGGAATCCAGGATGAGCTGGATGCTTGTATAATTTTGTTGTTGTTTTTTTGTTTTTATGGGTATGATTTTGTTGTTCTCCTTTTTCGTTGATAGAGACTGACTTCACACGATCTTCCTTATTTTATATTTTTCTTCATTTGTAACATATTGTTATGGGGTTAAGGTCCTCTCACCCAACTTTTACAATAATAAAAAAATTAAAAAGATTATGATAAGGAAAATATTTCAATATTTGGATCTCCCAATTCTATTATAAATGGATACAAAATCAATTCAGATGTGTAATGAATTTAGACAATATTATCAAAAGTTTCCTTTTCATAGTTTATTTGAAAAATTTAATAAAACAAAATTAAAAGGATTTTTTTATTTTTTATTTTGGATTTAAGGAAATTTTTTGTCGGAATAAAAATATTAATTGATATTGAATTTATTTTAAAATGAGAGGATTGTGACCAATATGAAAAAAATAAAAAATCATTATAAAAAGAAGTTTGTAAACCATGAGGAACATTACTAATATAAACATATTAAGATATTTAATACATGTAAATATAGTGGAAGAGTTTGGAAATAATGAAATTCTTGAGAGATGATAATAAATTGAGAAATAAGAGAAACATTTAGGATAATATCAAACATGTTCGAAGAAATAAAAATATGACTAAGATTATAAAAATAGTTTTGGAATTAAGTTATTATAAAGAAGGAAGATTAAAACAAAGTGAAACATATTACTGGATTAAAAATTGAAACATGCCTTGAAACTCCCCTTAGAGAGATCCGGCTAGAGGATAACAAGGTTCAGATTGCAGAAACCAAGAAGGAAAATGTTACTCCATCCACCTACATAGTGGCGAAGGAAAATTTACCTCCTTTTCCTTTGGAAAATCATACTTAATCACACGTTAAGGAAATAGAAGTTTTTCTTCCTCTTGAGGAGGATAATCATGGTTGGAAAATGGATCAACATAGCAAAATCCCAAGAAAACCATTCCTCCTACCTAGATGTGCGTTATTCTTTGGTTGTCTGAGTTGTTGTGTTGTTGCTTTTTAGCTATGTTTACTACTACAACTTCTTGATACATGGTGCTTGATGTTGTATTGTCATTTTTTTCTTATGTTGTTTGCTATATAATTTTGTAGTTTTCTTGGCAAATTGTACTTTTGATCTACTTTAATCATTGTACTAAAATCTGCTTTTGGGCTTTATTTTAAAATCCCAATTTTAGTCACTTTCTCATTTAGTACAATGAATAGGATGTTGTATTGTCATTGTACTTTAATCATTATACTAAATGAAAAAGTGATTAAAATAAGGATTTTACAATAAAGCCCAAAAGAAAATTTTAATCACTTTTTACTTTAGTACAATGATTAAATCTATCTAGTGAGCCTTTTGTATAAGGTTATAGTCCCTTTCAAAAAACTATTTACCAAAGTAATAATAAATAAATTTTACTAGAAGAATTAATTTTTACATGAAATTTTTTCCATATAATAACGTAAACCTTTAAACATAATATTCCTTATTTTAACTCAATAATCCTTTTAAGAGGTATTTAAAATTTTCTACAAATTAATAAATAGGATTATTAGAAACATTTCACACATTGATTGTAACACCCACATTTTGACACACCAAAACCATGTCAAAATCGATGCATTTCTAAATCCATGGAAGAACAATTTTAGATTTTTGAACAAAGTACAACATAAAGTTAAATTAAATACTTTTAAGTAATGCTAGTTTGAATAAGATACAACTCCCAAATGATATCCTTCCAACCACTTACATTCTAAAATTAAATGGTCCATATCATATTTGGATGATTCACTTACAAGAAGCTTGAATACTTAAAATACAAGTATCAAAATCCTTCCACACAAATTGGAGACAACATGTTAAATTTTACAATAATCCCTCTTATTTTTTTCAAATTCACTTCCAACTTCATCCTCTAAATCCTACTTGTAACTCCTTCTCTCTCTCCATAATCAAAACAACAATAAGGAAATGGATCTAGGCAACACTCACCTCCCAACATTAATCCAATGAGAAGGTGAAGCCAACCTTCTCATTATCCCCAAAGCCTCGAAAATGGAGAAACAAGGGGTGATCACAACCATGGCATATCTTCTCAAAATGGCTTCAACAATACATACATACACACAATAAAACTTGTAACACATACAAGAATAATAACACTAATAATAAAAATATGTAACTTTCAAAACACATAGGCTTAAAAACTAAGCCAAAGGAGAAGAGAATATGGTAGCCATCTCCTTGTTCCTCCCAAGTGGGATAGGGGTCCACCCAATGCCTCCAAGTGCACTAACACAAATCACATACACACACAAAACTCCTTATCTCTCCATTTTAAAAGATACAATGATATAGTTTCCTTTTAACTCCACATAGGTGGATCACCCTTCCCACACTCCCTCAACAAAATCCTCACATAATCCCTTTTACCTACATAAAAATGAGTGCATTTCCTCTTCCTACACCATCCTTATGGCCAAATCTACCAAATCCCATACTAAATATCATGCATTCATACAAATTATAACACAATAAATAAACAAGAAATGTTAAAATACATTTATAAGAGTCTAACTTTCCCTTGAAAATCCTTCAAATCTTCAAGAAACCAAGATCTAATTTTTTTCCACAATGCAAGAAAACTCCCATATGCAAGATCTTAAAAACTACCCAAGAAAGTAACCCCTAAAGAAACTAAAAAGCTTCAATAAATAGAAAATTGTGGAAAGGATGGTGAGGTGGCTCCATGTAGGATGCCACATAATTTCTCCCCAATCCACCTCACAAGTCAAACAAAAGATCCAAGAATCTATAGATGAGTAAGGTGGATTTGTGACACTTCATTTCCACACACAATCCTCCACTCCATTCTTTTAAGGACACAAGTAAGAGGGTAAGTAAAAATGTGGCATTAATTTCCCATTTTTCCTTCAAAAACACATAATAAGGGCTAAATTTGACCCCTCATATCATAGGTTAGGTTGGTAGGAGATTTTAAGGAGTATGAGACAAGTATAACTTGTCCCACAAGCCTCCAAAAATGGGCTGAAATCCCAAATCCGAGATTTGGGAGTTGGGGAAGGGTACACAAATAAAAATCAAATAAAATACATCTAAAATCATGTAGAGAACAAGGAATATCTACCGCATTCATTTCCCCCTTTTGTAACATCTCCTAATTAGCATTATACACATAATTAATTAAGTAAATCAAGAGAACACTAAGTAAGTACAATAAAATGAGAAGACATTATAACTCAATAAAATAACATACACAACTAAGAAAAATAGATAAAAAGTAAAATAAAATAAGGAAAACGACAATGCACACACACACACATGGCTGCCAAGGTGACCAAGTTGTGAACATCTGGTATTCTTCCATAGTTTGTCCCCTAGTCCCTTCTTTGTTTATTGTGATTTTGTTTCCTTCAAAAACAAAATAATAACTAATACCTTTGGCCTCAAGGTCATATCAATATGTCAAATAATTATAACACATATATTATTTTTTAATTAACATCATCATACAATGAACCTATATTATCATCAATCTTAAGCTATTCTATCAATTATTTACAATTACTAATCATCTCAATTCTACCATATTCACTAACATTCATTGTCACCCTATGATTAGGCATAACCATTTATCACAATTCATATTTTACGACAACCATGCAATTCATACATCCATTATAACTTATATCTATCTAGATGCATTCAACAACGTACTATTGATCACCTATTAACATCACATTATTAATAATTCACAACATCAATGAGATCACATGGCTAGTCCAATCATCTAAATATAATCACCATTGTCATGAGTCCAAGCTGTCAGTATATAACAAAGTAAAATTAATTCATCATCATGTACTGTAACATCTATCAATTTCATCTATATACCCATACAAGTCCATAATAAAATCCAAAACACAATAATAATCACAATGTCCATAGTGTCTAACAACATGCTATCCAAAATATCATAATAATGTCCATGTTACTAAGAAACTAATAAACATCGTCATATAAAATTATGGATCAAAGAGGAATGGGTAGTACATCCCCTCCCCTTAGACTTGGCTTCCTCCGGAAGTCACGAAAAAGAGGTAGGAAAAAATGTACATGAATAGAAGTCATGCCCTCTATGGGGTTTCTTTACCTCATTGAAGAAGTGTGTCCCTCAGAACCCAAGTTTGGTCCAACACTATTGTAAAAGGTTATGGAGGCTAATAGGCATAGATACTAACCTCCTCCAAACAAGATTACTAGTATTCAAATTTACCAAATAATCTCTACGAGATTAACAAAGTTACAACATGGAAAATTTAAATAGGAAATTATCAATAGGGCCCCAATGAATGAAAAATAAGGTCCATGAAGGATAGGAATAGTTATGTACATAAGTTATCCATGTAACCATACATGGGTGCAAACCATGGTAAAAAGGAATGATAAGACTTCTAGTTAGGTTTAATTACACTTTAAGGTATGTTATTTTGGAAAATATTTACAACTACCAATCATGACCTTCAATTTCACACAAGAAACACTCCATATATGGATAACATATTCAAGGCCACAAAAATAAGGCTTAACAACCAAAAAAACACCAAAGTTTAACAAAAGCTTCTTCCAGGTGTAGATTATTCATTGGAAGTACTTTATATAATTAGAAGAGATACCATAACATTTCAAGGTAACACTAAGCATGGCCATGGCCACAAGGTTTCCATAACTTGAATTTGTACCAAAATTTTGTAACACAACCACTAATCCTAATTTAGAAACCCCAATTAAGTAGATAATATTTCCATTTTTTGTGATAGACAATATTCACACAAGATATACCATTCACTCTATATAACAAATGAAAAATATTAATTTTAGGCCCACCCTAGCTCAAATGAATCTTTAAACTAACACAAGATTTATATTATAATACATAGGAACACTCAAGTGAGCAACACACCAAACATTCTTGTAGACACTTACAAAAACAACCTTACCCTTCTTCTCCCCAAAGGACAAGGGGAACAACATCATGGTTCCCAAAAGGAAGGAGGATTCCAAAATTCCTCCATATCCTTAACATATGTTGCCTAAGCTTGCCAATAAGCCTAGGTCACCAATGGCCTATTCCAAAAACAAAATAAGGGTGCCTCTCTTAAGACCTTAGATATATACTCACTCCTAAAATATCTCAAATCCTATAGTTGTCTAGCTAAGAGGAAAAATGGTGTGACAACTGACACGAAAGGATCCATCAAGGAGGATTACACACATTTATGTTCAAGGGAGTAAACATGGCTATAACACATCACTATCAATAAGGTACTCCATTATTCATGGTAGGAAGACAAATTTAAAGGTTCAAATAGTTTCCACCATTGGAAAGATGGACGTAGGACCCACCAATATGAACATAACAATTAATCCATTCTAACAAGGTGATAAAATCCTTATGTATACTTCTAAAAATTTCATACTAACTAGTGAGAGGTCCAAAAAATGACCTAGCATGTAACTTGTGTTATAAAAATTATACCTATGTTTGTTGCTTCTTATGACAAGGGAGGTGTGGGAAGTACTCAACCATATTACAACCTAAAATCTTACGACACAAATGAGATTAGATACTAACATATTAGCTCAAGGTAACTTTTAAATTAGTTCCACCATTCTGATTTTTTTCCTCTATAAATTTTAGGGCATGCAATAGCAATTTATACAATTAAGGTTGTTTATTTGTACATTCTACTTGTGCTCAATCCCATAAAATTATCCATTCCATATTCCAAATTATAAAACACAAGTTATAGTTACATTTTCTAAGCATATTTCTTATAAGTTTTCTAATTAATGCATTCCTTATATTATAATATCCCATATCTTGTGTCATTAAGGATCATCACCAATGTTGGCATGATATCTCGCCACTCTATATGGGTAGAAAATTTATTCATTTTACTTCTAGGGAGAGTATGAGAGGATTCTTTGCTATTTTTCACATAGTTTTATTTCTTCTATTAAACTACAAGGTTAGAGTAAGGAACCATTTTCCTAATGTTCCAATTTACTTATTAAGTTTCGAAGTTCCAAACCTCCCAAGTAGGGTCTAATGTGTGCATGTTTGTCACCATACCAATGGAATTTAAATGAGTAGAAATAAAAAATCTTATCACATTAATAAGTTCATAGGAAATAAGAGGTCATTAACCAAAATGAAACACACCAAGTTTACAAGAGTTTTCCCAAGAGTTACATGCATCACCGATGCATTCCAAGTGAGTCTCCATAAGTATCAATAAGAGATATGATGAAGGTGTACATTATGAAGTTATAAATTTTATTTTACAAGTTCAAGGAGTTTAGATCAGTATGAGTGAGAAAATACAATGTTTACAGTTTAAACTCAAAATAGGTTCACTAGATGAGAGAGAGTTTCCAAAAAAAACTTATACCTCCACAAGATACCTTCAACCAAGCAACCAAGATGAAAAGGGGGTTTATCCCATAGACACCACACTTCCTCACTAAGAGGACATCAAAATATCAAGAGGGAAGTTCAATTATTTACTCAAAACATAGCCTCTAAGGCCAAGAGTTATAGCCTCGGATGAAAGAGCATGAGATAAGCACAACCAAGGTCAGAAACTTAAGACCTCTAAAACCAAGATCTGTAAGCACCAAGTCCAAAGTAGCCCAATGCATCCATATTTTCCTAAACATGAAATTGATACTAATATACTATATTGTGGTAAATGCTAAACAATTCAAGAGATTTGAAACAAGGGTATATCTATCTATGGGTCCTCAAGATAAAAAAGAACATACTTATTTAAGCACAATCTCAAAGGAGCTTGATTAGAACTTTATTTATTTAGGGTATTTATAGTCCAAAATGTTGATATTTTCTTAATTAACACAAAGAAACTAAGTTAGGACTCCATTTTTCCCATCGGTGGACCTTTATCTCCTAATGATACACTATCCACCAAAAACCTATAATTATCCAAGAGTTAATTTGTCCCTGACAAAATCCATAAGTTCATAGTGAGTATCACATCTATCCTAATGATGAAAAAAACTCATACTAGGGTACAAGAAGAAACATAATCACTGTCAAAACTACCAACTATATTGCGCAACATAGAGAGCCCTCTACCTAGGGAACATTTTATTATCAAAAGGGTCGGGTGTAGGGTCTAGAGACACAAAGTATTCTTACCCCAAAACAAAAGGAAGGGCCTAAACCACCTAATAAAGTAGTCATATAACCTAGGGTGTAGCCCCATATAATGAGAGAACACAATAAAAAAATAGAACAATCTCATCAACGGACAAGAATAAAATCACATTACATTCTTGACAACACCGAGCCAAATAGATTTTGAGGGAACAAGCTCTAAGTTACCAAAAAAGGTAAAATCCATGAAATATTAGCAATCAAAATAAATGTTGAAGTAGTTGCATTTCAATTCTCCCAAAAAAATATTGCAATAAGACAAAAAAAAGAGGAGCCTAAGAAATTCTCGAAAAATAATCAAAATAAAATGTTGGTCCTTGATAATAGATTTTAAGTTTACAAATATAAAACACATGAAATATCCACATCACAATCACTTTGCAGCCCTGCATGGGCCATCGGTAGGGGTACTCTACATCAAGCTCACATCTAAGAATATACATGCAAAATGGATCTAATATGACATCATGTCATGATATCAACTCTCCCATATGGGGATTAAGTCATTAAGGTGACAACCAACACAAAAATTTGTAATTACTGACAACCATACCCACTTTCCTAACCACTGAAGAAAAGGGGTCTCTAAACAACTAATCAATCTCTAGATTTCCTCCATAACGGCCCTTAAATGTTACCTCTAGCATAATCCCCAAGAGTTACACAAAACTAAATAGCAATCCCTATAAGAAAGGGTCTCTATGGGATCAACACCATCACACAAGTATAACCAAGAGCTAGGAACCCATTAACCAATATTTTTGTAAGGAACCAAATCCCTATCACTTAAGAAGTTTATAGGAATACTAGAATGAATTCACCTCTCCCAATAAGTAGAATTGACAAGACGCCCACTTAGGTGAGTACAAAAATCTGAACAAATTTTATCATCATGGTTATTATTTTGATCCCTGGGGGTTCTAGTGTTGAACCCACGACTCTAATACAAAAATGTAACACTCATAATTAGATGCACCAAACCATGTCAAACTCTGGAATGCATTTCTAAATCCATGGAAGAAGAATTTAAAATTTTGAACAAAGTACAACATAAAGTTAAATTGCATATTTTAAAATAATGCAAGCTTGAACAAGATACAACTCCCAAATTCTCTCCTTTTAACCATTTACATTCTAATATTAAATGGTCCATATCAGATTTGGATGAGTCACTTACAAGAATATTTAAGACTTAAAATATAAGTATTAAAAGTCTACCTTGTGCTCGAAAACTCCTTCAAACCTTCTAGCAACCAAGATCTAAATTTTTTCCATAATGCAAGACAACTCCCATATGTAAGCTCTCAAAAATCCCCATGAAAGTAACTCCCCAACAAACTAAAAATATCCTATAAATAAAAAATGGCAGAGAGGATGGTGAGGTGGCCATGTGTAGGATGCCACACCATTTCTCCCAATCCACCTCAAAATTTTAACACAAGATCCAAGACTCCAAAATGAGTAAGGTGGAGGTAGAAAACTTCATTTCCACACATAATCCTCCACTCCATTCATTCAAGGACACAATTAAAAGGGTAATTTAAAAGGTGGCATTAATTGCCCATTTTCCTTAAAAAAACATAATGAGGGATAAATTTGACCCCTCATATCATAGGTTAGGTTGGTGGGAGAGTTTAAGGAGTATAGGACAAGTATAACTTGTCCCAAAAGCCTCAAAAAAATGGGCTGAAAGCCCATATCCGAAATTTGAGAGATGGGGAAGGGTACACAAATCAAAATCAAATAAAATCCATCTAAAATCATGAAGAGAACAAGGACTATCTACCACATTCAATTACCCCCTTTGTCACATCTCCTAATTAACATTATCCACATAATTAATTAACTAAATCAAGAGCACACTAAGTAAGTACAATAAAATGAGAAGACTTTACAACTCAATAAAATCACATACACAACTAAGACAAACAAATAAAATGGAAAATACAAAATGCACACCCATGGTCACTTATGAGGTTGCCTCCCCATGTAGACCTAGACCAAACATAACAAGAACAATGATAGTACACACATAGACACGCAAGAATTGCCAATGTGATGAAGTTGTAAACATCTGATATTCTTCCATAGTTAGTCCCCTAGTCCCTTCTTCCTTTATTGTGATTTCATTTCCTACAAACAATGAAAACAATACCACCTTTTACATTAAGGCCATATCAAAATGTCAAGCAATTAAAACACATATATCATTTGTTAATTAACATCATCATAAAATGTAGCTATATCATCATCAAGGTTAATCAATTCAATCAATTATTTACAATTACTAACCATCCCAATTATAATGCCCAGAAATTTACCTACATGAAACCCAACACAAACATAGGTCAAGTTAGAAAAATTATGGAATTTTTTTTGTAAAACCTAGTCACAACACTAGATGAAAACTTACAGGTCACACTTTATCCTTTAAAATTTACATTAAATTAATATTATTGCTTTCCCCTTAGACCCCCTTTAAAAAATTAATAAAATCTCTCAATACCATAAAATAATTTAATTATTCTCAATCAAGACTTAGGTTCCACTACCATTTGTTTTAATACAATTTTATAAACCCTTAATTAAACTTGCTCAAATTAATTTCAAAGGTATTTTGGTCTAGTTATTTAAATAATAAATTTTTACTACACCCACAAAGGGGTCAAATATTGTATTAAATAAAAGGGTCTCTAATAAAATATTTGGGTTAGAGAAGTAATAGTAATCACCCCCTACACCACTTAAGTGGCCCCAAAATAAGTCTACCCATGCATTTTAAATTTGAAAATTCTCTCACCCACTTCCCACCTACTTTTTGTAAGGATGAATCTCATCCATTAGATGGATTCATTTGGAGCCCTTAGATTTAGGGATCCAACTAACCCTAAGCATGCTTATGAAAATATCTTTTCTCTTTTGTTTTGACTTATTGTTTCTTCTTTTTGTTTTATAGATTTGAGGAGGAGGAGGTGGAAGCCATGAGAGGCAATCTCAAGCTCATGGAAGGATGCACATTCTTCCTTTCATTTCTAGTTCTATTTACACCCTCTCCTAGGGTTGTATGTATTTATTTTCTTGTTTATCTTATTATTTTTGTATTTTCTCAAATAGTAAATGGGTATTTACCCTATTTTAGAGAAAGAGGTAGAATGGTGTATGTATATACTTGGGTAAAAGGGATACACACACACACACACACACACACACACACACATATATCTATACACACACACACACACACACACACACACACAAATATATAATGTTTATTATTATTTACTTCAGTTTTTCCAGTTACGGGAATGGAGCACTGTGATTTTTGTTATTACCAGCAAGTAAGCCACGGTGGCGATTAAAAGAAATGGCACATAGTATAAGAGTTTGGGTGTTTAAATGTTTTGTGGGAGGGAGGTCACCGAACCCACCCCCATGTCATAGTATATGACGTGGGGGTCAGTCCGTGACCTCCTCCCCCACCATTCCCTTCTAATATTATGTGTGCATTGCCACCAACCCCGCCACTTGCTCAACCAAATAAACTTCACTTGTTTTATTAACATTTAGTTGGTTAATAATCCAAATTTTAATATTTATGTTTTTTATAATTTTTAAGATATAAATTTTCTCTCTCTCTCTCTCTCTCTCTCTCTCTATATATATATATATAAATAAAATATAATCCTTAATATTTTAATATTACTATTAATAATAATAATAGGAATAATATAAAAATGTTAATAATGTTAGCAATTATATATAAAAAAAAATCGTTAATTTAAAAATTCCTTTTTGTAATTTTACAATATTTTATAAGATGTTTAAATAAACCGAAATTCCACTTATTATTACATTATTTAATATTGGATTTATACATAAATTTATAATATCTTAATAAAAAATTATATAATCCAATAAGACTATGGTCTAAATTGTAATTATGCAATTTCTTTAATCTATTAGATTTAGGGATCAATCTATTTTATTGACAAGGTAAATGATGACTAAAAATAATTTTAGTCTTTTCCATCTACACATATAAAGGTAAGAATGGGAAAGTTTAGGAACTTTCTTTCAACAATAAAAAAACAACTTATATTTTAATTTACTACCATATGCCTTTCATGTAATACAATAGGAATAAATATTTCTTTCTTTTACAAAATACAAGTTTGATAACAATATTTCCCCATAGTTTCAAAATAAGAACAACATAGCTATTGGAGACAATAAATCAACTAAAATTAGAACATAGTTGTTTTCTTTTCAATCACATTTCCATTATATCAAGAACTTGTTACACTAAAATTGTTTCTCTTTCCAACAATTAATGAAATTGATTTTCAAAATTTTGTTTTCATTTACAATATCTACTAAGATTACATTTGATAATAAAACAATTAAAACTTCACTTTAAACAAATACAAGTTTACAAGCCCTCCATATATAATGGAGACAACATGATAAAATATAAGAAGATATTTTTGATTCTTTCTCCAAATGCTACAAGAAACATGACTCCTCTTTTGAGCTCCATCTTCTTCCAAGATCAAACACACAACCAAAAATGAGGAGTAGGCAACACTCTCCACCAAACCATCACTCTAATGTGGAAGTGAAGTCTACTTCCTCATTGGCCCTGAGCCCCAACAATGAGACAATACGAAATATTTGACAACCATGGAAACAAAAAACAAGGCTTCCACATTTACTTTCAAGCAATAGTCACACAATAAAATAACCACAAAACATTTTTTTAAAACACAAAAACTTCCCAAAAAATGGCTTTAAAACAAGCCAAGTAGAGAAAGGAATATGGGGATACCCTTATGCCTCCCAAGGGTTTGGATTCCCACCTCAAAAACTCAATAAACCCCAAGTCTCTTATGCCTCCCTACAAATAAAATGCATCTCTTATACCTCTCGCACTCTTAGAACTTCCTCTCTCTTATGTCTCCCACAATGAATAAAACAACAAGATTACAACAAGGTGGGGTACCCAACCCATTCCCTCCTAAATACCCCAAAAAGAAAATATTATGCCTCTCAACAAATTCCATCCTCATTCCACTATCTCAGACTCATATGAAGGACATTTCAATACCCAACAACATCAAGAAAGAAAAACACATTCATTCAACACTTAAACATACAAGGCAAGACAAGAAAACAAGAGTGCAAGACCCTACTTTGCCATAGAAAATAATCCACTCCACAAGAAAGGTCAAAAATCCTCCAAGCTTAAGTAATTCAAAAAAACTTTGACTCAAAAAACAAGCCTTCCAAAATGAGAGAGCCAAAACCAAACAAGTAACCCCCAAAACTTCACAAAAATTCCAATAAGTAGAAAAGAGGGAGAGGGAGATGATGTGGCTCCATGTAGGATGCCACATCATTTCTTCTCAATCCCATATCACAAAACATAATAAATTTGTGGTTGGGGAAAAAACCACCCTCTTACACACTCAACCCAACTCACACCCCTTAAGGACAAAATCAATTACCCACAAAGAAAAGCGCAATAAATTGCCATTTTCCTTCATTAAAACATCAAATAGGACCTAAAATAAGTCCCCACATCATAGGATAGTTGGGTGGGTGGTTTTGAAAGGTGTGGGAGAAGCTTAGCATGTCCCATAAGTCTCCAAAATAGCCTAGAAGGTAAGAATCCGAATTTATCAAGGAAAATTGAGTACATAGTACCCCAAACACATTAAATTCATTCCAAGCCAACACACTGATAAGGCTACCAACTCACATTTATTGCCCCCTTTTGTCACATACTACTTAGCACTAGATAAACACTTTTAAATTACCATCAGAGGGGTGCTAAACACAATTAATAAAAGTGACTCCACGTGTAAATAAAAACACAATAACTCACAATTAAATAAAATCAACATGACCAAAATTACAAACATTCCCAAGAACACATTTTTAGGTTCGCCCCAAATGGGGACTTCCTAAAAAATACAACAAAAAGATATGAAAGCATGTGTTGACATGGTGACACATTGCCAATACTCATATTCTCTCACTATTTTCTCCTATTCCCGTTGGTTTATTGTGTTGTGAACACCTGTAAAAGTCAAGACAATACCTTTCTGGCCTCGTGGCCATATTAACAACATCAAAATAATAAAATACATGCATATACATATAATCAATTATCGTAACTAAACCAAAACAAGTAATTTTCCATCGTTCACAATTTCAATTATTTCAATTTCATTAATTTATCAACTATATCAAATAAATAAGGTCAAAACATCAAATACATCATCTAAGCATGTCATAATTATTGAATAAATGCATCATACATACATTATAAGTCTAATATAATCTCAAAATCAACAATTTGATATATCCAAACATGCATATAATTCATCTTGTAAATCATGTCATAAGTCTAACATCCATATTTTCTTCCAGTTGGGGAAATATTGAACCTTAGGTACATAAATAAACTAATCAAAATAACAATGTTTTCAAATATGATATTTAATCCATGAATATCTAGATTGTGATAGAAATGTCCATAAATCTAGTCTATACTAAGAAACATAATAATCATATAAATATCTAAGAGGAGTGGGCACTACATCAATTCTACCATATTCACTATCACCCTCGATTAGGCATAACCATTTATCAAAATTCATATTTTACGACAACCATACCTTTGGTGGATTCATGAGATATATTATAACTTCTATCTATCTAGACACATTCAACAACATACTAGTGATCACCTATTCACACCACATTATTAATAATTCACAAAATCTCACTAATCGATCACAACATTAACATAAACATTGATAGCTAAAAACAACTAGGCCAATGCCTTGTATGATTATGTTACCTATCTTTTTTTATTCTTGCTTTAAACATCTCTTGTTTGCCTTCCTTGGATTTGGAATTTTCTTAATACTAGCTATGGCGGTGCTAAGAATGTATAGGATCACAAGCCCCACACGTATTTCTTCCGAAGTTAATGTGACTAGGAAAATATTTAACCTTAGGTCTTTGATATTTATGTTATTAGGGTTTTTGGGATTGACATTTCAGATTACACTTTGTGATTCATCTTATACCCCATAAGTTTTTATGCATAAGTTGTATTGATCTTCAAGATGAGAATAGAACCTTTTAGAATATTGAAGTGTAGGTTTTGAGAAGCAGATACGATATTTAAGTTGTTTGGGTTTGTAAAAGTAAATAATAATCTAATAATTTTATTTGAAAAATATCTTAAAATTTTGGCTATTGAAATAATGTGGATTTTGTTTTTATTTTGTTGAATTGAGTTATACTCCAACCCCAAGTCTTTGTGCAAGCAAAGATCTTCTTGCAAATATTTTGGAATATTGAAGTGTAGGATTTTGAGAAACAAATATGATATTTATGTTGTTTGCGGGTTTGTAAAAGTAAATGATAATATATTAAATTTTTAGATAAAAACTCTTTAAATTTAGGCTCTTGAAATAATGTGGCTTTTGTATTTGTTTTATTGAATTCGAGTTTACTTCAACCCCAATTGTTGTGTAAATATCCTTGCAAAGCTTTTGGAATATTGAAGTGTAGATTTTTGAGAAATAAATAAGATATTTATGTTCTTTGGATTTGTAAAAGTAAAGGACAATATATTAATTTTTTAGAAAAATCTCGTTAAATTTTGGCTATTGAAATAATGTGGATTTTTATTTATTTTGTTGAATTCAGTTTACTTCAACCCCAAATGTTGTATGAAGATCCTTGAGAATTCGAGTAAGAGTTTTTCTCCATTCCCTACACCTCCAATTTTCACAACTCCAAATTGAGATCATTATTGGAAGATATTTTATCATGTATTCAAAGTGATTTTTTTATCTAGTTTTCAACAGGAAGACTATGTGTCAAGAGCTTGTAATATGGAAGTGTTTTTGTGGAATGATTAAAATATAATTTAAGTAATTCAATTGTTTCTTGATTGTGAAAAACAAGATTTCATGTAAATTAAAAAGTGAATATATCAATTTGACTTTGTATCAAGAAACATTAAAGTGGAACTTTTGTTTTAATATTTAAAATATGATTATATCGATTCTATATGATTTTGAAAAGGAAATGTTTTCATATAAATTGAAAAGTGAACATATTAAATCTGATTATGTGTTAAGAATTATTAAGGTGGATGAATTTATTTATCTTTGAAGAGATAATATAATTCAAGTAATTCAATTGTTTGTGATTGTGAAAAGAGAATGTTATGTAGATTGGAAAGTGAACATATCAATTTTGTATGTGGAGAGCCATTAAAATGGACTAATTTATTTTTATTTAAACCCTTATAATACGATTCAAATAATCCAATTATTTGTGATTGTGAAAAATAGACTGATTTATTTTTCTTTAAACACTTATACTATGATTCAAATATTTCAATTATTTGTGATTGTGAGAAATAAAGAATTTCATATAAATTAGAAAGTGAATATATCTAATCTAAACAAAAGCCACAAAGTATTAGAATTTATTTTTCTTACAATAATTATAACACTTTAAAGATTAGTAAGCAACCTTTTCACATTGCATTACAAATACCTATAGGTTTCAAATTCCGAGAATGAACCATGCAATATATAAATGTTTCCATCCAAAACTTTGTAAATAATCTCACTTTTTCATATAGAATTGTTTAAAAGGTTAGACCTCATTTTTCATTATTTAAATGAAGTGGTTCATATATATTTTTCCGTTGTTTTTAGTTGTTTTTAAGTTCTATAAAGTGGAATAGATTCATTCACCTACGGTGTATAAAAAAATTCTAGGTTCTCCATTCGGATCTAAACCATAATTTTCCCACCACATCTTTCTCCTCTGTGAGCTTGACATGCGACCTCTTATTGTAAAAAATCTACCACAAAAAATAACCCAAGGCCTCTATGATTTCTTCATTTTCTTTGAAACTTTTTTGCTTGCATGTGCCAAAAACAGAGCGAGTTTTGTTCGATCTGCCCGACAAAGAAAACAACAATTTCATTGTAAATTTTGGCGGTGAAAAGGATTTAATTTGTGGTATATAATTTTGTGCAGTAATCATTTTACTAGTGTTTTTCCTCTCTCCATTGGCCAACTTTCACCTAACCTCTCTTGGTTTTAAATATCCGCTAACAACATAAGTGTAAGAATACCCTCTACAAATTACAAATCTTTTCAATATAACCTACTTAGATTTAGGGTATAATATGTTGAATGGGTTCATTCCATATGGATTTAAACCTTTTAAAAATAAGGAAAGCTTATATTTGAGTTGTAATATATTAGATTTAGGACTCTTCTCTCTTAGTTGGAACAATCTATCTGGAAGAATTTCTGATTCAATTGGTAACCTCAAAGAGCTAAGAATAATTTCTTTGTATCATAACCGTTTGTCGGGAGAGATACACTGTCAGCCTAAAGGAATGGCTATTAGACTCATCTTACAATATGTTTTTTGGTAGTATACCTGAAGAAGTTCTTACCAGTCTTCAAAATCTTAAATTGTATTTAGATCTCTCATGGAATGCATTAGGAGGGTCCTTGCCGGAAGAGATTGGAAAAATTACAATGGTTACATATATAGACATTTTAGGCAATAAGTCTCATGGTGCCATTCCAATTGTAGTTGGAAGTTGCGTAGGATTGAAACATTTGAATCTATCAAGAAATGCCTTAAAGGGTCTTATTCCAAAGGTAATGGAAAATTTGAAATATCTCATTAACCTGGAGCTTTTTCAAATTTCTTAAGTGGTCCACTATCGAAACTCCTTAAGAAACTTCAAGTGCTTTGCTATCTGAATCTATCTTTCAATAGAGTCACGAGTGAAATTATAAAAGAGGGTGTTTTGCTAATACCACTACTATCATTTTATTTAATGGAAATGTTGGCCTTTGTGGTCTAAGGAAATTATTGTTACCTTAATGTCCAAGTCATAAAAGTGTTTCACATTTCAAAACAGTGATAGTAGAAGTTGTTAGTGTTAGTGATTTTGTGATATATTATTTACTTTTGGTTTTATTGTGGATATGGACTTTAGAAGTAGTGTATATACCACTATCTATTCTACAAAAAAATTGAGCACCTCAAAATTTCTTATGGATATTTTTGAATTAAATTGATGGATTTAATGACAAAACATTGTTAGGGTAGACAATGTTAGATCAATGTACAAAGGATATTTGAGAGATGATAGAGTAGGTGATGTGACATTGATGGAAACTCAGATAAAATATTTAGAACCTTGTTAATATAGTTTGTGACTGAGCCACTTAGTTGAGAAACTTGATGATGTGGGAAGTAACATTATAAATATGAGATTGATTAATACATCATTATATTTCAATAGAGGACATCCTTGCATTATATTTTTAAAGAGCTCAAAATGAAAATCACTGGATTTAATTTTTCTCGCATTAAGGTTTTAATGTGTTGAGCTTCTTAGGGCAAGCTCAAATACCTGTTCAATTCTCATAATATTTAGACAACATAAGTTCAAGTTTGTTTACCTAAATCTTATAATGGGAAACATATAATGAAACAAGAAGAATGGAAAAGGGACTGCATAATCTATATTAACTTTAAACCACTAGTAATAGACCCACTATTTAAACACAGTAATGTAATTTCATGAAACTCCAAAAAATGCTTCTCATCAATGCACGACTAGCAATATATTTATTTTTCAAAGATTCATATTTTTAGCAATATCACAACAACCAATGAATGAGTTGCAGAGATTCAAGTTAGCATTACATTATATCAACATACAATTTCCAAGTTTAGAAATAGTGTGACCATCGACCGATGATTGATAGTTTTTATTTCTTTACCATTTGTTCTTTAGTTTCCGACTTCATAATAACACCACAAAACTTGCAAATATATCATTAAAACCTAGCACATCTCCTCTTTTTCAAAACTTTAATACGAGTATACTTAGTAAGGTTTTTCTTTTCTTTCTTTAATGCATTTAAATTTTGTGTTTTGTGTACATGGCAAAGAGTTCTTCGAACACAGTCACATTTAGCTCCAAATCTATGATGTGTTAATTGAAGGAATCTTTCACGCCATTAAAAGTGATTGATTTTTTCTACAAATCGGAGGGCCCCATGCGGCAAAAATTTTTTAAATGGTTAGACATTAAAGTATTTTACATGTCAAGATTGTTAATCGCGTGATAGAGTGTTTGACGGTCCATTACATGTAGGATGTCACTTTGAGAACTTATTTGGAAGGCGAGTTAGAAGCATCAAACATCAAAATCTTGTGAGTCTGCATGGATATTTGCTTTTCTCCACATGGAAACCTATTGTATTATGATTACATGGTAAATGGAAGTCTGTGGGACATCCTTCTTGGTGAGTACAATTATTATGTTATGAAGAAGAACGAAGGAGTCAAGACTACTATCACTCAATAAAAACAACCCATCGTAAATACTACCCTCTACTTTGATAGCACCTCCACTACTAATTTACTCAAACTTCTTGTATCCAAAGTGATATCAAATGTATTCATGTTTAGTGCAAATAAAATTGGCCACAAAAGGCAACCACTTATGATATAAAATTTGCAAATATACGGAAGTCTTCATGTATTCATGTTTAGTTCAAATAAAATAGTCCACAAAAATCTACCACTCATAATATAAGATTTGCAAATGTGTATGTATGAATTTGTAACAAATTTGAAATGTATAGATAGAACCTTTAAATGTAATGCTTCATCTATACTCCTACACTTACACTATCAATCACACCCCTCATCAACATCGACTACAAAAGTAATATATGCATGATTTTGTTTAGCTAAGTCAAGAAGATTAGAACTAACACCTAGTAGTCCTATAACAAAGCTAAATTGAAATCAAAACATCATCATACTAGAAGAGCTAAACAAGTAATAAACATCAATATTGTGCATTAGAACCTTATAAATGAACCTCAAGCTAACATACTAACATTTATTACTCTACTCTTTTAGAAAACTAAATCAATAAACTAGGCTTGTATAAATCTTTTAGCTATAAAAAGGAGATAGTAGTTGTTTGATCCAAAATGATCAAAGATAGAGGTTCATCAAGCCATGGCTTATTATGCTTTTCTTGATTAACTTAATTTTTCTTCACAACACTAACTTGATTGTTTGAATGTAAAAGGATGATGATTAGCTCCACTCTAATGGAGAAATGCTAAAAGATGATAAAAATAGCTATAGTGTTTTTACTATATGCTCACTTTTGCTTATCAAGGAGTAGGTGTAAATGTAAAGGTAGGAGGAGAGCTCTTTATATAGTCCAATGGATAGAGGAATCTCTACATCCCTTTACACGTGGGATAATAGAGATGTTGGGTTAATTGTGGATAACGAGGGGTTTATAAAGGGTTGAGTTAATTTTAAGAGATTTTATTTTGTCCCTTAGTGACTCATGGGGATAAAGGGGTTTTTAATTAACCAAGGTGATTAATTAATATGTGTGCAAAGCTTATAAAAATGGTTTAGAGGAATAGTTAGCATGATTTAGACTATGAGAAGATTTTAATCAAATAAATGATGATTTATTGATTAAATAGAAGAGAGATTAATTAAGTAAGAATAATTAATTAATCTAGATAGAAGGGGGCTGATTAACAAAAGGTCGTTAATTGGTGTCATTGTTGGATAGAAGAGTTAATTAACTAACATAATTTAATTAATTAACGATGATAGTAGAGAAAAATGTGTGATATTGACGATATGTCGTCAATTTGCGAGGAAAGGATATAATTAGCGCAATTTAAATATTTAAATTGCTGAAGCTACATTATAGGTGTCTACATGTAATAACTATACCTCTATATCAAATAACATATAACGTTCAGCGTTCACATTTCATTTACACATGTGATTGCTAGTTATTATTATTATAAGTACCTTTGAAGGTACTCCTCATTCCAAAATTTGGGAACTAATGCATAGGAGGAGATGTAACCAGCCATAGAATCGGAATTTTCGGTGTTAATACTGAAAGCCGTACACAAAATCGTTTTCCTAAACCCAAAACCACGAAAGACGATAATTGCTTTAGGAAACTATCACATTGAATTGACAGATAATTACGTAAAAGTTCATGGATCTTGTCATCCTCCGGAAGCTGCCAAACATGATTTTCAGAAAGACAAACGTAAACATTTTTTGTCCGCTTCTTATGAATGACTCAGAGAGACAAACCTACACAATTTTTCTCCGATTCTTATGAATGACTTAACTAAACATCCAATTAAAATGTTTCGCTGAATTTCAATCTTTTATGAACCTCGAATATTTACAAAGATATGTAACTATCGGTTGTGACATTATTCAACATTGGTTTTCGAATTCCAACTGGGTTCATTGTTATATGTGAATGTTTAACATCCAGATACACGCAACAGTGATGTCTGTCCCCCATTTACAAAAATAGAAAAAGAAAAAGGATTGGTGTTGGACTTCTGGGAAAAGCATTCCGAAAATTAAGAGACGGGGATAAGCTCGCCAAGAGAATTCTCGTAAAGTATGTTACGTGCAACTATGGTTTTCTTCCGTCGCAGTGAAAAATGGCAGACTTAATTTACGCGTAATCTTTTTGGTTTCCCCGTGTATGCATCGGCGGCTGCGCCTAACAAAACAAGAGACGTGACCCATAATGACTATTCTTGCCGACTTTCACAAAAAGATTAAACCATTCATTTCCAACGATGGAAAATGCTTTTGAGTGCGAAAGGAATGGGAGTAAATGTGTGTATCTTTCACGCAAAGCATGTTGATAATATGTCGGCCATTGCATTTTCTTTACGGTACCTTACCTTTAATTTTAATTCTCCCCGTTCTTTTAGTCTCTTTTCGAGGAGGAGAATTATGGGCGAAGAAAAGAATCCACAGCGTATAGGGGACGAGCGGTCGAGCCTCTCACACCTAAAATTCTACGTAGACTATTGATTTGAGGGATCAAAACAGTTTTCTCAACACAGATTGTCACCTCATCTCATCCTTCTGTTTTTCCGTAATTTTTGTCTTTTATTTCATATCTTAGTGATGGTGTGAGGTTTCTTACATGTCGATAACACCCGAAGTTTAATAAAAATATTTATAACAATATACATATGCATCCTAGCTGATGTATATATCTATCCTCTATCAACCCATTCATTCTTTTACCAATGTATTGAAGAGGCAGTAAAGCGAAAGAACATTTACTTTTTGAGCATTCATTCAAACACCCCAAGTCACTCCTATTCATGTTTTAAGTAAGTTAAAGAGTTTGCCAACTCAATTAGGCTTAAGCCAAAAAAAAATAAAGAATTTCCAAGTGATCAAACATAACTTTTACAATAATGAGTGAGGCTCTCGAGAAATCATCATAGAACCCATAAAAACACTTAGTTTAAATGTTTCAAAAAAAATTGAATAACTTTTGAGAACAAGATATTATTAAACCATACTCTCATTTCTTTTTTAAGATATGGTAAAAAGAGTTATTTTGAAGAGATCAAGAACCCTATACAACTATCGAAAGATAGGTGTCAAAGAACAACAAGAAACAAATTAGTGAAGCATTGTCACAAGACCAAAACAAAGATATCACCAAAACCAAAGCTAGGACAGTTAACAAAAGAGGGAAAAGAATATTCCAAACAAATCGGTCAAACATGCTTGACCTTCCTCACCAAACACTCTAAACCTCTATTGAACAAGCCTAGCCATGCAAAAGCACAACGTACCTATCGGGATCCCGACTATAGGATCATAAGGTCATTTTAAAAGGAACAATAGAAGTATTGCCTTTATTTTTCTATTCACGACTATCAACCTTCACATACTCTCATTTCTTTAATGCTATAGTGCTTTATTAATTGGTAAGTTATGGTTCTTCAATATAAAGAGAATCATAACCAATATGTTTAATTGATTGAGTATATGATTTTTGTATGGTTAATATACACACATGTATGCATACCCACACACACATTTGCATGTATACGCGCACACATATGCGCACACACTCACGTAAAACATAAACTCAACTTCCCCCATATAATTTTTTTTTAACACATGCTCTCTTACACATGTATATGATTAGTTATTTCTCTCTAATAGTAAACTAAATATTTTCTTGCTTATTTCAGTGATTTATTTAGATATAAAGTTTTTGACCTATACTCTATGTCATTAACAAAGTTAGGTCTCTTGCATGATATGTGTGTTCACATGTCGATTTTGCCTTATGCTAGGAATATTGATTACACTTTGAAGGATGCCATTAGAAAGTTGATAAGTATATTTACTATTTTCAATTATTTTCTTTCAGTTCCTCTAGTTAGTTGTATATATTATTTGAAATATATAATGAATAAATTTTCTCTTAAATTTGCAATTTTTATTACTATTAATATTCCATTAAAAAAAAAATCTTTGAATCATGAGTGTTCAATGTTTTAAAATACGATAAGAACTTTAAGGAATCTCATAATAAATATACTTTTTAGATTAAGAATATAGGGACCAAGATATTTCACAACTTTACAAAACATGTCACATTTACATTAATGAGATAACATGATTATTGAGTGTATTTGAAAGAAGATACAAGAAAATCCTTAAACAAAGGAGTGTCAAGAGAAGAGAGACATATAGTTCAAGAGATACCGTGTGTAGTAAATAATAAATACATGAGTACTGATATAATTAATTGTAACTTCTTCTTTATCATTTATTTTTAAAATTTATTATTAAAAGTTTTAAATTTTCGTATTCCCCTCTAGGAATATTTTGTCATCTTCTTATAGTGTTCTTATTTCTTAAGATGCCTCTATTCATTCTCAACATGTTTATATTACTAATCAAATTCAATGCAATGTGTCTACTTTTCCTCATGATTTTAAAATATTCTCCATATGAATACTTCAATATCATAATGATTATCTCATTGAATCCAATGATGAAATAGTTGATTTAACAAATATTGGAATTTTGAAATCATAATTGCAAAGTCACAATGCAATAATAAACAATGAAATACATATCTGACCTAAGAAATAAGCTAGATAACATTGGAACCCTGGCTAGGTGAATGATAGGGAATAAGATACGTAGTTTATTTCATAATTGGTCTTGAGTTGTGTCAGACTAGAGAAATGATAAATAGAAGGAGGAAAGTGTCACAAACAAACCTATAAAATTGTGTGATAGCAGATATTCATAGATTCTTGCATCTAGATGATGTGAGGAGTGTCGAGGGCACTTTGTAAAGCGCTTCAGGCACCCTCGACTATGAAAAAATTCAGAAATTTATCTTCATTGTTTTGTAAGATGTTCTCAAACCTTAGTCATTGGTCATCTATGTGTCAAATGATATACGTTAAATTCACCTATAACCCTAAAGAGAAATAAAACTTGCAAAACCCTAAAACACCTCAATTCCTAAAAAGAAAAAGATGCAAATGTGGAGTTAGACTGACCTTGTCGATCACTCGACAGAGTGAACTTACAACTTAGCATTGCACTACATTTAAGACTCTATGTAGTTTTCTAGTGTGTGTGCAATAATTGATACCTTGGTGGCTCTTTTGAAACATCCACTCAAATAACAAGCAATAGATAGATTTCATAATGTAGATAGATGTGTGGATGTCAAAAATGAACTTCCCTCCTATGCATGTATGGAGAAAATGTATTCCTTTGTCCCTTGTATGAAGCTAGATGGATGCTTTCATGCTCTTACAATTATTTGATGCTCCGACAATGCGTTTCGATGCAATCATAGGTGTGGTAAAATATTCTTAGAGATTGGTCCTTTATTTTGGTCACATAACTTCATATTTATATGATTCCCTTATTTGAATTTCATAATTAACAATGGAGAGCCAACCAATAAAATAATATTCCCAAAACATAAAAGATGCCCAAAAGGAGTGAGTAAAGTAAAGAGAGTTTCAGGCGCCTAGAAGGATTAGGGCTCAAGAAGGATGGGGTGCCTGGATATTTACATCCTAGCTATTTGTTGGTCTCTAGAGTCGTAAAATATAAATAAGTCAAGTATTGACTATGATGTAGGGTGTAAGAGGATAGGAAGAAGACATGAAACAAAATAAAAAGGAAAAATATAGTTGTCAATTGCTAGTTTTCTCACTTAGGAATCATATGAATAGTAGTATGTGACTAAGACCTAAAAATGTACCCAAAGTGCATCATTTAGTGTGTACATTTTCCCCCACTTTATGTTTTTAAGTGAATACTTGATAACATAAAGTAGATAAGAGATGTGTACATCGTAAAAATTTACATTGATGCCAAAAGCATTCCAAGGAGATAAGAAAAAGTCTGTAGTGATAAAAATGAACAGTGGAAACTAAGATAGGAAAGAGGAAGTGCCCCTAGGGGTTAAAGCATAAATGTTACACCATGTTATTTTTTACCGGTTCTTGTAGTCATTTGATGAAGGGAAGCTTCTTATTGGGTATTAAGGATAGACCTGCAAAAACAAGAGAGAAAGGGTAGTCAAAGTCATGTATATGTGACAAATTTGATCCAAGTATATAAAAGTATATAAAATTATGTAAAATTGTGAAAATGAACATGTCCACATGATCCATGATGAGTGAAAAGGATAGAAAGGATCTTTAAAATGTTTGTAGAAGAATGTTTTTTTAAGGCGATATCACATGAAGTGCAATTGTTTTCGGTGATCTCATGTTAAGTGTGATTTTTTGGGCTATCTCATGCCACGATAAGAAGAAGTGTTAGGGAGAAAGGTCTTGTGGTATTCTTCAACCCTAAGTACTTTGCTTTGATTTATACACCACTTTAGATGGTGTGATCCTTCTTTGTTCAATTTCGATCCAATTCGATACAACAAAAAATAGAAAAAAGGAGACAACATGCATGTTGATTGGTTGAGGAATGTGCATATTCTATAAAAACCATTGTCTAAACTACTGAAAACTATGTTGATATTAGAAAAATTTGTAACTTCCCCTTTTGATAGACTCTAACAAGGGCAAGAAGTTCCTATACACTCATTTCTATATTTGGGTTTGGTGTGTCAATGTGCCATGCTAAAGACCTAAGTCGATTCTTGGCCATTTATGTGATCGAAGACTGTGTTGATCTTGTATTGTGAATTTTGGTTGTTGAATGGGGTGAATGATTTACCCACTATATGTCTTCTTGTTTGGGGTGCATGCGACATTGCTAGGAGGATGCAACCGAAAATAGAGAAGCGTATGTTGACATGAAATCGATGCCCTAGAGGGGGAGATAATGTGCATGGTAGAAACCAAAACACATGTACAAAGTTTTGGAAACATGTTTCGGTGAAGAAACGAAGATAAAGACGCATATATAAGCCAATGTGTAAGGTAAGAAGAAATAAAAGCAATGTAGACCATGAAAAGTGGGTTTAAAACATGGGACATTACTCACAATTGTTTAACCAAAATTAAATTACTATGTAGTAAATGGGGTTAGTTAATCTAAGATATGAAAATATGTAAATAAAGTAAATGAATACAGTAAAGAAGTATGTAAATGACCTAAAAAAATATATAAAAGGAAATGCTAACCCTAATGTGCAAGAGAGAAGAGGAAAAAATATATTGAATAACTGATGCTCATGGGATTGTGTTACAAAGATAAAAGGGAAATCCAAATGTAGAAATTACTATGCAGAAAATCTTTAAAAGTATGGATGTGGAGTATTCGGCTAGACTAGAGCACGTGAAAAGTGACTGGAGCACCTGTAGTGCTTAGGTTTGCTAATTGGGCACCCTAGTCTACTTAAAATATTTAAAATTTATCTTCACGAGGGTTTGGTAGATGGTCAAAACCCTCGCTACCCATCACATAAAATTTGGTGTCAAGTATCGGATGTCACTAATAATCCATGATGATGAAAATACCTACAAAAGACCAAAATAAGTATCAAAACCCTAAAAATAAATATACAAATGAACGGGTTGGACCAACCATTACTATCACAATAGTGGGCTCACTAACTGAATTTTTGCACTACATTTCATACCCAAATGTAGTTCTTATGAGTGTTTGTATGACGTACCCTAGGTGCTCTTGTGCCATCCGTACATTGTGAAGTTAGAAATAAATAAATGTAGAAAATGTAATAGCATGTGTCCAAGGAATATAATAGAATCCTCTCCCTTTGAAGTGTGTGATGTAGATGTCCTATCCTTGTGCCTTGATGATGGAGCTAGGTGGATGAAATTTATCTCCAATGCAATAGATGGATGTAACTATAGGTGAGTAATAGTAGTGAATGATGCTAGGTCCATCATTATCATCTCGTAACTTTATATTTATATGGTTCTCTGGATCTAATTTTGTAATTAACCACGACAAGGTCGACCACAAGAAAGATAAAGATTTGAAAAGGCTAGAAAGAGCCAAAAAAGTGGAAGGAAAGAGTTAAAAGGATCGGGGTGCCCCTTGTGGGACCAAGGCACCCACGGACAACTCAGTCGAGGCTAAAATAATGTGGGATGATAGAAAGAGATTGGGCATATGAGTGCAAGAGATCGGTACTGAGGAAATAAAATAAAACAAGATGGCCAAATGATGGGGGTTAGTTAGTAATTTCTTCATTCAAAAACTTCTAAATATTAGTGTGATAATGGGATAAATAATGTCTAAAGTGCATGATTTTGTGACTACATTTTACCCCCACTTTATGTTGTTGAGCGGGAAATCTCGGTAACATAAACTAGATAGAGATGCATAGCTAATGTCCATGAAGAGTGTAGTGTAAATGCACATGAAGGACTAGACAAAGTGTGGAATGAATATATATGGAGGAGAGTGGAAATTAAAGATTAAAAATGCACAAAGAAAAATTGATTAGAATGAACCTAGGGCAGAAAACTTGTAGAGCTACTGTGGTGTGTGATGTATCTACATGGTTAGTAAATTATGTGTTGTCACGAAGTGATGTTTTGATGCGTTGTTGTTATTTGTGTCCCCAATTCACTTCTTATTTCTCATACGAGATGGACCTGTAAGGAGAAAATGATCAAGTAGTTAAACATGTATGTATGTGTAAAAATGAAATGTAAAATATGCATGCATATGAATGTAAAAATCATGTAAAATACACAAATTAAAAAGTGTAAATGGAACATGTGAACCTGATCCATGTCAAGAAAGAGAGTGTAGAACAATATCCTATATTGCGATTTTTTTGGGTGATCTCATGCCACCCTGGCCAAAGATGTGTAGGGAAGAAACACTTTGTGTCCTAGAAGATTTAATGTGTGTAAAGTGATTTCTACACTATTCTAGTTTTTGGTGATCTAACGCCACTAGCCGAAGTAGTGTAGAGAGGCACACCCATTGAAGCCTCTAAACATGTAACCACTCCCTAAAATACTAAGGACACCATGTCTTATAAAATCCATTATGTATGAGGTTTGTAGACTGGTCTCAACCAACTTGTTATATATATTGAACCGAACCGGTGTAGAATATTTGTGTTAGTATGTAAAAACTCCAAAATTATGCTCTTCCTGTTTGGGGTGTATGAGACATCGTTGATAGGAGAAATGCAACCCCAAAAGAGGACCAACAAATCTACATTATTCTGAAGTGGAAAGTGTTTGGTAAAAACCAAGGCAATAAAAAAATAAGGCTAGCCAAAGAGAAGTGTAAACATGCATTCAAATGGAAAACAATGTGTAAACTACATAAAAAGTTTAGAATTTATAACACAAAGAAGTAAAATAAACATGAAAGAAGAATAATAAGTTACATAAAGTGGGATGCAAACATGGGACATTACTCACGATGTTGCATGACACATAAGACCATCATGGCCGCACAAAATAAAAAAGTGTGCACACCAAGTAAAGGGAAATGCCCACAAACAAGATAAAACAATAGAAGACAAAGAGAGAGAATGTAACAAACAAGTATCGAAACAAATATCCCTAAATGAACATGTTACACATGAAGAGCGCCGTTAGCATGTTATATACATAACTAGTATGTCAAAAGCATGTATAACCAATTAAAGTGATAAGTGCAAAATAAAATAATAACACCCATGAGAGACGAATGTGGATGACCCCGATGATCGATTTAGGAAGGGTAGAAGATGAGAATCCATGTTGTGTGTAAGAGACTTGTATCTATGATCTCAAATAGGCAAAGAAATGAACACACATGTGTGTATGATATAGATAAGTGACATAAAATTAAACTAACTAGAATGTGTAAGAAAGTAACCATGTACAAGTAAAATTAAGCAAGAATAAAAGAAACCATAAAATGATGTAAGATGTGGATGGATAGAATGGAATGCAAAATGGAGTAATAGGAGCTGTATTCCCCAAGTGAATGGAAATTTATGCAGTGAGGTTCATTTTGTTTTCCCCCTTAGTAGTCAAGAATGACTCGTAAATGAGAGTGCGTCATCGGGAAATGGTCGAAGTGTGTGTTATTTCTAACACATTGTGGTGAATGTGTATGTATATTGATGAGATGTAACCTAGAAATGATGTGTGCATGAACAATATAAGCTGAAGCATATATCATGAAAATATGAACATATAAGTAATAGTGTAGCGCACACATTTTCCATGTATGAACCCAAGATAAAATATGATAATTAAATAAGAAAATTATGGAATAGCTTTTTTTTTATTTTTTTAAACACACTGAAACAAGGTGATCACCAACTAGATGTAATTATTTCATAATAAGTGAATTGAACATATCCGAAAAATTGTCATAATTCAATTAACAATTAATTACTATTATTTTCTTCCAACCATTTTGGGTATGAATCCCCTTGTAGGGTTCTCGTCAATTCCATTAATTAACTCTTATAAATCATTATTTAAGTTACCCTTTTTCACAAAATTATTTAATTTATCCTTATAGTTCTAATGTCATTTATTTACTTAATAACCTAAGGCTAAAGTCACAACTTACCCTAACCATTAAGTGGCCCCATTCAACCCATTACCCATACCTTTTATTTAATTTTCCATTCCCACAAAATCACATCACTTAAATTTGTAGGGTAGAAATGCCCTAAAAATCCTTATGAGGTCTTCTTATTCATTCTTTTACCCTATTTTCTCATTTTCACTTTGCAGTTTTGGGAGAAAGAGGAGGATGAAAGCCATAGAAGATTGCTCACTTTCTCTTTGATGGAAACACACAGAGTTAAGAGGAATGTTTGATTTCTTTTGGTTCCCTCTCGTAAAGTTTCTGAGAATATTATTTGTTTATTTGTATTATCTCTTTTGTTTTACCCTATTTGGGTATGGGAATTTAGCCCCATTTTATTTTTGGTTTTACGAAGTTATTTATACACAGGTGGTTTGTGAATATATACATTTATCTATATTATTGTTAGGGCTTTGGCCAAAAATAATAAAAACAAACAATTCCGCAGGGTAGTATATGTCGCAGTTTGCAGAGGTCAAATTTCATTGTAAAGTGGGTAGGGTTCCGCCCCACCCAACCCACCATGCATTTATTTCCCCGAAGGGGCCACATCACGTATCACTGGTTTTGTTTATATAAAGCCTCCCACTTTGCAAAATATGCGGCCTGCTATAAATCATTTTGACCAGGTTTTAATTCATTATATAATATAAGCTTTGCTTCGTTTCAAATAAAATGTTTTCCCCACCGAGTTTTAATATATGAGTATTTCGTTTTTAAAACTTATCTCTCACTCTCACTCACACACACACACACACACACATATATATATATATATATGATATTTAAAATAGATATATTTAGCTAAAATTTATATATTTATATAAATTTAGGTTTATATCAAGTCATATAAATATATACAATTATAATTGCTTATATTTCTCCTTTTTTTGTCTTGTTTGTTTTAAAAAAATTATCAATCCAAATTTGTTTCATAACAACCTATAAGCACAAGAGGTTGTATAGTTTATAAAATTGTAAATATGGGGAGTAAATGGGACTTTTAGCCTCCTTTTTTATGTTATTAAATCCAATGCAATCAAAGAAGAGGAATATAATTCTTGATTTAAATAGTAAATCTGAAATTTATTTTTTCACATTTTATAATACTTGACTAGAATATCAAACTTTCAACATACTAACTTTTACAATAAATAAGAAAATATTTCCTTTCTTTCACAATAACACAAATGAAATCCATTTCAAGAAAATCAAGTATACTTCCATGTAAGAACACTAATCTTTTAAAATGAAAACATATTACACTTTTGAGTCAAATATTTAAGTTTGAATATAAGCTTTTCCCATTCCAAATAAGGATGTTTTCCATTAATAAATCAAATACACTTTTGATCTAAATTTACAATTTTGAAGGAATTTAATATCAAATCCATTACAACTTAAGCTTTCTCCTTTCACTATAACATTACAATTTGAATAAATGAAATAAAAAAATCCTTCTTTTAATAACACAAGATTTATAGGCTTCCACTCTAAGTGGTAAAAATGGGGTCACATTTACCACACAGAGATTCTTCCAAAGGTACAAATAAACAAGTCTTCATTTCATTATCTTCTTCTAATTTCACATCTTCAATTTTTTACCTTTTCAACTCTTCAAATCATGGATCATAATACAAATAAACGAGTGTAGGTGACGCTTTCCACCCAACCTTTAATCCAATAAGAGGAGAATTCATCCTCCTTATTGGCCCCCAGCCCCAACCAAAGAACCATGAAGTGTGTAGGCAACTTGACAACTTTCACAACAATGGCTTCCACAAAACAACTCAACACTCATACAATCAACACAAGCAAAGCTTTTAAACACCAAACACAACAACACAAACCACAAAACCCAACACATAGGCTTACATTCAAAGCCAAGGAAAATAGAACAAAGAAACCACCTCCTTATAGCTCCCAAATGAGTTAGGGGTTCCACCCAAAATACCTCCATGTGCACATCCAAACTACAAAATATAACCCTTTTCCCTCCCAATGCATAATACACAAAGTATAGAAATTTATCATTTTCACTCCCCATAGGTGGAACTCCCTACTCATGCTCCCTCGACAAGCCTACAAATTTCCCTTTTCCCTCCCAAAGTGGTTCCATTTTCTATCTCCCACACATATTAGGCCATACTACATGAATCCCACACAATGCATACACACATGCATTTTAAATAACATACAAAAACAATAAGAATAAGGTATAAATCCTACCTTTTCATACTAGCTTTCACAATCTTGAATCCACAAGCTTTTATCCTTTCCAAAACAAAGCAAGCACCAAATCAATCCTTCAAGCTCCAAGCAATAATTATTGAGAAATTTTTTCCAAAAAGAAAATCATGAAAATGAGACAAGTAACCCCCATTCCTCCAATTTCACACCAATAAATAAAAATATGTGAGGATGATGAGGTGGCTCCATGTAGGATGCCACTTCATCATTCCTCCACCAACACAACAATTCAAACCCCAAAACAAAGGCAATTAAATGAAAAGGTAAGGTTATGACATGCACACTTCACATGCACCCCATACCTTTCAAGGAAAAATAAATGTGATAAGAAGAGAAGTGAATTTATTTTCCCTTTTACACTCAACAAGGCATTAAAATGGTCAAAATTAGCCCCATACTTCATAAGTATGGTTGGTAGATGATTATGAGAGACAAGGGACAAGGTTTACTTGTCCCACAAGTCTCAAAAAGTGCCCTCCAAGTCAAATTTCGGGTTTGGAGAGGGAGAAAGAGTGCACACAACACAAATGCAATAAATTTCATTCATCATCATGCATAAATCAAAAACTAACTACCCCATTTATTACCCACATGTCACCTTTCATTTTTTAGTTTAAAATTTAAGTTAAATTAGCTAATTAAGACACATTAACAAGTGTTAATAAAGTGACTAAATTTTCCCAATTATTAAAAACATGCTCCACAAAATTAAAACACACAAAATAAAGAAAAGGAAAACATCACCACCCTAGGCCACATATATGAGGTCACCCCCCATGGGAAAACCTCCTAACCTAGCAAGCAATAACACAACACTCACACAAGTTGTCAATTGTCCCTTGTTGCAAACACACAACATCCTTCTAGGGTTGGTCCCTTATCCCATTTTAGTGTATAATGATATAGGTTTTCTTTCCTCAAGGCCATATCAATATGTCATGGAAATCAATGCATATAAAAAATTCATCATACAATCCTCAACATACATCAAGCAATACAACACACACATATATTTATCAATTAACATCGTTGTATAATGTAGCTAAATCATTATCATCGAATATACAAGTTTTTTTATTAAATATTTGAAATCACTTAACATTTAAATTCTACTCTAGTAAATAATTTACAATCATCAATAATCCAATTCACATTCTACAATAATCATGAAATTCTCTATATCTACTATAACTCTACTAGATACACTCAACAACATACTATCGATCCCTAATACCATCATATTGTTAGCAATTCAAAAAATCAATGAGACCACATGGTTAGTCCAACACTCCGAATATACTCAATACATCAAGACTCCAAATGTTATTATATAAAAAGTAACCATTCTAAATCATCATCACATCCTTAAACGTCCATTCAAGGTCCACAATGCATCCATACAGTCCAAAGTAACAATAGAAAAAAATAGTAATAATGATGTCCCTCATACCTTAACAACATGTTAACTAATATATAACAATTAGGACCATGTCTCTAATCAACAAAAAATAAAAATTTTATAGTATAATCAGTGTCGAAGAGGAGTGGGCATTACAAATGATTTAGCCTAAACGTATATCACTATAATATGAATGGATGAGTGATTATTTAACCCTAAGTACATATCACTATGAGATGAAAAGAGGTAGTGGTGATGTAACCTAAGGTGTATACCACTACAAAAATGATATAATGGGTGACGAATTAGCATAAAATGTATGTCACTATCCTAGGATTTTAACATGATGAAAGTTTGAATAGTAAATGTGTGATGAATGTAAAGTTCATTTGATTTATAAACCCCCAACCATCAAGTATGAACCATGGAACTAAAGTGCGTCATAAATTAATGAGTGTCTCGCATAGAAGACATGTAGTATACATAAGGATGAAAAATGACCACGTGATGATCACAATGAGTAAAATCCTGATGTGTAGAATGTGGAAAATGTAATGGATAGGGTGGCATGTAATCTATGGAAATAGAATAGTAATGGTTACATCAGATGATGTGATGGTATACTCATATGTGATGAAGAATGAGATGATATATGATATGTAAATACGCTAATGCCAAAAAAATTTAGACTAAATATAGAATATATGGTGTATGATGTGTAAGGTATGAGTAGATGCAAAGTGTGTGGGGTTCATGTGTTGTAAGCCCTTAATAGTGAAGTGTGAACCAAAGAACAAGAGTGTATCATCACGTAGTGATTCTATAATGTATGATTATCATGCCTAATGCAACGATGTGAATATATAATAATATAAAATATGATGAGTGTGACTATGTTAATATGAGGTGGCGGGATGGTATCTCGTGATACATCCCAAGTGTGTGTGAATGAATGAACTATCTAATGATTGTGAAGAAAGGAGTTCCTTCATCTACTATTGGAGACTAAAGTTTATGATTATGCTTTAATTGTAATGTTATGGTAGACAAAAGATATGGTGGTGAATGAAGTCTATGTGCATGTGATAGATAAATGTATGAAAAAGGTTATGCGTCACAAAATGAATCAGTGATGGAGATCTATGATATGGATTGTGAAAGTGAAGAATATTTGCATGGAATAAAATGAGGTAGTGATCTATGTCAGGATGCAGTAACTGTGCAAGGAAGAGGCCTATACCGATGTGTGGGACTATTCAAATGATGTAGGCATGTAGACAATCCATGAGTAAGAAAACTAGAAGTATATTTTGCTTTGAGTAACATTGGTGGTGACAAGTAAGAAGAGATAGATAATGTGATAACTACTGTGTGAGGAGTTATTGACCAAATATTAGATGGAGGGGCACCATCAATAGAAATGATAGGATTGTTGTAAATAAATTTTAGTCACAAATGGTTCATATAACTAATAGATTTCAAGTGAAAAATCCTATTAAGCACGAGGATTATGTCACACCCCTCAACTGTGTTTCCAATGAGGAAAGGTACCATCATTGTCAGAGGACCCACCGTAATATGTATATTGTCAACCCTAAAGGTTTTACCAAATGGTATTCGATTTGGGATGGAGGACTCTTGATATCCTTAAGAAGTGAAATAAAACATGTACTAATTATCCATAAAAGGGCCAACATTAGTGTTTTTAATGGAGATCGAGCCAATAGATTCATGAATGTGTAAATGATTAGATGTAAACTTAGCATGATAATGGACATTAGAAAAAGAAATGTTTGGTGGTAAAGCTTCAGTGTTAGAAACCAAGAAATTCATAGATGCTGATCCAGGAGGTGATACAACATGATAAGCATGATCAATTGAAGAGTCTATTGTTTTCTTGTCATGTATTTGAGATTCATTGTTAAATAGCTTGAGTTTACCCTTGCCATTGGTTGGGGTATAGATAAAAGACTCTCAAAACTCTAGTTTAATGTTTTTAATTAGATCTTGGATGATTGTTTAGAATTTTAGGCATCTATTTGTAGAATGTCCCACACATTGATGATAATCATAGTGGAATTTTCATTTTAGTTCCTAATTTTTGGTCACGACGGGTTTAACTCTGATTTGGTGGGGAAGGGTAATAAGATTGTTCTCAAGAAGTTTTTTCAATATAAAATGCAAAGCCATGGAAAAGTTGTTAAATATGCATTGAGTTACATGTAATATACCCTACCTAGTAGGAGTCACAATGTTGAAAGTGAATTTTACATCGATGGGTTTAGCTATACAATGTTTAAATGACATATTTCTAGGAAAATGGGTGGAAGATGAAGTTTATTCTGATACTTAATCTTTCCTATGGATATGAATTTTGTCTCATGAAGATTAATTGTATGAAAATTCAATCAAACAAAGGAGAGGTCTAAAGAGAGCACTCTCTTAAAGAGGTGGTGATAGAATCTAAAAATAAATCTTGAAATTTGAGTTGGAAATCATGTTTGTCATCTTAGCTATATTTTTCTTATACACGTAAAAATGTAGTTGGCTAGGAATTCATTTGAACCTTGTTTAAGTTGATCATTTGGGTGTAAGAAATATTAGAGCTGATATTGATGGAGAAATTATTAAGAAATGCATCAATTATATCCGTGAAGGTGTTTACCGAGTCAATAGGTAACTCGTAGAACTAACACATCGCATAATCATGAAGACTACAAGAAAATAACTTAGCTAAAAGTATATGATCATCATTGAATTCAAGACAAGTGACATGAAATTCTCAAGTGTTCATGTGGGTCACCATGCCGATTGAGAATGGGAAGCTTGGGGGTGTAGAAACTAGGAAGAAGTAGGGAGCTAGAGATGCTAGCTGCAAATGGAGTATGAAATAATAAGCTATAATATAAGGATGGTGATCCATGTGAAGTGAAATGTTTTAATTGATGAATTTGATCGGGATCTTGAAGATCATGATAAAAATAAGTTATTTCTTGATTACCAATAGATGAGATATGCCTTACATGAGATACTAAGGGTGGAATAAAATTATAAGTAGGAGTAGAAACATAAATGAGAATAGTATAAATAGGAGGAAAAGTAGAATAAGGTAGTTGAGTGGTAACAAAAATGGGTATGGCAACATAAGAAATGAGCTCCATTGAGTAAATATCTTCCTCATGAGCGAAATGTAAAAATAAATCAAGATATCGGGGATACTCAACAAAGTGATCATTGTTGGCCTTAAGACGAGTTTCAGTAAATTCCTCATGAGAGTGAGCCATGGAAAATCCATTGGATGATAGGGTAATAAGGAATAATCTAGAAGCGTGAATGATCGAGTCGGGTTCACCAAAATGATTAATTAAAATTAAGTTACTATGTAGTATATGGGGGTAGTTTTTCTAAGATATGAACAACTATAAATAAAGTAATTTAATTCAAGTAAAGAAGTATGTAAATTACCTAAACAAATATATAAAAGTAAATTCTAAACCTAATGTGCAAAAGTGAAGAGGAAAGAACTCAAATGAATAATGAGATCTTCACTTGGACTTTGTCAGTAGAGACTACTAAAAATATAGAAAAAGGAACAACTATGCAAAAATCCCAAAAATGATGGATCTAGAGGATATGATGGATGGAGCACTTAGAGAGGGACTGGGGTGTGTGTGGGTGCTCGGTCTACAAATTGGGTTCATTGGTCTCTATCAAAGCTTGAAATGATCTTCACAAGTTCGAATGATGGTCTAAAACACTTCGTTGTCTTTTGCATGAAGTTCATTTTCCCTTCACCGGATGTCGCTAATAATCCAAGATGATGAAAAGACCTGCAAAAGTCCAAAATAAGTATCAAAACCCTAAAAATGAAAGATGCAAATTAATAGGTCAGACTTACCTTAGTTTTCACAATAGTGGGTTTATTAAGTGAGTTTCGCACTACATTTTGGACCCAAATGTATTTTGGTGAGTGTGTGCATGACATGCCCTAAATTCTCTTATGTCAATTGCACTTTGTCAAGTAGTGAGTAATAAATAAATGTATATAATGCAATAACATGTGTGCGTGGAATAAAATATAATCCTCCCCCTATGACATGTGTGAGATAGATGTCCTTACCTTGTGCCTTAATGATGGAGCTAGGTGGATGTAAGTGATTTCAATGCAATATATGGATGCAAATATAGGTGAGTGATAATAGTGAATGATGTCAGTCACACATTATATTCTCATAAATTGATATTTATAGGGTTCTCTGGATATAATTTTCTAATTAACCTCGACAAGGCTGACCACAAAAATATAAAGATCCCAAATGACTAGAAATATCTGAAAACATGGAGGAAAGTGTAAAAATGACCGGGGTGGCCTTGTGGGACCAAGGCATCCCAAATCGAGGCTAAAATAATGTGGCATGATAGGATATGGCTAGGCATATGGGTGCAAGAGGTCGAGTGATGAAATAAAATAAAACAACATGGCTAAAATATGAGTATTAATTAGTACTTTCTTCACTCAATAACCTTATAAATAGTAGTATGATACTAGGATAAATAATGTCTAAATTACATGATTTGGTTACTACAATAATGTCACAAGACAATCGGGGCTGAAGTAGTAAAAACATAGAGTGTAGACATAAGACAAAGGAAAAGCCCCAATAGTGGTACATTGACAAAGAATAACAAGAAAAGTAAAAGACAACCATGGTGGCAAATAGTTCCTAACAATAAAATAATGCACATGAAGTACCTATTAGTATGTTAGAAAATAAATAGTATGTCAAAGCATGTATGTTATTATATAGATTAGTGTGCTATGAAGAATATGAAGTAGTATAAAATTAATTAATAACACCTATCATGAGTACAAAATTATATGCCCCAAAAGATGATATGGGATGGTAAGAGGTAAAATGTCAAACATTTATGTCACATGTAAATATCTATACAATATTTACATTCACAACTAGAAGGAAATTCAAAGTGCATGTGTATATAGAAAATATAGTGACATACTAAATATCTAACTAGCATTTGTAAGTAAAGTGTGCATGTGATTATAACTAAGCAAGAACAATGTGAAACAAAGATATGCACCATGCTATGAGTGAGTGAGTGAGTGAGATGGTATGATATGCAATGTGAATGTGATAAGATCAGCATGCCCCTTGAGTGGATGTTTATGAGCATGAGATACTAGTTCTTTTATAAAAGACCCTTGATAGTAAAAAATGAACCATAGAACAAGAGTCATTGGAGAAAGAGTGTGAATCATCGAAGAAAGATATGATAAAAAGAGTAAATCGTAGTGAGTGAGTTATTTTGGTGACATTAATTTCATATTTATAACCTCAGCTATCAAGTATGAACCATCGAACTAGAGTACATCATAGGGTAGTGTGATAATAGAAAAATGTGTCATAAATGCAAAGAGCATAAGATGTGTATCATGTATGATGTGAGGTTCATTGATTTAGTATGTGCTCAACAATCAAGTGTGAACTATAACATGAGATTGCATCATAAGGGAATGACGATAAGAGTTTCACATATTAATATGTGTAAGATGCATGCAAAAGACTAAATTGAAGCATATAGTGAAAATGTAGATATGTGAGAAACCTAAGAATGCTAGGAAAAATGGGGAGAAATAAGCAAGATGACCCCCAAGTGTATGATGTTGAGAATTATGAAGTAAGATCATCAAATAGATTGTTATTGTCATGGTCAAAGTCAAATGGAAATGCATCGAGACCTAGTAATTTATAGTATGATTTTGATCATATAAGGAGCCATTGCGGTGTAAATTGTACATGTCCACTTTGCATATTCTTCATAAGTGAAAGGTGTTGGTGGACATCCATGTGAATACCGGTAAGTGATATTTTGTGAATAGTTAATAAATGAGTCATTGCAAATATAAACATGGCCAAAGGGCATTGGAAATTTTATATCAATATGATCAAGATCTAGAGTACCAACAACATAATCAAGCTAGGATTTTCTAAGAGTAAGTGTACAAGTACAAGAAGTGCATGAAAAACAAACCGGTAGATGGAAGGCTGTGGAGGCCATAAAAGTATTAATTTGTACATATCCATGGTATAGATGAGGATAATGATAGAGAGGGATGTGATCCTCTTGTACATTTAATCCATGTCAAACAAAGCCATCACATGTGCAAAATATTTGAGAGAAAGTGGGATACAATGGAATGTGCCAATAAGATTTATTCATGCAAATAGTTCCTCTAAAATGAGGAAGCGCAAATGTAGACTCCTCATGAGAATATGAGATAGGTGGTATGACGTAAAATGTATGGATAAACCCCTATAAAGTACAATAACATTAGTAGAGGGGGTTGATATTTGAAGTAGATGGAACAACGTCTAATGCACAAATGGTTCCTTCAAGTGGAGGCAAGGATTTTGGATAGTCCGTGGGTCGTAAATCGCATTTCAGGAACAAAGTAGTAGAAGTATGAATAAGTAACCTTCTTTTGTATAATGGAGGGAATATTGGAATGGGTTACTATCAGCGGAAACTTTATATTAAAAGCTTGCATGTAGGACTTTAACATATGATGAACTGTAAAAGGATTGTTTACATTTTGTGAAGCCATGGCCTACCGAGTAAATAATTATATGGAACTAGGATATCAATAACAAATAATATTGTAGGAATTGTTTTGGACCAACCCTTATAGGAAAAGGAATATTTCCTATGTATGAATGTGTAGTAGAATCGTATATTCTCGGACATAAATAGATGGGTTAAGATTAGTTAAGGAAAGGCCTATATTCTGAATGAATTATAAAGGAAAAGTATTGAGATCATATCCATTATTGACTAAATTTCAGTTAACACCAAAATTTTTGATGCATAATCGTATATATAGGGGAGGATCATTGTCATAACAAGAAATATTATCAACTATAGTAAATGGAAAAGTAAGCTGCTAATAAAAATGCATCTGTAAATGTATGATAAATAATGTCAAGATGCGTAGTAGAGGTAATGCAAGTATTAGCCAAAAGAGTAATGATTTTATCTTGAAAATAGGATTCACTAAAAATAAATCATGAATAGAAATATCCATGATTGAGGATCCTAAGAAAAATGCAACAAATAATTAAATGAGGACTTAAGAGTGTTGAATGAGACTTGTTCACCAAATGATTTAACAAGTATTGGAATTTCTTAAATCTAATTGAAGAGTCATAATGCAATGATAAATAATGATGTACATATATGACTAAAGAAATAAGCCAAGATAAAATTGGAACCCTAGGTGTAAGAGATGGAATAATATACTTAGTTGATTTCATAATTGATCCTAAGTTGTGTCGGACTAGAGAATTGATAAAAAAGAGGAAATTTTCATGAACTAAAATAAAAATTTGTGTGATATCCACATCTTCTTGGACTGGGTGCATGGATGAGGTTATGGGCTCTTTAATATCTGTAGAATTCTTATGTGCATCTACGACTGCGAAAAACCTTAAAAGCGATTTTCACGTGTCGCAAGATGTTAGCCAACCTTGATTATAGGTCACACATGTGTCACACTATGTCCACAAAATTATCCTTTAAATTTCAAAGGGAAATATCACCTAGAAAACCCCAAAACACATAAAATCCTGAAAAGAAATAGATGAAAATGGGTATTCATAATGACCCCGATGATCACCCAATAGTGTGAGATTACAATTGAGTGTTGCACTACATTTCAGTCTCCATGCAATTCTCATGTGTTTTCAAAATATCATACCCTAGGCGACTCTTGTACAAGATACACTTGAATAAAAATAAATAACTAGATGCAATAGTGTAGATAGATGTGTCGATGTCAAAATGAAATTTCCCTCCTATGCATGTATGTAGAAAATCCATTCATTGTCCTTGCATAAAGCTAGATGGATGTTTTGATGCTCTTATGATGCCTTTAGATGCAACCATAGGTGGTGGTAATACATTCTTAGATCTTGGTACAATATTTTTGTCACATAACTTTATAACTATATGATTTGCTTGGTTTAGTTTTTTTATTAACAACTAGAAGGATGACCAATAAGAAAATAATATGCCTAAAAAATAAAAGATGCCCAAAAGAGTGAGGAATGTAAAGAGGGGTTTGAATTTACCATAATGACGGGGAAACTAGATTTTAGCATCCTTGCTAGGAATTGGTGTCCAGATTAATAAAATATTAATCACTCAAGTATTGACTAGGATGTACAAAGTGCAAGAGGCCTGAAATAAGACATAAACGATGAAAAAGGAAAAATATAGCTTTCAATTTCTATTTTTCTCACTTAGGAATCATATGAATAGTAGTAAGTGACTAGGACCTAAAAATGTACCCACAATGTGTGATTTAGAGTCTACACATGCCTATGTTATTTTCTATCTTGATTATATTCCAAAATATTCTCATTCTTATCTATTTGGATATTAAAAATATCTGAAGCAATTAATATGACAAGTTTGGTGAATGAATTCTAAAATTAAATTAATGTTATTTGTAATGGATTTAAAAATTCATAAAATGATTTGTAATGTTATGATATAAATCTAATATTCTTAGCCAATGAATTGGCACACCCATCTCTAGTGATATTTTTCCTAGTAGATACTCAAATTTTGCAATCTATCCTTAATGGTGTTGGTCTTCACATTACACACTTGTATGCACAAATACATAGTCACCACTCTCTTAGCACACCCAAATCGATATTTAATCCCTTGTTTATCTTTTCATGAATTTTTTATCTCAGTTTTAGATTTTTAATTATACATGAGATACTTGGAGACCTTTATTGCTAGCTCCATGAAGTAAAAGTTAAATTTTCCTCTAGGTGTGAAAATCATGGATTTCATTGATTTGTCAAAATCTCAACTTTACCCTACCCTATGGTTGCGGATCTACATATAGAATAATAGTCCCTCTTGGTTGGCCTTTCAAGACATGATAACCATCATAAATTCTTATATAAGAAAATCAATTACACCTCATCTAAGGTCCTAGAAATTTAGATATTTCCTCATGTAAAAGAGAGCACAAAAGGCACTCGAAGATGAAAAAACTTGTAAAATGACTCATGCACATTGATTAGGGGACCATTCTCTATAGATGTGAATTCACCTACCAGGTCCAAGAGTCTCCATATTCTCTACAAAAGAAAGAATAAGGACCCTTCCCATGGATTTGACCAAGTGTGAAAGTGAAGAATTATATTTTTAAAGTATGTTTTGTGAAATTCAAATTACAATATGATAGATATCAAATGATATAAGATGTACATGCATTTTTATACCTCTTTATACTAGTGGTGAGGTTAGTGTTGTGCAAGGGTGTCAACAACCCTCTTACCTTGTTTTAAGAGCTCTATCTTACATTCTCGAGTTTTATTAGAGTTACATAGCTTTTCCGAAGGAGAGTGATGAAGAAAGACACATAGTGATAGTCATTTCTACATAGGAAAGGCACACAAAAATTTATAGAATTAGATTCCATTTACGTCCAATTCCATATAGAAGGATCATGACAATACATATTCTCTTTCGTAGTTATATGATATTGTGTAACCACATGAGCTTTCAAGTTTCACTCTCTATAACATGTCATTTTAAGTATCATATATGATTTTTCAATATTTAGATCACTTTGAATTTCCCAAATCCACATAGAATTAAATTAATACTATCTATCTTTAGTGTTTTGATAGTTTTTAGATCAATAGTCACATTGTAAATTAGTATTCTAATTTGAAAATTTAATGTTGGAAGTTAATTAAATCATAGAAACCTCATGTTGTATTATTTTATCCTTTTCATGTATGCAAGATTAAAAAAAAATTAAATTAAAAGGGAATGAAATAGGAAATTCAAAAAAAAAGTGAAATCATTTTGTGAATCCAATCTCTAATCATACATCATATCTGTACCCCTAGGATTTCTTTGAGTTCATCAATCAAAATGATAGGGATTTCATAGATTCTTGGTTTCCCTTTTCACTATCTTAATGAATATCCTACCTACGAACCATCTTCTAACAAAATTTGCACAACATATCCTAATAACTACCAATACTGATATTTATTTTGTTGTCTCAAGTGTTCTTAAATGTATTTACTTTCATGAATATAACATTTCTTTTATTCTCAAAACCTACCACCTCTAGATGTCATCAATAATGGCCACTTTATATATTTAAGTATGTGTCAATAAGACATTAGTAAAGTGGGTTCCATCAATAATGGTTCAAAGATTAACATTTATAATTTTTCTTTCTTACATATTTTAGGAATCCATATGGAGACTTTTCTTTCTCTACTACTTGTAGTTGATGGTTTGATAATGTAGCTCTTCAGATATTAGGTAAAATAATGATAAATGTCACCATGGGATCACACACTATTACCACCATTTTTCATGTCATATCTAAAGATATTAGTTAAAATCTATTACTAGGATTCTCATGGATTCATGTATGCATATGGTACCTTTTACCCTTCATAGTTGTTTCAAATATTCTGATCACTAAACCACATACACTATAATACATGATCTCACTCATTTTATGTATTGCACTAATGATACCCCTCACGAATCACCATTCCCATGTATCTAACCTCAACATCATTATTATCATGATTTTAAAATATGATATCAATATTAACCGCAATATGGTTTATGAGTCAAGGGATTTGTCATCATTTAAAATGAATCAACTAGCCTATTGGGATTAAATCATATAAAAAATGAATTGGTTATTCTCTCTTTCATTTGTGTAATCATATCATGGCCCCAAACTTTCTCCATGCATCACAAAATCATACATAAGAGGAATTTCATACACACTTCACACTTTCTCTATAAATCACCAAGACATGCTTTATTTATGATAGTGTCTCCTACATATCCCATTGTTGAATGAATTTACTAATGAGGAATACCTTCTCCATACCTTTATTGAATGAATTTGATAATGATGAATCCCTTGTCGATTACCTAAGTTCCTATTAGGATTTCCCTCCCTTATTTCATAAGGATAGCTTTTCTCATACATTAAGGCTTCATGTAAAGTTTGGAGAATAATTTCCTTCTAAATATTTTCCTTATTCTCATGATAATATCCCAAAAACACCTTATATTTAAGATCGATGGAATCTAATTAATGAGAAAACTACATTTATAAAATTTTATACTAGTAATGACCCTCGATTAGTTCTTCTTCCTACTTCCCTTAACAACACATAAGACATTGTAATACAACAAGTTATCAAGGATTTTCCAAATCTTTTATCTTGGAATTATAGTGAGATGCCTTGATTCAAAACTTCAATTTCTATCCATAAATTGTACTATATGTCATTTCTAAACTCATGAAGAAAAAGATTCAAAATCTTAATCCTCATGTGCATCTCTTAGCCAAAAAGAAAATTTATAGACATATTAACATTGGTTTTATCATGTTGCAGATTATCCATAGTGGGTGTCCAATGTGGTACCTATAACTAAACCCAATGGAGATTTTTTTTGTTTTACTAATTTTTGGAAACTTAATAAGCCTTTTCTAAAAGGAAATTTTTGTTTTCCCCACATTAACTTGATAGTTGAGTATACCATTGGATATGACATGATTTAATTCATATATGGTATTATAGGGTATTATAATAATTATATCCTAAAGACAATGAAAAAAATACTTTTACCATCCCATGGGCCCCTTCTATTATACTATTATGACTTTTCACATGTAAAAATATTTTTTTCACATACCAATATGTATGACACATATATTTAATAAATCCATCAAAAAAATTATTTTAGATTATGTTAATGACTTAAAAACTTTACTCCATGCCAAAATCATCTACACGACCTTAGACTAGTATTTAAGAGGTTGCACCAATAAAATGTTTGATTAAATCCACATGAGAGTGTTTTTGGTGTCACTTTGGGTAAGATTCTAGGATATATAATTTCACATAGTGGTATTGAGATTTATTGTAACACATTCTAGGATATTATTGATATGTATCCTAGAAACTTGAAACAATTATGATATCTCCTAGAAAATATCCAAGTTATTCATAATTTTGTAGCATAATTAGCTCACAAAACTCAACCCTTCACACATTTTTAAAGAAATAAACTAATTTTATCTAGGATTAATAATGTCAAAAATAATTTAATGATATCAAATATTATTTATTATTCTCACTAGTCCTTGTACCACATGTTTAAGAAAACTACTATTGTTATATATTTATGCTACATACCATGCCCTTGGTTCCTTTAATTCCCAATCTGATGATAACAATTGTGAATACTCCATCTATTATATCAACCAGAATTTGTTTCCTCATGATCTTAATTATACTCCGATTAAAAATTTATGCATTCGCAAAGTCTTCATCACTGATGTGTTATGCCACTACATGATCATAAATGAGGGGTATATCCTTATTATGGTATACCATTTGCACTATTTACTATCTTACACATACCTTGTAAGGATCCTAACATAATGGGTAATGTTATCAAGTGAATCTGACCTTTAATTCATCTCCTGCAAGTCTAGAAAATGGCATGTCATAGCTGTCCAACTCTATAAAGAACCGTTATTGATCCCTCACGAATTAATGATGTGTTCTGTGATGAGTTTAATGGTTATAATATTAACATTTAGCTCTATACGCTATTTTTATGGCTCCTCGCATGCCACAAGGAGGGAGATGATATTTATTTCATCACCCCCATGGGAACTTATGGCCTTTTCATATCGGGTGGGTTTCTCATACACCAACAAAAATCTCGAATATGAAGAAATTATCCTTGGATTTATGTGGATAGAACTTTGGACATTCAACACATCCAAATATTTGGGGATTAAAAATTCATCATTCAATAGGTACACGATGCATATAATAGATAAGAACAACATTTCATCCCTTGTAATACTCTAGTCAAACACCTTTTATCTGCCTTTCTGTCTAACAACATTACTACTATCCCTCATAACGATAATTAACATGTTGATGCTATGGCTAGTTTCACCTCACTAATCAACTTAGATAACACCAATGATTATGCCACATTTACTATTTATAAATTATACAAGGCATCTATCGATATTCAATCACGTGATAATATTAACGCTTTATCTCTGACATGTAGTGAAGACAATAGTTAATGGTTTACTCATATTTATAGCTACATATATATAGAAAATTACCATATAATTATTCTCCTTAAGAGGGCCATTGCATACGACACGAGGATTCTCATTATGTCCTTGTTGGAGGTTCCTTGATTAATATATCCTTTGATGGTCATCTATGGAATTGTTTAGGCACCAATGATGTTTAAATAGTTGTCTCAATTACACGATAACGAGTGTGGCATTCACTTCAGTGGTAATTTAATATCTCAAAATTTACTTCATCAATGTTATTATTTTCCAACTATAGAATAATATTTTAGTAAATGTGTTGAATTTTTTGATGAGTACCAATGACATAGTAATCTTAATTGTGTTCCACGTCAAGGGTTGAAACCCATTGTCTACCCATGTAATTTCTCTTTCTCGGTATTCATTTTAATTGGAAAGATCAACTATGAATTTGCACCGAACACAAATTTATTATTTCTACCACGAGGTACTCTACTAAGGGGTTTGAGGCAATACTAGTAAAAACTTGCACTCTGATACCATTTGTAACTTCTTAATGACACATAATATCACTCATTTTGGGATTCGCTTAGCCATCATTAACTAAAATGGTTCATCTTGTAAGAAACACATTGGTAAAAAATTTGTACTAATTTTAAAATCAAATATATTTTTCTACACCTTACTATCCTTAGGGAAATGGTCAAAATGAGGATAATAAAAAAAACGCTGTAAATATCTTATAGAAAATTGTCGATAATATGGTACCAAATGGAATAATTAGATTCTATACAATATTTTGGCCCATTTATTGGTTCTAATACACATACTAAAACTACACAATTCTCATTAGTTTATGGGAAAAATTTATTCTTCCATTAGAGTTAGAAATATCTTCACTCCACTTCTCTATCAAAGATATCATTAATGACAAGTGATTAGTATGAAAATGGTTACATCAATTAGAATTATTTTCCGTCCAAATGTTTTAAGGGTTTGGAACATATTAAAATATACCATTTTTGTATCAAGACCACTTATAATAATAGATTTCCAATATGTGACTTGACACAACATGGAGGATTACAAAAATGTTCGAATAAATTATTCAATGATGAGCGTAAGAATATATACAAATAATCAATAGTTACATGCAAGTGACTACCTACCCACGTGGAGGAAATTGATCATAAAACCACCGACAATGTAATATATACTAACATTCCCCCCTTATTAAATTTTTTAAATATCACATCATATTTCTAGATAGTGGACTCCCATTGATTCCAAACATAGTAAAATTTTATTACACTCTCCATGTAGCATGCTCACCTTTTAGGTGGCATGCCATCTTTGTGGATTCTTGGTCTTGGTGACACCTTTTTTTCCCTATAGGATTACCATAAACCTGAAAGTGACAGGATTACATTGATCTCTAAGAAAACATCGTTGGTTTCCGGTTTCCCTATATTACCATGAATCCATATGGTTTTACGACTGTGGGTTCACCATGAAATTGGAGGTGACTTGAGTTCTCATTTGTACACTTCGTTGGTTTCTCAAATTTCCACAAACCCTTTACACAAGAACCAAGCACTACTTTAGTGATTTTTCTCCTCACAATGTTCTTCATTTAGGAGGTACCAAACATGAAAATGATCTACATTTTACTAAAAACACACACCAACAAAACACAATACATACAACAAAAAACACTAATAAAGACGTCTCTAAAGTAATGAGGAGACCCCATCATAGGTGACATATGAGAGGACACCAAGTGTCCTCCAAACTCCTTGTACTCTCCTATGCCCCACTATGTTGCTACTTGATTAGCAAATATGTATTTCACAATAACTATTATTTAAACAATCTCCACACATTTCTAATCTCATATATATTCGGATGTTACAAGAGAAAAACCAAAGGATAGAAAATTTCCATGTTTCATGAAGGTATGTGTTAGTTAATTCACCATGAATCCTCCATAAATCACGGGATTGTGCACTCTCTATGCTAGAAAAGGATGCTTTCAAAACTTAGGTTTGGTAACAACCTCAAATAAATTTTTCCAACCATGAGTTATATACTTGTACCATTTAATAACTTGGCGAATTCCAACCTAAAATCAATATATCCAAAATTTCATAGTGATATAGTAAAGTCAGGTTTCCAATCACGTTGAAAATATATTTTATGAAATTTGTACACCAAACAATATATAAATGGTCACACATGTCCTGAAGGAAATAACAATAAACGATCTGGAAATAATTACCGCACCTCTTTAACATGACATGCAAAATGTCTGCTCCAATTTAAATTAGTTTTCTTTTTCCACATCTCCAATTATTTTTCTAATTAAATAACCACACGTGTCACTAGTAAACTTGATCTTTACAATGTTGGTGGCATTAGTGAGACAGATGGGGTTTATGTGGGTGCATTTTGATGCATATAGATCCTTGTTGGACTTGCACAAAGTGAATTTTTTACCTTCTTTCATGCACTCCATGAATTCATATGTATATGGAGTTGGATATGAATTTATGTAGCCCAAGCTTGCCAACCATCCATTGGAAATACAATTTACCTATTCTACCATGTGTGTCAACTCTCACGAGATATGAAGGTGGTCGTCTTATTGGAGAGATGAATCTTATTTCCGAACCTAAAAGAGAAGATGACCGGGTAGATGATAGACAATAGCTTCGAGGAATGATTGATGAAGGATGTCAAGAGAGACCACCAAAGCAAGGAAGATAGTGAAGATAGAGGATCCATTCACCATAATGACTGGGAGTAGACCTCCAAATGCTACCTCTTTACTACATCACACCATCGTAATGCCCAGCTAGGCATCAGATTCTTTGTTCTACCTGCCTCCTCCCAACCACCGCGTTTTCTTTCCTGTCCTTGCGTGAGGGAGACGGGAGTGGGTGGAGTCCCGTTTTTCTACGCCTTGATCTCTTTTGGATCCTGTATTCAATGCGCATGGTTGGGAGGCACGTTTTCTGGAGCTGCGGACATTGATGGAGGGAGAAAAACGTGTTTGAGTGTCTCTTGTCCCTTTTTCGCAGTTCTGTTCCTGTTCCTGCTACACAAACCTCTCGGTCATGGCGTCTTCCTTGCCTTCCTTCCTGTGCGCGGGAGTTGAAGATGGAGAAATGGGCGTGGATTCTCAAATTCGTGCTGTGCAGGCAGCTTCAGTGGAGCGCAGAACTGATCTTCTCCTGGGAGGGCCGTGAGGAAGTATCTGGCTATTTGCAGCTGCTGCAGGGTGAGCCCAAGGAACCGTGGTGTTGATCCTGATGTTCTGGTTGGACGCGACCACAGTCGAGACCAGTTGTTGCAGAATCTTGCAGCTGTAGTAGAAGGACGAGATAAAGTTTTAGTTGAGCTGTCTTGCCTTTTCATTTTGGGAAGTCACTTCTGTCCAGGTGGCGAATCTAACATGGAAGAAGCTCGATCAAACCTTGAGGCAAGTTTTGCAATGAGGCTGAGAGTGCGTTCACTGCTGTTTCTAGTTCTGACCAGAAGTTATTCCAGTGCCTAGCCCATGGGTTTGATATGGTGGTTATAGATGAAGCTACAAGCTAGGGAAGTAGGCGTGTTACCTCCACTTTCCTTGGGAGCTGTAAGGTGTGTTCTTGTTGGGGATCCACAGCAACTGACTGCAGCAGTAAATAGCCAGGCAACGGGCTTGTTACAGTTGGTGGAAGCCTATGTGAGCATTTCCAGTGAGCAGGTTGTCCAACTATGTTGTTTTCTGTGCAATATCAATGCATCCTCTGAGTCGGGACTCTCCTTCAAGACATTCCTGTCAAAATCGACCTTGTGACAGTGAGAGAGTTACCAGGAGACCGGATGAAAATTATTGCAAGGATTCTCTTTTGAGACTTTACTTGTTTTACGCTGTAACTCATGGAAGAGAATCTCTTAGGCGTGGATCTGTATCATGTCAGAATATTCATGAAGCACAATTTTCCTTGCAACTATATGAGCATCTTCTACGAGTCACTAAGTTGGCAGGCATAAAGGTTTCTGTTGGAATTATCACACCTTTCAAGCTACAGCTGAAATGTTTGCACCGAGTGTTTGATGTTGCCCTCAAATCTGATGAAGAAAAAGGTTTATCCATCAATACAGTAGATGCCTTTCAGAGCCAGGAGCTCTGCTATCTTTCTTGCCTTTTTGGGTTGTCGTCAAATCTGCATTTTATGGTGCCCTTGACGCTGGGCTATAGTTCCATGCTGCTGTGCAGAAGTCCTTGTGGGCGTATCACTTTTGTGGCTGCTTTTGCCTATCTCTTTGGCTGCCATGTTATTATATGAGTGGGGATGCTTGGAAGGAAGGAGGGATTGATGGAACTGGGGCTCTTATGGTCTGGACACTCAAAGTCTTTTCTTGTGCGGTCAACTACCAGGATGGGTCGTCAAAAGGAGAGGATGATGGCATATCAAAGGAAAACAGGCATGTAATTTCAGAGTGTCCCTGAAGTGCTGGATTGATTGCAAAACCCTTCTCTCTCAGAACATCCTTTCACCACTCCTTTTTCTTTTTCCTTTCCTCCAAACCCCCCAGCTTATCATCCCAGACTTGCACAAGTTTCTCGAAAACAGTTCAATGTCACGGCATCCCCATGATATTGTAAAACGAGGCTTTAACATTTACCCCATCAGTGTATGGGCAGAGATGCACATTGCAGACTATACAATTGATTTCATGAAGTCAAGGGCATGGCCATTAACAGAGTTGGACCTTCAGCAGGCTAAGGAAGAGAAGTTGCGCAGGTTGTGTTGCTGTTGCCCGAGCCTTGGTTCGACGTGGCTGCATTGAGGAAGCCCCAAACAGGCATGATAAGCCCTAACCCTCTCTCTTAATAATTTATTTCCTTTAGTATTTGGGTAAATCAATCTCTGCAAATTTTATTTTGTTTGAATTCTGTAGAGATGGGTTTCGGATGACTTATAATTATAATTGCATGAGCTGATCTCTCTCCCCTTTTCCCGTTTATCTTAATTACTATTTGACAAGAAGAAATATCTCCAAAGTGATTCTCGCTTATTTATCTTATAAAGTTGGTTTATCATTTTTTCCATGATTATTCCTGTGAACAATGGTTTCTATAGAAAATATTGTGGTGTGTGTATGAGATGTAGAATATTCCTTATATTGTTTTTTTATTTGTAGAACATGGCTTGAAAATGGGAATTTTCTTGGAAGACTATGTTTTTCGTTTAATGTGGTTTGATAACGATATAAACCCTTTTAGAATTGGGGGCTTCTAATTGGAGAGTCATACTAGTTTAATTGGTCTTTCTAGATAGCTCCATCTGAGTCATTCGATTATCATTTACCTTGGGGATTATGGAAAACCCCTCACCAGGCCCTCTGCTATTATTATTACTATGAGCTTATTATTAGATTGGAACCCTCCTGAAGCATGTGTTAATGGGTTTTCAATGACCTTTACGAATATGTTATGCACGCAAGTCATAATCCTATGTGGATAATTCTTTGGCTTAATTTTGAGGCACTACTTAGACCTTTGGATCGGTTAAAGTAACATTGGATACATCGACATTCTTCAAGTTTGATTGATTTGTGATACCCTCATGCATACGAATTCAGGCAATGCTTGAAATATAAAATTATAAATTTATCTTATACTTTGACCTTGAAGCTTGTCGAAAGACTTTTGGTAAGAAAACAGATGAATAGGGAAGTTAAGATAACTACCCTAAAATGGAGTCATGCATAGCCTTAAGTAAAGGTGACAGCTACCATAATGGAACTGTGCTTACCATGTATGACAGTAAGGATATAAGTCCACCTGAAATTATTTAACTTCATTTTTATAGAACAATTATTAATACCCATAGATTGGGGTATGCAAGTGGAGGTTGAATTAGATAACAGGGTATATTATGTTATCAGGTAACCGGTAAGGATAAATATGTTATTTCAATGCTTGGTTAACGAGTGGAATATTTCAGTTATTTATGATGATTATTATGTTTAGCTAAGAATTGATACTCGCATCTTATTAGGAGTTGAGATAATGTTGATACTTGCATTCATAGTGGCTTGGGCTGCGCTTGCATATCTTAGCTAGTCAAATGTATCTTTGGCATATTACCAACGGATGATGACAAGATTGTCGGTCATAACTCATTCTTATGAGTTGGAATCTTTACTAGAAGAAATATATAAAGACATGGAATAAGCAACCAAAAGGACACCTAAATAATACATGAACCTGTGGATTGGTGGAATCCTTGTTAATATAATTATAATCTTAAAATTGCGGGAAAAATATCCAAACTATACTTACATACCACCTTTGATTTTCTATGAAGGTTTGATACTTGGGTAATATCGATGAACAATGTAAGATTGATACTTGTATTTATTATATAAACTTAATGTCGTTGGTGCTTTTATTTAATTGAAAGATAGTCTTGTTAGACATTTATATATGTGAAGTAGGTCGAGGGTATTAGGTGAGCGTCATTATTATTTACTGTAATTTAAGTATGATTAATTGCATGATTAAGGTTGTATATCTAGTCTCTTGGAATGGTGTTCTTATGTAAGCAGATCTTAAGGAAGTGAACATTAATGAGTATGAAATGCATTATCATGAGATGTGCAGTTAAGTTTTAAATGTATGTTAGAAATTGTTTGATAAGGAGTATTGCAAACTTTCATTTATTTAAATACTAGATGGCATAAGTTATTAGGAGAGGTTTATATCTTATCATGCTCAGTTCTAGCGAACTGACTCTAGATAATATTTGTGCAGATGGATTATGCGAGTAGATTAAAGAAAAGAGTGTAAAAGTTTCATCAGTTCAAATTATGAAGTTCTTGTAGAAAGTTCAATGCGGTGTAAATTTTGTAACTTTGCTTGCAAAGAGTTTAGAAGATCTCTTGCCTTGGTATGTTTGGAAAACTATGTGGTGAAGTGTTCTTTCCCTTTTGTTGTTAGACTAGTTACTTACCTTGGTGAGATATGATATTCAATCATTACATTGGCACAAGTATTGTAAAACCTTGTTTTTGAGAATAAAGTGTTAAGTCAAAACTCTCTGACACCTTGTAATGATGTGATATAAGTAAGATTAAATGGAATGGTTAACCCATATATAAGTTAACTAAAATATATGTATGTTTAGATAAATTAATGTAGAGATGACTTACCCGAGAACAAGAGTTTCTGAAGTACTCAAAGGTGAAACTATCCTTGTAAAGTAAATTTTTTTTTATAAATTGATATCCCTAGCTAAACTAGTGAACACTACTCTTTTTGGTAAATGCCTAAAACAAGCTAAAGGAAAAAAAAAATAAAAATATAGTTAGTTTCTAATAAGATATAACAAGTAAGAGAAGAAAATTTAGAAACCACACAATTTATCTCTCAACCTATTTGAAAGTAAGTATCTTCATTTTGATAAAAACTTTTAGTTAAGCCTAAGTAAAAGTGTTAATGATTACGTATAAAACCCCAAGCTCCAATTAAACCTTGGTAATAACTAATGACGTCTTAAAGAGGAATTTAACTTGATCTTATTTCCTTAACTCTTTCCCAGGATACTTTGTAAGTTCCTCTTGATTTTGTTGAACACGAATTCTTGTTGTAGCAAGGTAATGAACAAGTTCTAGTAGTGTAAGTATGGACAGATAGCCTTGTGGAATTAAATTATTCCCTTTATTAAATTAATGGAACTAAACAATTCTATTGTCGTAAAGTGAAGACTTTAAGTGAACTTCTCTACAGTGTATAAGAAATTAACTCAGTTGGTAAGATGAATTTGTGCGAATCATATATCGAATCTTTCTAAAAACATAAGTCATGAGTTAAAGGGTGTTATATCAAAATCAGTAACCTTCAAACATTCTTACTGTGGCTTGCCCTATTTGTTAGAGTGTTCTGTCGTTGGACTTCTATGTTGTCTTGTCAAAAACAAAGAAAGGTGTATTATCCTTTGGGGTGTGAACGTTTCCGTGCTGACCTTGTGGTCCTCCCCAGTAACAAGTGGTTCCTAGTGTTGGTTGTAACCTTGTGACGACATGTTGTGTCGTGTTATGTGTCAAGCAAGTAAAAAAAAAAAAAGGTTATCCTGTATTTCACTGTGTTGTTCGTGTGTGGATTTTTTTGGGTTGTTACAACTTCCATGTAAATTCTTCCTTGGCTCACTCGATACAACTTACAAGATAGGGAGGATTGATGAAATTGTGGAATAAATTATTCAATGATGAGGAGAAGAATATATACAATTAATAGGTAGTTCCATGTAACTAACTACCTACCCACACAGAGGCATAGATACCTACGTGGAGGTAACCCGATCATAAAGCCACCGACAATGTAATATATGATAACATGAATTTCAAGTTGATGGCTTGGTTCTTAAATGAAATATGAAAAACTACCATTTAGGCTACCTTAAAAGGTAAATTTAAGCCTAGTTCAAGTAGGTCCTTACACTATTACCAAATGAGTAGCACTAGGGTTTATCATCTCACCACCCTTGATGGTGGACCTCTCAAAAATCCCATTAATATTATGAACTTATTAAAATAATACACTTGAGTTCAATAATCCTTTCTTTTATATCAATGACTTATTGTTCCAGTTTCACTTGTGTCACATTTGAGGCTTGAACCTCCATCTTATTTAGGAATTTATCTACTTCCTCATTAAATTATCTTGGATTATTATTTCTATTTAGGATACGGTGCTTTTTTCTGGGATCTTACCTAGGTAAAAAGTCTTGAAGCCAAGATAAAACAATAAATATCAAGAGAAAAAATAGGAACAAGCATTCAGAAGCAACAACAATGCGTAAGTTAAACCATAATCAACCCAAATTAGAAGAATGTGATATGCATTTCATATGGGATGAGACTTATTGTTGTTTCTAAGAGCTATTTTTCTAATTCTAGACCCTCGTCCACTCCTCTTTATTATGATCAACATCGAAACATGATGGTATGGGAGGATAATATTCAATCAAGAAAATAAGTTGAAAAGGAGACCAAGAAGAAGATGAGGGAATTACTTGTTATCTCTCAAAAGTGCACCCTTGTTGAGAGATGAAAACAAGGATTCTATTTTTTATTTATCTCTCACTTTCATAGATATAATGGAAACACCTCAGTCTGTTGGTATACGTATTTATTGAGGTGAGTCTCCAAAGATCAAGTTTGGTTCCTTATTGATGTATCCTAACATATTTTTAGGGGTTTTGATGGTAAAAAGATTGTTGTAACTAAATCAAAATGGGGTGATACACAACACGTATTATGGGATTCGATCGAGTCCATGTACAATAAAAATTATAACAAAATGTAAATGCACAAAGAAATGGTTTTCAATATAATCTTAAGGAAAAATACTTATGCATTGAGGGATAAATCACAACACAACAAGTTAAACATGCACACTAAGACTATGTAGAAAATACCGATTTGCAACAAGTCATGATGATTAATCATGGAATCAACATTCAAAATAATTAATTGAAAGATACACACCAATGCAAATAATTGGAAAGGTAATAATAACTGGTTCTTATTCAAGGAAAAATAGAAAAATATGCTTTAACACTCTTGTGTCAAAAATTCCTCCATTTTGTTTGCCAATGCACACAATATATAGAAAAACTAATTCACCCAACCCTCCTAAAAATAGGCTACAGTATGTACTCACCCATGCATGCTAATTTTTTACCCTTTATCATGAATAAATAAAGGAATAAAAATAACCATGTAGTTTACAATGAGGCATTAATAGCCTTAGTTACAAAATTACACTTTAGTCAAAGTGTAGTTGACTACTCTATTTTTAATACAATAAATAAAATTGGGTGAATAATTTTAGCTAACAATAGCTCTTGCTTGTTGTGCAAGTCTCCTCCAATGTAAGTGCATGTTCTTTGTCTACTTTTGCATGATGTGACACTTGAGTATAGAACTTTGTCTAAGGTGCATAAGGAAATGATTCATCCCTCTTATGATTTATCAAACCATCATTAAGATTATTAGCCCTCACAAATCTGTGGCCTCATGATATTGTTTGGAGTCCTTTTTATTTTTAATCATATAATACAATTTAGACCTTAGAAGGTAAATGATATGATATTGAATCATTGTGGCTTGTCCCTATCCCATGATGTAGAGACCCTTCGGCATTATTGGTGGCAAGACAATAACTATGGTTTGTATGGAAGTAAATGAGTTAGCCTAATTTACAATGATCTTTGTACCATTTGTATCTTTGTCAATAATTATTTGACCTCTGGTAACTATTGAGTTTCCATTGAAAGTTATAGAGGATCAGAATCGTCTATTATGGTACTTGCATGATCCTTGACCGTCAATAATATAAATGTGGTGTTGGTACCGAAATTGATTCTCCCTATGAAGTTGAGAAACATCACAGGTTTGGCAAGAAGCTTAGAGAAAATTAGAGCATGTAGTGTGTCATTTTGTAGCTGGGGATGAAATGCAGCTTGCTCTTTATCACTCAGATATGTTGAAATAGGTAGCACCCTCAAGAGGATTTGACCTATCCTCACTACTTTATGGTTGTGCCTCTCAACCTGAGTGAGAGGACCCTTTTGTAGCTTGTTGTTTGTGGAGGAGATGGAGATATCCTTCCTTGTGAAACTATTAGGAAGACCTTGAAGAATATATGATCAATGCAACAAAACCTAACTCTCATGATTTTTCACTCTAGATAATGGAGATATTATCTAAGCAAGGTTCGGGCCAATAAGGACAATGAAAACCTGATTGTTTATGCATGTTTTGGTAGTACAAATTATGCATTTGTATACACACATGACAAACATGGGTAGTATGGGTATGATTGGTTATTTTTAAATAAACTTTTGGTGGGATATGAGGCAGAAATGAACTTGATTCACTAGATTCTTGAGAAATTTTACAAAATGGAGAGCTTGAACAACATAATGCATTAGGATAGCTAGGATGTTCCTTTAACTAGAATATGTGCTTCAATGGAGGCCCAGATCAACACTTTCACACAAAATTCAAGGATACAAAATAAAGGTTCAAATTGGAAAATTTAACTAAACATTATCAACCTTTGTTTCATCATGCCTAAGATACCCTCAAAGGCTAACAAACAATCTTATAGTCATGCTAGAGTAATGAGTGATTTTTAATTTTCTTATTTCATTATCAAATGAAATCTCTTTTAGTAAATGAAATTGGAAATTCCACCAAACTATCACAAGGATAATATCTTGTGTGACTCACAAAGATTTTGATATAAGATTGCAACAGAACAAGGAAACTACTTGCATACATTCAGAATGAAGAAAACACAATTTTTTCCAAAAAATAATGCGATTTAACTCAAGTTTGATTAAATTTATCAACAAGGGAAATTTTCTAGAACAATCTCAGAGCTTTTCAATGGTTGTACACTTGCAACCACCTTTACATGATCAAATTTAACACAAAGGAGATAAACAGGTTTCTTCAAATGATTTCTCATAAAGATGGGTTCTATCATGTTTTTCTCTTAGAAAAATCAGTCCCGACCTCTAACACTGCAACCTTCCAACCATTTGCATGATAAATTCATGTAATTTATAACATTTTACAACAATTTTTCCCCTAAAAACCTAAACATTGAGTGTACTAGTGCTCACCATGATCCCAATCGTGATTCCCAAAATCAAATCTGTAAAAATTTGTCAAGTGCTCAAGGGGTAGATCTCTTCGAACATCTCCCTGATTAAAATCCTTCTTTTAGTAGATCATTTTCCCTCTACTCGCTAACCACTTCCACCCCTAATCTATGAAATCTAGTTCTTTACATGCTCGAGAAGAAAAATGGAAGATCAGATCGAGCCTAAAGGTTAGATCTCATCTTAATGGTAAAAGACATCCCCATATCTTCCCACCAAACCAAGATATCAACAGGTCTTTTCGTGCAAGGAAAGAAAAATCGGTTGAATCGACACTCAGATTGCATATTTAATGGTGAGAGACAATTACAGATCTTCCAAACAAAACTAGGCTACTAGATTAATGTTCCTCTTCATTTGGCATGCAAGAGACTTCAAGAAATGATAAAAACCATAAGAAAATGCATCCCCAGGAGATCAAGAGTGAAAGTGGTAGAAAAATCAGATACTGGATGCACTTGTTGTTGTTGATTTCTATTTTAAATTTTGACTATCCACATGGGAGATAACTTTAAAACGGGCCTGCAGGTTCCTTTTTTCATTTTACAAAATTTGGAAAAATGTTAAATTTTCACATTTTGCTCCGCACCTTCGCCCTTGAGAGATGAGCCGAGACAGTTTCCTAAGTTGGGTCCCAAAGGAACCGCATGCCAAATTCTACTATTTCATCTCTTTTTTGGAAAAGGGAAAATTTTCCAAGTTTCCCCTATAGCTCCGCCCCGCCGCTTTTAGTTTTGACATGGGTCCTAGCAGAACCACACTTCATTTTACACTTTTAACTCCACAAAAGTTAAATTTTCCAAATTTCACCTGAAAGTACGCATCTCCATCTTCGACCTTCCTATCAAATTTTGACTTATCTCTTTATCAAACTGCTCAAGGGCCATTTTTATGTTTTAATCCATTTGATGACAAGAGGCAAAAAATATAAGTTGCCTTTGATGGTCCGCTTCCCACCCCTTTTGACTTTTTAAACTACCATGCATCACAATGACGTAACTTGAGATTATCCCCAACACTTGAGATCTTGAAAGAGCATGGGATCACCACGTGTCTGGCCCACCAGAATTTGTTTAAAGGCTTAAAGCTCAAAGTGGAAGGTGCCATGTGTTATAGTCGAGGAAATTTCCTTTGGCCGTTGAAAATTCAAAGAAAAATACAAAGTAAGTGGAGGCCTCAAGTGTCCTCCCTGGTGCTTCTTTAAAATAAAATTCAAGATCCGGTCCTCAAACATGCGTGGTCCCTCCACATGTCCCAACCCCTCAAAACCTTTTTAAAAAAGACTAAGTATGGGAAGATGTGGCGGAAGCCTCCACGTGTCTTCATGGTGCAATTTAACAATGGTTCCCATGAGTGGAGACCCTGAATGAGCGCAGTTCACCACGTGTTCCCTGTTTCGCCAAAGCGTACTGCAGATCCATAAAAATTTGTCTAAGTGTGGGAAAATTAGAGAAAACCTCCACGTGTCTTCCTAGTGCAACTCCTAAGCCAACCAAAAAGCAAATCTTTCAAATGAGCGTTGTTCTTCCATGTAGACAGGTTTTTTAAGTTGAGGTGATTCATGAAATTTTGAAGTACCTTGCCGAGCCGCATCCAACCAAAAGAGGCCACATTTCCTATTGATGCAAGGATGTAAATTTGACTGGGAGAAACACCCGTCAAATCGTAAAATGTGGAAAAATGACCATTTGAGCCTGGAGATGAAATTTTCTCCAAGGACGAGAGAATTTAGAAATGTTACAAGGCTCAAATACATTCCTCCGAGCTACATCCATTAATTTTTATTCAAGTATTTAGGTAAAAATTACAAGGACATTAAATCTTGATCATGTGAAAATGGAAAGAATGGGACAACCCGAGTTTTTACACCCAAATACAGACCTCTTCAGATGAATAGAGAAACAAGGAAACAATTTTGGATCTATACGTGATCCTTGGCTAAGGAAAGGACTGATTACGGCAACAAAAGGAAGGTGGAGACTTTTTAGGCACAATACAGGAAGATAAAATGTGACAAAGACCATAAATTGATAGATTTTTGTTGCTTAAAATTGGGTGAGACTATTTTGAGCACCAACATCGGCTCCCACTCGGGGATGGGAACTCGTGTGAGTACCACAAGAACAAAGGTAGACCAAGTGCCAAAAATATCCATTGGGCAAAGGAGTCAGCTTGCAAAGCACAAAACTAGAATCATACCCCAAAAATGAACCAAGAAACCAGTAAAAACAGGCCACCAGGGGCCAGAATGAACAAAACACAAAAGATAGAACACAAACCAACAACGTATACACTGTACAAGATGATGCTCATCTTGATTTTGTGGGATCAATCCTAGAAATGTTTAAAATGATTTCCATTAACAGGTAATTTGAGTAATTCCCCATCCAAGTCCTTCAAGAAGAAGGTATGTTCACCAATCCTAATATCAATGGAGTAAGGGCCCACCCATAGTGCATCAAATTTTCCATGCTTTCCCTTATCTTCATGCCTGTTATCCCATAATAGCACAATATCTCCAACATTGAAAGCTCTTGGGGTGACCTTCTTGTCGAACAACTTCTTTAGCTTTTCTCTAAACTTTACATGCCTTTGGTGGGATGTCCTCCTTCTTCATCAAGTTCAACAATCTAGTTAATGCATGCATCATATGGACTTACTTCTTGATCTTCCAGTTGTTGAATGAACTAATATGAGGATAATTACATATGCAGGGGAAGCAGGGCTTGAGTTCCATATACCAACTCAAATGGACTCTTTCTAGTGGCTCTTTTAATAGTAATTTGGTCATCCTAGATAGCAAACTTCAACTGCTCACCCCATTTTCTCTTGTTCAGCTCCAAGGTTCTTCTGATAATCTTCAACAAATTTTTATTACTGGACTCAGCTTGTCCATTTCCTTGGGGATTGTAATTAGAAGCATATGTCAAATTTATCCCATATTCTTTGCACATTTCCACCAAAGGTTTAGCTCTAAATCTCATGGCATTGTCAACAACAATTTTGATTGGCACTCCAAACCTGCAGATGATATGGTTCAACATAAATTCCATGACAATTTGTTGTGTTTCCTTTTAGTGGGGATTGCCTCCACCCATTTGGTGAAGTTATCAAAGTGGCTACAAGAATCCACATATGGCCAAAGCACTTGAAGGGTTTGAAATATCACCAATGAAATCCATTCCCCATTGCTTGGATGGGGATTTAATTGATATACAGCTGCAAAGAAAGGGAACTGAAAGCTTTTAGTCTTCCAGAAGAAGTGCTTTGACAACCTCTCACATATTCTAACGAAAATAATTGTATCCTTGAAGAGAGTTGGACATCAATAACCAGCTCTCAAGATCTTGTGTGTTGTGACTCTTATAGCAAAATTCCCCCCACAAAATCCTCCATGAAGATTAAAAATTATCTTCGAGGCTTCATCTTGATAATGAACCTTAAGAGGACTCCTTAGGGTTCTTCTTACCTAACCCATAATCAGTAATGACATATTTATGGGAAGCCAACTTAAGGGCCCTTTTTGGTTCTTACTCAAATACTTAGGGTAGTATAAATGTCCGAGATAAAAATCACATCCTTGTCTGCTCAAAACTCATAGATTTTTCAAATACATCTACCCTTCCTTCTTTGACCTCATTTAGTTCAATAGTTTGCAAGTTACTCTAGCCATAAGCTTAGCTAAGCCAAAACCTCTCACCAACTTCATGGTTTGGATATCCATGTCAAATTCTTGTAACTTGTTCACCCATATGCATATTTTTCTTGAGACTTCCATCTCTGATAAAATGTATTTCACCATAGTGTGGGGAACATAAGAAACAATTTTAGAGCTCAAAATGTAAGGCCTGAAAACATTTGTTTCTTTTACCAAGGAAAATGATTGTTTCTCCATAATAGTGTATTTCAGCTTAGCCCCCTGCAATACCTTACAAGAAAAGGCAATTGGCCTCTTAGCCCCTTAATCATCTATCTACATCATGAAAGATGCAATAGTGTTCTCTAAAGCAAAATAAAATAGTTTCAAAGGCATATTATAATCTGGAGCTACTAAAATAGGGGCATGCTTTAATTCCTCCTTGATCCCATTGATATCTTGAATGGCATCCTCCTCCCATTTGATGTTTTGATCCTTCTTTAGCACACCAAAGTGATTAGCATGGTCAACTCAAAGCAAAGTTTGATATGAATATTCTAATGAATTTTATCTACCCAACGAAGGACTGAATTCCTTTCTTTGTTCTTGGAATTAGGACCTTGCTGATGGCCTCTACCCTTAATGGATCAATTATTACCCCTTCTTGTGACACAATGTGACTAAGCAATTTTTCCTTCTGTACTCTAAAATGGCACTTCTTTAGATTGAGTGAAATGCCATATTCTCTACATCTTATCAGAATTTTCTCCAAGTGCTCAAATGATCACTTCTCTTCCTAGAGAAAATAGTTACATCATCTTGGTAGACAACAATAAAATCATTGATGTAACCAACAAAAGCAACATCCATTGCTCTCTCGAAAGGTTGCTCCAACATTCATCGGACCAAATGTCATCCCGACATATACATAAGTCCCCAAGAAGCGGTAAAGTCTATTTTAATTATTTTTGATTCCTTCACCACAACTTGGTTATAACCAGAGAAGCCATCTAGGCTAGAAAGTAGCTTAGAACCAGTCACTAGCTGCAACATGTTTTCCATGTTTGGTAAAGGATAATTATCCTTCATTGATGCTCTGTTCAAATTTCTGAAATCCACACACAACCTGATGTCACCATTCTTTTTCTGACTAGTACTAAGTTCACAACCCAAGAATAATACCTTGTGGGTAGAATAATCCCTCCATCCCTCAGTTTCTTGAGTTCTTCTTGCATTTTGAGAGATAGGAGTGGATTGATTGGCCTTTGTTTCTACCTGAATGGTTTTGCATTAGATTCCAAGGGAATCTCATGTTGAAATAGATCCTCTTTGTATGCCTTTAGTTCAAAATAAGTCCTATTATCATTGAATCACAACACCCTTATGTTTGCACAAGTGCATATACTTGAACTCACGATATAATTGGATAGCATGGGTACTATCTCCAAATTGTGGAACTTGCTACTTGAGATAGACCTCAGAGAAAGCTTGTTTTTCTCCTAAACTACCTACCACAATATACTCTAATACAAGGTATACTAAATGTTCTAATATAACTTTCCAAGCAACCAAGGAGAGAGAATACATAAAATGAAATCTTGCACTAAAGCGGTGATACACTAGAAAAGGACGGTGTGAGAGTAATCTTCCAATGTGTGAAAACTAGAAGCAAAATGCATATTAGAAGGGGTGATAACAACTCTACACAATCTAAAAATGCATTCACAACAATGTTTCATACATACACAATAATAATGGATCCTTTCAATAGCATAAAGATAGACACAATATACTTGTAATCAAGGTTATAGGGGAAAGAAGGATGCAAGAAAACACATGAGGGGAAGATGCATCCACAAACTTATATTTTATTCCTTCATGATGTGCATAGTTTAATATGTTACAAGATAAGGGCTTGGATGACCATGCAAGGAATCCACACAAGGGCCTATAAAACATTGGATTGAAAAAGAAATTTTTATAGAGCTTTGCTACCATAAAACGCCCCTCTTTACAATGAGCCCAACACTCCAATTTATAGGAAAAATAGAAGAGAGAGAAGGGAAAAATAGAAATCCAAAATCTGTCCTTCAACCACTTGTAAGAGGCACTAAATGGAGTGAAATGATTATATGTTACTTGCAAAAATGATCCCCATACTATCCTAGGTGCTGCAGCAGAGAAGGAATGATGACCATGCCTCTTAATTGCACTCCCAACTACCAAATAAAACACTGTCATGAACCCGGCCACATTTTATGAAAAATCCCCATCTATTTCTCATAAAATCTAGAATTTATTTATTTTTTTATGTTGGGATCAGATCCATGATTCCAATGGTACCAATTTTGTGTGATTTCGTTGAGAAATGCAAAAGTTATGGCCTTCTGAGTGTGGATAGCTATTTTGGGTCCGCGGCATTTTCTGTCATTTGACGGGAATGTGCATTAAATGTCTTGAGCTGAATATGTTTATTTTATTTAAATATATCTACCCTCATTAAAATTAATAAATCTAGTTTTGTGAGGTAGAGGACATTGTGCTTGTTCTAGAAAGTCCAATTTTATGAAAATCGGAGCTCGGAGTCAAAATTTATGGCCGTTTGAAGTTTCATGGTCAAACTTTGACTTTTATCTTTGATTTGCTGGTATTGCAGAAAAATTGGGTCCATGTGTCCCAGTGATGCCCTGGACACATTCTTCCAAATCAGCTAATTCGGGCCTCTTTGTCCATGCGCGTCCGCCATTGACAGGTCATGAGGGCCGTTGACCTTCGCATCATTTGCATCCACAAACTTAGTTCCTTGTGTGGCAATTTCATGTTGCATCCCGTGCATCCCAACTATCCCATGATAGAATGAATCATGGAAAATCAGCTATTCATATCCCACATGCGAATTTTATCTAACTGGCTCGGACCACATGGAACAAAAACTTGCACATTCATCGATTTTCACTACTTATGGCCATTGCGGCTTTGCATGGCGTCTCGATGTCCCGAATGTCTCTCGACAATTTTTTTGGACAAAAATGTCTATTTTATCTGATTTGGACGAACCTCATTATGTGACCCCACACTAGTACGATCTGCACCCTCCAGGACTGGCGTCATGCATTAAAACAAGCTTGCGACTTCCCTTTTGAATTTTTTTCAACTTTCTCTAAGCTTTGTTGGATTTCCTGGGTGGGGAAGTTAGAGAGAAGCCAAGGGACCCCAAAAAAATAGTTTAGGGCCCTAGATTAATTCTACTTGCTCGGGACTGAAGAATTTGATGCATATTAGCAAAATTACCTCGAGGGGTGAATTTTGATAACAAGTCCAAGCCATGCAATCTTGATATTTTTTAGCAATTGGACATAAGACTATTTTTCTTCCTTGCTTAGATTGCTTCCCAACCAAATATTCCTTGGTTTCTCCTTTGTGCCAAGGTCATGCTCCTCATTATCCCTTAAGGATGCTATGCACCTATTAATAATGTGATCAGAACTATCAAAGTTGGATTCAAGAGCAACCAACCCCCTAGGAATGGTATTAGTCTTTAGTTGGATGATGCCTTTACCAAAAAGGGTTTCTTTACCCCCTTCTACACACACCATTGGCTCCCAATCAATAATTTGATTGGAAAACTCTCCTTTATTCTTCATAAATATTCCGAACTAAGCATCATCATCAAAAACTTGCCAATGTTTAATGTTTTCAGGTATAGATGGCCTAGTTAACACCTCAAAATCATATTCACAATATAGAGATATTGTACAATTATCAAACCGAGATCCCAATACTGTAATTTTTTCTAAAAATCATTGAACCTCCTATAATGATGCATAATATTGAATGAATCAAACATCTAAATGAGATCCCAAGATGCATGCTTGTACAATTTCATTCTCTAATTTTTTGTGGCATAAAGTTTTCTCGACTTGCTTTACAATTAATTTTGAATCTCCTTTGACAATGATGTCTTTAACACAAAATTTCCAAGAAATCCTCGAGACCAAGGAATAGTGCCTCATATTCATTAATGTTATTAGTGCATTAAAATTTGAGTTTGAAGGAAAAGACAAACTCTTCGACTTGGGGAGAACAACACCAACACCATTTTTGAACATGGAGCGAGCTCCATCAAACAATAAAGTCCACAAAGATCCTTCCTATTCAAGACATTTCCATTCTTCAATCTCGTGCTCTTTTCCATCAATAAATCCTACAAAGTTATCAATAATCAACACTTGTGTACAACACTTCATAAGATGCATTGTTGGGATCTTCAATAAGGTGCAACATCTTCTTTTCCCCATACAACTTGACAAGGCTTCCCTCAATTGGGATGGTGGCATAGGAAATATCCATTTGAACACTCCCACAAACACTTATAGCCCATTTTCTAGACAAAAACATACCCCACTTGGCTAGGAAGTCAATAATAACTACATCAAGCTTCAAGTTCCTTCCCGGATAGGCTGCAAGTTGTACCACCAGACCTTTCACACATCCCACCATTGGCACCTCTCTAGAATCCATGGCAATGCACTTCCCATATGTTGTTGTTACCTTGATGTTCAGTTCATTCATAACTTCTAGAGGCATAACATTGCATGATGCCCCCAAATCAAACATACAGTTGTGCAACAATCTATCCTTAATGATCAAAGTGGTGAAGAATGGATCCACATTTAGCTAGGAATCTACCAAGGATGTCCCCAAATAAACCTCAGGTGGTTCATCTAGCTCTTCTAATGCTAGTGGTGCTTCTAGTTCTTCAATGATTGGAGGATTCTCCACAATATTTACATTTATGCCTGGGGCACTCTTCTCTTCTTTCAATCCAAAATACTCCAATGCCCTCTTCTTGTGCTCAAGAATCCTAAGCAACTCAACAATTTGAATTGAGATCTTGATCTGAATCAATAATTGGGCAATATCATAAGGGATGACTTTTGCCAAGGCAACATTAGAAGGAAGGTTGACAGACTCATTAGAGGGCAAAATATTTTTGACAACTTGGCATGAGGAGGGGCATTAGTTTTGTTTTGGATGCAGGCCCTTCGCGAGATGCATCTTTCTTAGGAGCTTATTTAGGAATATTTTAAAGAAATGGAGTTTTTGGCTTGGCTTGAGGCCCTGTTCCTTTTGTTGGTGCTCAGAATTGTCTCACCCCATTTGTGCCCTTGAAGATTTATTGATTCATAACCTCTGTCATTTTATCCTTCCCCGTATTGTGTTTGGCCGTCTTTGTTGCCATTTTAATCTGCTCCTGGGTCGAAGATCATGTGTGGGTCCATATTTGTCTCATGGTTCCTTTGTTCCTCTGGAAAAGCTCTATATTTTGAGTCTCCCATGCTCTGTTCCTTCAAAACTCATGTTTTCCCATTTTCTCCATTCTCCATAGTCAGAATTTGTTGTTCTTGTCATTTTTTCCCTAGGTACTCGAGGAGAAATGAGTTGATGTGTCCCTAAGGATCGTGTTTGAGCCTTGCAACAGTCTAAATTCTCTGTCCTTGAAGAAAACCTCATTTTCTAGCTCGAATGGACATTTCTCTATGTTTTATAGTTTGATTGGTGTTTCTCCTAGTCAAATTTACATCATTCAATCAACAGGAAATGTAGCATCCTTTCGTTGGATTCGAGATCAGCTTAACACTTCAAAAATTCTATAAAAATCCTCAACTTTAAAATGTGTCCATGTGGAGGAACGACGCTCATTTGAGAATCAAATTTTTGGTTTGGCTTTGAAGTAGCACCGGAGGACACGTGGAGACTTCCGTTGGGTTTCCCATACTTACACAAATTTCAAAAGGTTTTTGGGAATTCTAGGACATGTGGAGGAAGGCCAATCATTTGAAAATCTATTTTTGGGCTTTGCCTTAGAGTAGTGTCGAGAGAACACGTGGAGGCTTCGCTTCTTAGCTTTCAGACATAGACAAATTTTTAAGCAGATGGAAACAATTTGGTGGGATTGAGACATGTGGTGAGCTTGTGCTCATTCAAGGTCTTTGCTTGGGTGCCATATTAAAGTTGTGCCATGGAGACACGTGGAGGAACCATGCATGTTCTGGGACAAGCCCTTGAGTTTCATTCTAAAGAAGCGCCAGGATGACACGTGGAGGCATCCACTCACTTTGCATTTTACTTAGACTTTTCAATGGCCAAAAGGAGATTTCCTTAGAGCATGACACGTGACACTTTCCTTTGAACTTCAAGCATTCAAATAGACCTTTTCGGAACAAGACACGTGGCGGGCCTATGCTCATTCAAGGTATCAAATTTTAGGACCGCCTCAAGGTGCGCCATGGTGACACATGGTAGTTTGAAAAGTCAGAAGGGTAGGGAGGAGGACCATTAGAGGCAACTTGAATTTTTCCTTCCTTAAGGATTAAAATCTCAAACTAGTCCGCGTAAGTCCGATGAAGGAAATGGTCAATGTTTTACCCGGTCAATGGCGGAGGCGGGCTCTCGGGGGAAATTTGGAAACATTTCCTTTTGGGAAAAAGGCATCAAAAGTAAAAATGGAAGTGTGGGTCCAATCGAATCACATTAGGACACACGTCAGGCCCATTTCTCGAGGAGGAGAGCTGTAGGGAAAATTTTTAAAATTCTCCTTTTCCAAAAAGAGAGTAAAATGGCGAATTTGGCCATGGTCCACTAGGGCCCACCTTAGGACATGTGTCAAGCCCATTTTTAGAAGTGGAGGTGCGGGGAAAAAGGTGAAATTTTTCCATTTTTCTAAAAGGGTTAGAAAAGGTCAAAGGAATCCCCGAGCCTATTTTTGCATCTTCCACGTCGACGACCCACATTCAAAATCAAAGATCAATGGCTGTTGGGTGTCTAAATACGATTTTCCACCCATTTTTTTAGTAAAACTCCGGAGGTGTGAGTCTTCATGATTTCTTATTATATTATACATGCCAACTAGAGGAGCAAGTTAATTTTGATATCTAGATATTGGTGAGAAATATCTGGAGACGTCTTTGCCATTAAAATGGTCTCGACTCTCAAGCTCGATCTGGTTTTTCGTTCTTCTTCTCCCGAGCACGTGAGGGACCAGATTTGATTGATATGGGGTGGAAGTGGTTGGAAAATTGAATGACTAATGTACCGAGAGAATGGAGTTGAATGTGGGAAGAAACCGAAGAGATTTTCCTCGAGCACCTAAACACTTTTACAGATCTGATTGTGTGAATCACAAAAGAATCATGGCAAGCACTGGTGCATTTAAAGTTTTAATCTCTTCAAGGAAGGGGATATGTGGTAAATGTTATAAATGGCACGAATTTTTCATGAAAATAGTTGGGAGTCTTTGGAAAGATCGGGACTGATTTTCTATAGCAGAGAAAATCTTGACAGAGCCCATCCATTTTGAGAAGCCATCTAGAGAAGCCTGTATATCTCTTTTTGTGTCAAATTTGATCGTGTCAAGGTGGTTGCAAGTGTATAGCCATTGAAAAGAATTGATATTGTTCGAAACTTTCCTAGTTGTTAAATTGGATCAAATTTTGAGTTATCCTATGTCAATCTTGAGTAAAGTGTACTTATTTCATTCATGAATGCATACATATAGTTTTTCTTATTTTTGTTGCATTCTTGTACCAAAATATGGTCAAATCACATAGGTCTCAAGTCCTTGTGATAGTTTAGTGGCATCTACAATTTCATCTTTCAAGAGAGCCTTCATCTGGGGAGTGGGATAAATGGTTTAAAATCAGTTTTCTTTCATTTTGTTGATAGAGATTCTCAGTATAAGCCTCTAGGAGCTCGGACATGACTTGGTTTAAATCGGCAAAGCTTTATACCAATCCCTTGCATCCTCTTCCAAAGTATGGATAAATAATTTGATATATACATCATGTTCAATCTCAAAGTCTTCCATCATATTGATAAAAATATTTAGATGTTGATCACCGAGTTATAGCATTGTTCACTTGCAAATTTGGTAATATATTTCTTATATCCTGAGGAATTGCATTTGGATAACTAGACATCCTGTCAAATTTATAAGACCAAAGGTGTTTACGAAAAATGGAGGTCTAGGTGGGGGAAAGGCCATGTTGTTTTGAGGAGGTGACCCTAGAGGGGAGATAAATTAATAAGGGAAGAGGGTATTTCAAACATAGGAGTATAAATTTCCAAATGGATATCCCCTAAAGGCCTTGTTTCTTGGAAAACCCTATCTACTTCTAAAAAGAAAGGGCAGAATGAGAAGTAAACTTTTCAAAATCAAATGAAGGCCTGTCTTCAGTTGGAGAATTCAATTCCCCTAAGAGGCTATTTGATTCAGAATCACTTGAATTACATTCTTCAATGATAGGCAGATTTCATCAATGGAGAACCCTTTTCTTGTTTGTTGATCTCTAACAACTCTCCATGATTTTCTTCCTTCTAAATTTGTTTTTCCTAGCTTTGGAAATAATTTCCTAGTAGGATCCCTAGCAAAGAAATATCTTCTTCCTTAAATATTTCTAAATATTAGTAACAAATCTCACTTTACGAAGGTTAAGAAATTGGTACTCATCAAGAATCATATCAATAGGGAGTAGCCACAAAGGATTTCCACCTTAGTTGTGCAAATGCACTAAACTATGATCTATCAAATGTCTGTCAATACTAGAAACTTGAAATGGGATGATCTGGCCTTTCTTTACCTAGATTTATCAACGAAAGCTAGTGCACTAGGTGTGGAAACTGAAATAATTGCACACAACGCTTGTAACTTTGAAATACTTCTTACAAGCCCAAACACAAGATGATGTTTGAAAAATGTATTAGCACTTAGAGCATATAAGAAGTGTTTACCAAGGTCTGAATATGAACTGTAACCACTATGTCCCTAGAAATGATGCCAATCGTGTTGATGAGCCAAATAGATATAAACGAGAAACAGATCAAAAATTTGTCTTGAAGCAACTCAAATTAGTTCCCAAAAATAGAAAACGGTTCCTTAGTAATGGTGCCAATTGGGTGTTGGTACCCAAATTGATTCTCCCTTAGAAGCTGAGCAACATCATAGTTTGACAAGAAGCTTAGAGACAAGCAGAGCATGTAGTGTGTCCTTTTGTAGCTGGGGATGAAATGTAGCTTGCTCTTTGTCTCTCGGGATGTGTAGAAATGGGTAGACCCTCAAGAGGATTAAAACCTAGCCTCACTACTTTATGGTTGTTCCTCTTAACCAAGGTGAGAGGACCCTTTTAGTAGCCTGTTATTTATGGAGGATATGGATATATCCTTGTGAAATTATTAATAAGACCTTGAATAAAATATGATCAATGCAATAAAACCTAACTCTTAGAATTTCTCACTCTAAATAATGGAGATATTTTCTAAGAAAGGTTCAGTGCAACTCAAGACAATGAAAACTTAATTGTTTCTACATGTTTTTGTAGTAAACATTATGCATTTGTATACACACAAGAAAAATAGGGGTAGTATGGGTATGATTGGTTATTTTAAAATGAAGTTTTGGTGGGAGGTGAGGCAGAAATGAACTTGATTCACCTGATTCTTGAGAAATTGTACAAAATGGAGAGATTGAACAACATAATGCTTTGGAATAGCTAGGATGTTCCTTAAACCATAATATGCCAATGGAGGCCCAAATCAACACTTTCACACAATCTTTAAGGATCCAAAATGAAGGCTCAAATTGGAAAACTTAACTAAACATTATCAACCTCTGTTTCATCTCGCCTAAGATACCTTCAAAGGCTAATAAACAATCTTATAGTCATGCTAGGAGTCACGATGATTTTAAATTTTCTTATTTAATAATCAAATGAAATCTCTTCGATAAATGAAATTGAAAATGCCACAAAACTATCACAAGGATAAGATCTTGTGTGATTCAAAAATATTTCAATATAAGATTGCAATCGGAACATGAAAACTAGTTACGAGACATTCAGAATGAAGCAAACACAAATTTTGCCCAAAAATAATGAAAATTTAACTCAAGTTGGATTAAATTTATTAACAAGGGAAATTTTATATAACAATCTTAGATCTTTTAAATGGTTTTACACTTGCAACCACCTTGACATGATCAAATTTAACACAAATTATATAAACATGTTTCTTCGATGATTTCTTTGAAGGACGGGTTCTATCAATATTTTATTTTACAAATATTAGTCCAAACCTCTAACACTCCAACCTTCCAACCATTTTCATGACAAATTCATGCAATTTATAACATTTTAAAACAAATTTTTATCCCCCAAAAACCCAAACATTGAGTGTGCCAGTGCTCGCCATTATCCCAATCATGATTCCCAAAATCAAATCTGTAAAAAAATTTCAGGTGCTCAGAGGGTAGATCTCTTCGAACATCTCCTGCATACAACTCCTTCTTCTAGTAGATCATTTTCCCCTCTACTCGCCAACCACTTCCACCCCTAATCTGTCAAATCTGGTTCTTTGCGTGTTTGAGAATAAAAATTAAGATCAAATCAAGCCGAAAGGTTAGATCTCATCTTAATGGTAAAATATGTTACCATATCTTCCCACCAAACCAAGATATTAATAGGTATTTCACATGCCAAGGAAAGAAAAATAGGTCAAATCCGATATTCAAATTGCATATTTAATGGTGAGAGACATTTACAAACCTTCCCCACCAAACCAAGCTACCAGATTAATGTTCTCTTTGTTTGGCATGTAGGAGATTTAAATCTGTTTATCTTCATTCAAATGAATGCTCTTCTCGAATGAAGGATTACAGATGCCTTCAAAACTCTACAAGAAATGAGGCCATGTATGATCAAAAGAGATCCCAAACACAAGATTGCAACATGAGCATAAAACAAAAATTGAAAACATACTGAAATACAAGTGTATGCAAGTTTTTCCAAGAGATAAAACCAGTCAATCCATAAATTTGATCAAATACACCAGCAAGGGAATGTTATTAAGACAATCTCAAAGCTTTTTGATGGCTTTACAGCTGAAACCAACTCAACATGATGAACATTTGATGCAAGAAGGAATTAAAAATGGCTCTTAGGTAGTTTCTCCAAAAGAAATGGATTACTTCCAGTTTTCCTCCTGAAAATTCTTCTTTCTCTCTCCAAAAATCTCAACAGGCCTTACAACCTTCATTATTTTAGGTTGTGCCTAACAACCAAGGCAAGAGAACCTATATTTCATCCCTTGTATGGTTATAGAGGTAGAGATATCCTTGTGTTTTGCATATGATATGAAAGAGGCCTTGTGAAAACATGATCAAGTATCCATTATCCAAACTCAAAGGAGTTGTCACTACTAAATGATGGATATGCTTTCAAAACAAAGCTAGGGCTGCTAAAGACATAATGAAACCCTGATATACTTTGTGCATTTTGGTGGAAGGATTGTATTCTTTTGTTGACACACAATGCAATGTAGGGGTAGTACAGGTAGGATGAGTTAGTCTTGAATGAAATTCTATGGGAGAAGTTTAGACAAGACAAGATAAGAAATTACCAACTTCTTTGGGAACCTTTGCAAAATAATTACAACACCTAAACAACAGAGATGTTTCAATGAGTTTGAAGTGCTCTTTCAACCAGGATGTGTGCACAAATGGAGGCCCAAATCTGCACTATTCCACACAAACTTTGATAACCTGCCACAAAATCTTGAAGCAAAATATCAATGAAGCATCTAGAAACCCTTATTTGATCATGACCTGAGGTACACCCAAAGGTTTACAAACACCCTCAATATTCAAGGAAAGTAAGATGAATTTAAATCTATTTATCTTCACTCAAATGAATGCTCTTCTGAATGAAAGATTACAGATGCCTTCAAACCCTCTACAAGAAATGAGGCCATGTATGATCAAAAGAGATCCCAAACACAAGATTGCAACATGAGCATAAAACACAAATTGAAAACATACTGAAATACAAGTGTATGCAAGTTTTGCCAAGAGATAAAACTAGTCAATCCATAAATTTGATCAAATACACCAGCAAGGGAATGTTATTAAGACAATCTCAAAGCTTGTTGATGGCTTTACAAGCTAAAACCAACTCAACATGATGAACATTTGATTCAAGAAGGAATTAAAAATGGCTCTTAGGTAGTTTCTTCAAAAGAAATGGATTACTTCAAGTTTTCCTCCCGGAAATTCTTCTTTCTCTCTACAAATATCTCAAACTCGGGTGTTGGTATCTAGTTTTAGTCTCCTTCACAACTTGAACAACATCATGAACTAGCACAAGACACTTCAAGAGTAGATAGATGGTTTGTGTGTCATTTGTAGCTGGGGATCACACCTATCTACTTGTTTGCATTCAAGATTTGAGGAAGTGGATAGCACCTTCATAAGGGTTTTGATCTAACCCTCACTATTTTAGGTTGTGCCTATCAACCAAGGCAAGAGAACCTATATTGCAGCCCTTATATGGTTAAGGAGGTAGAGATATCCTTGTGTTTTGCATGTGATATGAAAGAGGCCTTGTGAAAACATGATCAAGTATCCATTATCCAAACTCAAAGGAGTTGTCACTACTAAATGATGGATATGCTTTCAAAACAAAGCTAGGGCTGCTAAAGACATAATGAAACCCTGATATACTTTGTGCATTTTGGTGGAAGGATTGTATTCTTTTGTTGACACATAATGCAATGCAGGGGTAGTACAGGTAGGATGAGTTAGTTTGAATGAAATTCTATGGGAGAAGTTTAGACAAGACAAGATAAGAGATTTACCAACTTTAGAACCTTTGCAAAAGAATTACAACACCTAAACAACAGAGATGTTTCAATGAGTTTGAAGTGCTCTTTCAACCAAGATGTGTACACAAATGGAGGCCCAAATCTGCACTATTCCACACAAAATTTGATAACCTGCCACAAAATCTTGAAGAAAAATATCAATGAAGCATCTAGAAACCCTTATTTGATCATGACCTGAGGTACACCCAAAGGTTTACAAACACCCTCAATATTTAAGGAAAGTAAGATGAATTTAAATCTGTTTATCTTCACTCAAATGAATGCTCTTCTGAATGAAAGATTATAGATGCCTTCAAACCCTCTACAAGAAATGAGGCCATGTATGATCAAAAGATATCCCAAACACAAGATTGCAACATGAGCATAAAACACAAATTGAAAACATACTGAAATACAAGTGTATGCAAGTTTTGCCAAGAGATAAAACTAGTCAATCCATAAATTTGATCAAATACACCAGCAAGGGAATGTTATTAAGACAATCTCAAAGATTTTTGATGGCTTTATAGCTGAAACCAACTCAACATGATGAACATTTGATGCAAGAAGGAATTAAAAATGGCTCTCAGGTAGTTTCTCCAAAAGAAATGGATTACTTCAAGTTTTCCTCCTGAAAATTCTTCTTTCTCTCTCAAAAAATCTCAACAGGCCTTACAAAATGCTTCAAAATTACAACTTATACCCTATGCCAACTTGGATCCTTGCATCCCAAGAAAATAATATGCTCCAAGGATCAAATTTGTTACAAAACCCTATCCATTTGATGAAAAATGATATTAAACTGTGAAACAAATTTGAGAATGGTGACAGGATGCAAAAAACAATAAAATATTACATGGGCTCGGATCCTTATCCATCCCAAGGTAACATTTTTGGCATTCAGACATGCCAACATGCATTTTCAATCATTTTCACCTTTTACTTCATCATTTTTCACCTCTGTAACCTTTCATTTTCACTTTTCACATTTTTTCACTGGTCAAGGGAAAAATTTCATGAAAAAAACATTATAATCCATCAAATTAGCTCATAAAAATGATTCCATTGTTCTCAGAAGGCCGAGGGGACTCAAAATCATATAAGGTTTGATGAATTTTGATGAAGAAATTTGATTTCCAAGTTTCTTGGAGTCCTCATAGTGCCTAAAGATGAAATTTACACAACAATCATTGATTTAAAATCAACTTTAAATGTTAGCCCTCCACGTGTCAAATATATTCCCCTTTTCCCCTTTGGACTAGGTGGACACGTGTCTAAACATGATTAAGTAGGTCCCCATCTTAACGAAATACATTTTCAACCCTTTTGAACTTCGAGAAATTTTTTAAAATTTCCCTACTTGCCCTCTGGACCCGCCATCTGTCCCTAGGTGGGTCCCACAAAAACTGTGGACCCATTTTGATGAATTTTTGCACAATTTTGACAAAAGGATTTTTTTAAAAAAAAATCCATGGGCCATGCACCCCATTCTCTCCCCCTCCACGGGTGGTCTCCCAAAACATAGCAGAACCGACCCTCCAAGTTTTCCTTCAAACCTCCGTGAGCACTAAAACCTTACGGGCCCATGCTCTCCCTTTTTCCCTTTTGTAAATGCCACGTGTCACCCCCTGATTGGTTGCAAGGGGACACCTCCAATTTTTCCCCAAACGAGGTGCAAGATAAATTTTTATCTTTGCCAAAATTTGTAAAATTTTCAATATTTTCCCTAGCTCCGAACCTCTCGCCTCCTTTTGTACATGTGTCTTGTTTTCATTGGACATGGGCCTATTTTTCATTTTTTACCCTACAAACATAAAGGCCAAAATTCCTAAAATTTTCCCTTGGCCCCTTCTTCCATCTTGCCTCCTGGACACGTGTCTTCCTCCAATTCATCATGCAGGATCTCGGGCCAAATTTTAACTTTAATATTTTGAAGTTAAAAACTTCAAAATTTTCACAAACTCCGCCCCTCCATGCTGACTTTCCTTGACATGTGTCCACTTCTTGTTGGAGGCAGGCCTTTGGGTCAAAATTTGACCTTGGCATCCGAGGAAAAAAACAATAAAATTTTCAAGTCCTTCCTCCACCCGCCCGATCTCCCGCCACGTGTCTGCTTCCCATTGGACGCGGGCCTTCGGACCAAAAAATGACTTCGAGAAATTTTCCAAAATGGAATAAAATTTTCTAAGTGATCCCCCCACCCACCGATCCTCCAACCAATCAAATCATGCCATGTAGGCACATCACTGTAGCAAATGCGGGGCCATGGAGAAAAATTTTCCTTTGTCAATTTTTCAAAAAGTAACAACTTATAACATTTTCCTGACCACCCCAGCCAATAGAAACCTACCACGTCATCAGAAGGATGCAAGGATGAATTTGATGGGAAAATGACACCGTATGCCCACAAAACGTAAAAAATGCAGGAGATGCCCTAGAAATCAAAAAAATTCACAAGGAGGGTAGATTTCTCGGTTTTAAATCAAGTGAAGCATGATTTTACAATGTTTACAACCTGGGGAGCAGGATTTTAACCTCAAATTACTCGAATTTGATCCACTTCGAGTTTTTCATGTTTTGTCAAATGGAAAAAATGACACAACCCATATAAGTGAAAAAATTAGGGCACAAAAAGGGGGAAACTTGGATTTTGTTTCAACTTAGGAAAAATAACCACATCATGAGCATCTTGAAGGAACTCAACTAGAAAAAATGAGTTACAGATCACCCACTCGAGCAAATAAAATGTTTTTGACAAAAAATGGATATAGAAAATTAGGGCAAAGTGTGAAAACTCAGAAATTGCAATAACATTGGCTCCTGCTTGGGGATGGGCACTCCCGGTAGCTGCCACAAGATCACAACGTAGACCAAGTTCCAAAAATTTATTGAGCAAGGAGTTTAAAAATGCAGAAAGCAACCAAAAAAACCATAAATTCATCAAAAAAAAAGGCCAAGAAAACGGACCAAAAATGGTTTCCAAGGACAAACGAGAAAACCATGAGCCAACAACAATAAAAGACAAAATAAAAAAAAAGGACTATACAAAATGTACAACTTGTGGATACCTCACCGGGGATTTAATCCAAGAAATGTTTTAAATGTCACCATTATTAACAGTGCAGCTCCAGAAATCCCAATCCAAATCCTTGAGAAAAATGTATTTTCTCCAATCCTTATATCAATGGCATAAGGGCCCATCCATAGAGCATCAAACTTGCCATGCTTGCCCTTTTCTTCATGCCTACTATCCCATAGCAAAACTAGATCTCCAACACTGAAAGCTCTAGGGGTGACCTTCTTATCAAACAACTTCTTCAATTTCTCTCTAAATATGACATGCCTTTGGTGAGAAGCTCTTCTCTCTTCATCCAACTCAATGATTTGATTGATCCTTGATTCATATGGGCCATGTTCATGATCTTCCAACTGTTGGGAAAACTGAAAAGTGGATAATTGTAGGTGTAATGAAACAAAATTTCGAGTTCCATATACCAATTCAAACGGGCTTTTACCAGTTTCTCTTTTAGGAGTTATTCTATCAGCCCAAACTACAAATTTCAATTACTCTCCCCACTTCTTCTTGTTGATTTCCAAGGTCCTTTTGATGATCTTAAGCAATTTATTGTTACTTGACTCAGCTTGTCGATTCCCTTGTGGAATGTAGTTTGAAGAATAAGTCAGATATATCCCATATTCATTGCACATTGCCATCAAAGGCTTGGCTCTAAAACACATGGCATTATCAGATACAATCTTAACTAGAACTCCAAATCTGCATATGATATGATTCAATAAGAAATCCATTACCACTTGGTGTGTTGATTTTCTAGAGGGAATTACCTCAACCCATTTTGTAAAATAATCAGTTGCTACAAGGATCCATTTATGACCAGCACTATAAGGATCTAAAATATCATCAATGAAATCCATTGCCCATTGTTTGAAAGGAGCTTCAATTGATACAGGCTGCAAAGGAAGGGAGCCTAAAGCTTTCAATCTTCCTAATAAACATTGGCAACTAACACACTTTCTAACCAGCTGGGTTGCATCTTTAAAAAGAGTAGGCCACCAATAACCAGCTCTTAAAATATTATGTGCTATCACTCTCCCAACGAAATTTCCTCCACAAACTCCCCCATGGAAATCAGCAATCAACTTGGGAGCTTCATCTTCAATTATGCATTTCAAGAGGACACCTTCAAGGTTCTTCCAAGCCAACCCAAGGTCTGTTATGATATATTTCTGAGAAGCTAGCTTGATTGCTCTTTTCTAATTTTTATTCAAGTGACTAGGATAGCATATGTGTCCAAGGTATAAAATCACATCTTTGTACCACTCAGACCTCATCAATTTGTCAAGAAGATCTGCCCTTTCTTCCTCTAGCTGATTTACTTCTACATTTTGCAAATTGCTCTCAACCATGATCTTGGCAAGACCCAAACCTCTTACCATCTTTGTTTTTGGATATATATATCATATTCTTTTAATTTTTGACCCATCTACATCTCTTGCTTGATATCTCCATGTCTAATAAGATGTCTTTAACCATGGTGTGGGGAACATAAGCAACAACTTTTGAACTCGAAGATATAGGGCCACGAAAATATTTGTTGATTTTACCAATGCAAATACCTATTTTTCATGATTGTATACTTCAATTCAGCTGCTTGTAAAGCCTTTCTAAATAAGGCAATAGGCCTCTCAGCTCCATTCTCATCCTTTTGTAACAAAACTGAAGTAATGGTGAATTCAGAGGCAAAAGAAAATATTTGGAAAGGTCTCTTGTAGTTTAGGGCTACTAAAACAGGTGCATGGTTAAGTGCATCCTTTATTCCTTCAAAAGCTTGAATGGCAGCCTCCTCCCACTTGATAACTTTATCCTTTCTTAGCATGCTTGTGATTGGAAGAGTTAGCTTAACAAAATTGAAACAAACCTTCTAATGAAATTTATTTTGCTAAAGAAAGATTGGATACCTTTCTTAGTTCTTGGAATGGGCACTTTCACGATTGCTTCCACTCTCTCGTGGTCTATCATAACACCTTCTTTGGACACAATATTCCATAATAGCTTGGCCTTTTGCAAGATAAAATGACACTTCTTTTGATTAAGTGAAATGCCATACTCTCTACATCTATTTAGTATCTTTCTAGGTGTTGCAAATGGTCTCGCTCGCTACCTTGAAAAAATAGTCACATCATCTTAGTAAACTACAATAAATTCATTGATATAACCAAAAAGGCAACATCCATTGCCCTATGAAAAGTATCACCAACATTCATCAATCCAAAAGGTTTCCTTACAAAAACATAAGTCCCCCAAGGAGTAGTGAAGGCTGTCTTAAGTCTTTCTGATTCTTTGACAACTACTTGATTGTATCCAGAGAAACCATCCAAAGTAGAAAGCATCTCTGACCCTGTTACAAGCTGCAACATATTATCCATGTTTGGCAAGGGGTAATTTTCCTTCATATATGCTTTGTTTAGATTCCTAAAATCTACACAAAGTCTGATATCTCCGTTCTTCTTTCTAACTGGCACAAGGTTTGCCACCCAAGATGAGTATCTAGTAGGCTAAATGATGCCACCATCTCTCAATTTCTTCAAATCTTCTTGCATTTTCATGGAAAGAAATGGGTTAATAGGCCTTTGTTTTTGTCTAAATGGCTTGGTTTTGGCCTCAAGAGGAATCTCATGCTGAAATAAATCTTCTCTATATGCCTTCAGCTCTGAATAAGACCAGGCAAGGCAGTCTTGATACTTCTTTAAAATTTGGGCATAGGACTATTTTTCCTCTTTGCTGAGATAGCTTCCCAACTAGATATTCCTTGGTTCCCAAGTTGTGCTCTTCCACATCCCTTGAAGTAGACATATTTCTATTTATGATGCAATCAACATTGTTAAAATTGGATTCAAGTGCAACAAGACCTTTGGGAATGGTGTTTGTCTTCAATTGTATAATATCCTTGTCAAACAAAGTTTCTCTACCTTCATTCATGCATACCATTGGTTCCCAATCAATATTCTGACTAGAAAACTCACCTTGGCATTGTAAGAATCTCAATACTTGGGCATCATTATCAAAAACTGCCAATGTTTCACATTATCCTGGGACAGCTGGCCTTGTTAGCACTTCAATGTCATATTCACAAAAAGGTGAAATGGTGTAATTTTCAAATCTAGAACCAAGGACAGCCAACTTATCAGTAGCAGCATTAAGACTTCTATCATGGTAAACAATGTTAAAGGAATCAAACATTTCAATCAAGTCCCATACGCTAATTTTTTGTGGCATATAACTTTCTTACTTGCTTGACAACCAACTCTGAATCCCCCTTGGAAACAATATCCTTCACTCCATATTTCCATGCAATCCTTAATCCCAATAATAATGCCTCATACTCAGCAATGTTATTAGTGCATTCAAAATTAAGCTTCAAGGAGAAAGGAAACTCTTCCAAACTATGAGAAACTAGCACTATACCAACACCATTGCCAAGTTTGGAGCAAGCTCCATCAAATAGTAATGTCCATGCAGAACCTACCATACCAAGGCGCTATAGTTTTTCCATATTATTCTCTTTTCCATCAGAAAAACCAATGAAGTTGTCAACATTTACATCAGCAAACAACACTTCATAAGAATCATTGTTGGGATCTTCAATCAAGTGTAACATATTCTTTTCACCATAGATTTTGACAAGGCTTCCCTCAATGGGAATGGTGGTGAAAGACATTTCCATTTAAAAACTACCACCAATACTCACAACCCACTTTCTTGATAAAAGCATACCCCATTTGGCAGGGAAATCAACAATTACAACATTAAGTTTTAAATTCTAACCCGGATAGGATGGAAGTTACACTACTAAACCCTTCACACATCCAACAACCGGCACTTCCCTTGAATCCATGGTTGTACACTTCCCATATGTTACTATCACCTTGATATCCAACTCATTCATGACTTCTAGAGGCATGAAATTACATGATGCACCAGAATCAAACATGCAATTGTGAAGCAACCTATCTTTTATGAGAAAAGTTGTGAAGAATGGATCAACATTCAATTGGGAATCAACCAAGGATGTTCCCAAATATACTTCAAGTGCCTCTCCAAAATCTTCCATTAGTGATGGTGTTTCAAGGCCAGCAATGCTTTGAAGAGGATTCTCAATAACATTTACATTTCTGCTTGGGGTAATTTTTTTTTTCAATCCAAAGTACTCGAATGCTCTCTTCTTATGCTCAGGAATTCTAAGCAATTCAATAATTGGAACACTCACTTTAATTTGGCTCAAAACCTAGGCTATATCATATGGAACATTCTTTGGTAAGACAACATTGGAAGGGAGACAAGAAGGTTCATCAGATGGAGAAGTATTCTTGGCAGCCTGGGCATGAAGAGGACTGATATTTTTGCATGGGATAGTAGGGTTCTTGGAAATTGTTTCTTTTCTAGGATTGTCTTTGGGAATTCTTGTGAGCAAGGGTGTATTTGGTTTGGCTTGAGGACCAGCTCCCTAACAACTTTACTTCTAGTATTGTACTCTTTCTCTTGACCAACCACAACATTCATTAACAATTGTCTATCTTCCTCCGAAGGAATACCACCATCATACTTCTTGATCATTAAATCCCTTAGATATTCAAAGTCATTATTAGGAATTTCAAAGGCCTAAACTACATCTACATCATGAGTTTAAGGAAGAGAAAGAAATGGTACCCTCTTTATGCAATCCCAAAAGGTTGCAGTATTCCTTGCACTTATCGCATCCATTTCATTCTCATTATCATCATCAATATCTTGTTGGTCCATTTCACATAGAGGATGAGGAAGAAAACATCTATCACACCAATCCATATCAGCAATTTCTTGAACAACGGGAACCCTCGTTCAAATGAGGGTCAAGCACCACTCTATTTTCACATGCCCGGGGTTGTCTACTTGCAGATCCAACAGCACTTTACATGTATCATCTTGTCTTTGATCACCCCTAGGATGATTGCCAAATCTATCATGGTTTTTAGTTCTTTGCTATCCTTGTGAACTTTTCCCAATACCTTTCTCATCCAGGGCTAGTTTGTAAGATATTTCTTTGAAAACCCCCGCCAAAGTCTTGACAACATATTCTAAATCAGCACCCTTGCTAGTTTGAGGCTTCTAAGAGTTTATTAGCTTCACACCATCCCTCTTAAGAGGTTTACCAACAGCTTTAATATTATTTTTAATTTTGAGTGCCATGGTGAAAGCTTGCCTCAAGTTTGTAGGATTTTTGTCTCTCAAGTAATAGGCTACCTTTTTATCAAATGCATCTTCATATTAAATCAAGCAAGATTCATCACAAGGCCTCAAAATGACAGGCATCCTTCTCAATGTTTTATTGAATCTTCTATTGACGTCATGGACCGTCTCATTCGAGTTCTTATCAATATTTTAAAATTGACAAAAGAAATCTAGGATCAGTCGTGTCACCATATTACAATCTAAATGCATTTTTCATCTCAGTCCATGAATCAATAGAGTTATCAGGTAGAGCCTTGTACCAATCCCTAGCATCTTCCTCAAGTGTATGGATAAACAACTTGATATACACATCCTCAAATTCTATCTCAAAATATTCCATCATATTATCAAATAGTTTGAGATGTTGATCACCGGTAATGGCATTGTTACCTTGGAATTTTGGTAACCTATTTCTCACATCTTGTGGGATAGCATTTGGATAACCATCCATTCCTCCAAAATTTATAGGACCAAAGGTGTTAACAAAAAATGGAGGTCTAGGCTGAGCCATATTGTTTGGTGGGGGTGATCTTGGATGTGAAACAAGATGGTTGGGAGTAGTAATTTGTCTAATTGTAATAGATTTAAAATGATAACCCCCCAAAGGCTCTCTCTCTTGATAAACTTTAGCAAACTTAGAAACCATAGGAGAAGATTTAGGAGAAAGTTTTTTAAATACACAAGAAGGTCCCTCACTTGATGGAGAATGAAAATCAGTAAGAAGATTTCCTGAATCAGATCTACTTGAAGAGGAATTATAATCTTCAATAACAGGCTGCTCTCCTTCAAATTCAACTATGGGGATCTCTTTCCTTGTAACCAAATCACAAACCACTTTCCACACTCTTCTTCCTTCTAGTTCCGAGCTTCTTGACTTGTTGAGAAACTTCTTATAAGATTCCTTGATGAAGAGGATCTCCTTCCTCCAGCCTTGATGATTTAAACAACAAGTTTCAAATGACAGAAGTATGTATAAGACAATTGGTATTTCAAGATCCCAACAACATGGAGTCGCCACTAAGGAAATCCACATTAGTTGTGCAAGAAAACACTAAAATATTTTTTCAAATGTATGCTATGACTGAAAAATTTGCAATGATTTACAAATCATATCTTCTTCTTCCGATTCAACAAAAACAATGCATCCAAATCATATAAACCGCTGGTAAATGAGAAGAGTAGGCTGATCTTCAAACTTTTACCCAAAACATGTAAATCTGAAGTATGAAATGATATATCAAGAATGTAATGACTCATGATACTTGATCACACAAATGCTCAAACCTTTCAAACACTTCAAAACCACCAAGAAATTCCAAGAAGTCCCCTGACAACGGTGCCACTTGGGTGTTGGTATCCAGTTTTAGTCTCCTTCACAACTTGAACAACATCATGAACTAGCACAAGACACTTCAAGAGTAGATAGATGGTTTGTGTGTCATTTGTAGCTGGGGATCACACCTATCTACTTATTTGCATTCAAGATTTGAGGAAGTGGATAACACCTTCATAAGGGTTTTGATCTAACCCTCACTATTTTAGGTTGTGCCTATCAACCAAGGCAAGAGAACCTATATTGCAGCCCTTGTATGGTTAAGGAGGTAGAGATATCCTTGTGTTTTGCATATGATATGAAAGAGGCCTTGTGAAAACATGATCAAGTATCCATTATCCAAACTCAAAGGAGTTGTCACTACTAAATGATGGATATGCTTTCAAAACAAAGCTAGGGCTGCTAAAGACATAATGAAACCCTGATATACTTTGTGCATTTTGGTGGAAGGATTGTATTCTTTTGTTGACACACAATGCAATGTAGGGGTAGTACAGGTAGGATGAGTTAGTTTGAATGAAATTATGTGGGAGAAGTTTAGACAAGACAAGATAAGAAATTACCAACTTCTTTGGGAACCTTTGCAAAAGAATTATAACACCTAAACAATAGAGATGTTTCAATGAGATTGAAATTCTCTTTCAACCAAGATGTGTACACAAATGGAGGCCCAAATCTGCACTATTCCACACAAACTTTGATAACCTGCCACAAAAGCTTGAAGCAAAATATCAATGAAGCATCTAGAAACCCTTATTTGATCATGACCTGAGGTACACCCAAAGGTTTACAAACACCCTCAATATTTAAGGAAAGTAAGATGAATTTAAATCTATTTATCTTCACTCAAATGAATTCTCTTCGAATGAAGGTTTACAAATGCCGTTAAACCCTCTATAAGAAATGAGGCCATGTATGATCAAAAGAGATCCCAAACACAAGATTGCAACATGAGCATAAAACACAAATTGAAAACATACTAAAATGCAAGTGTATGCAAGTTTTGCCAAGAGATAAAACCAGTCAATCCATAAATTTGATCAAATACAATAGCAAGGGAATGTTATTAAGCAAATATCAAAGCTTGTTGATGGCTTTACAACTTGAAACCAACTCAACATGATGAACATTTGATGTAAGAAGGAATTAAAAATGGCTCTCAGGTAGTTTCTCCAAAAGAAATGGATTACTTCAAGTTTTCCTCCTGAAAATTCTTCTTTCTCTCTCCAAAAATCTCAACAGCCTTACAAAATGCTTCAAAATTACAACTTATACCCTATGCCAACTTGGATCCTTGCATCCCAAGCAAATAATATGCTCCAAGGATCAAATTTGTTACAAAACCCTATCCATTTGATGAAAAATGATATTAAACTATGAAACAGCTCGCAAAATGCCAGGGATGCACAAAAACAATAAAATATTACATGGGCTTGGATCCTCATCCATCCTGGTGGTCACGTTTTTGGCATTCAGACATGCCAACATGCATTTGCAATCATTTTTCACCTCTACAACCTTTCATTTTAACTTTTCACGTTTTTTCATGGGTCAAGGGAAAAATTTCATCAAAAACATCATAAGCCATCAAATTAGCTCCAAAAATGATGCCATTATTCTCAAAAGGCCGAGGGGACTCAAAATCATATAAGGTTCGATGAATTTTGATGAAGAAATTTGATTTCCAAGTTTCTTGGAGTTCCCATGGCACCCAAAAACGAAATTGCACAGCAATCATTGATTTAAAAATCAACTTTTAATGTTAGCCCTCCACGTGTCAAAGATATTCCCCTTTTTCCCCTTTGGACTAGGTGGACATGTGTCCAAACATGATTGGGTGGGTCCCCATCTTAAAAAACACATTTTCAACCCTTTTGAACTTGGGAAAATTTTGAAAATTTTCCCCGCTTGCCCCCTTGGACCCGCCATGTGTCCCTAGGTGGGCCCCACAAAAACCATGGACCCATTTTGATGAATTTTGGCACAATTTTGACAAAAGGAAAATTTTCTTGAAAAACTCTGCGGGCCCGAGCACCTGCTCTCTCCCCGCCACGTGGCGGTCTCCCATTCACTGTGGAGCCAACCCTCCAAGTTTTCCTTCAAACCTCTGCGAGCACTAAAACCTTTGCGGGCCTGCACTCTCCCTTTTTCCCTTTTGTAAATGCCACGTGTTGCCCCCTGATTGGCTGTGGGGACACCTCCAATTTTTCCCTGTCGGGGCCGCGGACAACTTTTTATCTTTGCCAAAATTTGTAAAATTTTCAATATTTTCCCCTAGCTCCGAACCTCCACCTCCTTTTGTACACGTGTCCTGTTTTCATTGGACACGGGCCTATTTTTCATTTTTTACCCTGCAAACATAAAGGCAAAAATTCCTAAAATTTTCCCTCAACCCCTTCTTCCATCTCACCTCCGGACACATGTCTTCCTCCAATTTGTCATGGGATCTCGGGAAAATTTTTAACTTTAATATTTTGAAGTTAAAAACTTTAAAATTTTCACAAACTCTGCCCCTCCATGCTGACTTTCCTGGACACATGTCCACTTCTTATTAGAGGTGGGCCTTTGGGTCAAAATTTTACCTTGGCATCCGAGGCAAAAAACAATAAAAATTTTCAAGTCCTTCCTCCACCCGCATGATCTCCCCGCCACGTGTTCGCTTCCAAGGGACGTAGGCCTTTGGACCAAAAATGACTTCGAGAAATTTTCCAAAATGGAAGAAAATTTTCTAAGTGATCCCCGCCACCCACCGATCCTCCAACCAATCAAATCATGCCATGTAGGCACATCACTGTAGCAAATGCGGGCCGCGGAGCAAAATTTTCCTTTGTCAATTTTTCAAAAAGTAACAACTTATAACATTTTCCCGACCGCCCCCGGCCAATAGAAACCTGCCACATCATCAAAAGGATGCAAGGATGAATTTGACGGGAAAATGACACCCGTATGCCCGTCAAAATGTAAAAATGCAGGAGATGCCCTAGAAATAAAAAAAAATCACAAGGAGGGTAGATTTCTTGGTTTTAAATCAAGTGAAGCATGATTTTACATTGTTTACGACCTGGGGAGCAGGATTTTAACCTCAAATTACTTAGATTCGATCCACTTCGAGTTTTTCATGATTTGGCAAATGGAAAAATGACACAACCCATATAAGTGAAAAAATTAGGGCACAAATGGGGGGAAACTTGGATTTTGTTTCAACTTAGGGAAAAATAACCACATCATGAGCATCTTGAAGGCACTCAACTAGAAAAAATGAGTTACAGATCACCCACTCGAGCAAATAAAATGTTTTTGACAAAAATGGATATAGAAAATTAGGGAAAAGTGTGAAAACTCAGAAATTACACCAACGAAAAGTTATAAAAACCATAAGAATACGCATCCTCAGGAGCTCAGAAGTGAAAATGGTAGAAAAATCAGATATAGATGCACAACTTCTATTCATTTCTATTTTGAATTTGGACCATCCACATGGGAGATCTAGTTTAAAACTAGCTGTGGGTTCCTTTTTTATTTTTACAACTTTTAGAAAAATGTAAATTTTCACATTTTACTCCACACCTTAACCCTTGAGAAATGAGCTTGACACATGTCCTAAGCTGGGTCCCAAAGGAACCACAACCAAATTCCGTTATTCCATCTCATTTTTGGAAAAGAAAATTTTTTCCATGTTTCCCCACATCTCCACCCTTCGCTTTTAGTTTTCGCGTAAGGTCCCAACGGAACCACACTTCATTTTACACTTTTAACTCCTTTCTCCATAAAATGAAATTTTTCCAAATTTCCCCCAAAAGTCCACATCTCTGTCATTGACCTACCCATCAAATTTTGACTTATCCTTTGTTGGGCCTGTGGGCCATTTTGATGCTTTAATCCTTTTGATGATAAGAGGTAAAAATCTTAGTTTCCTCGATGTTCGCTTCCCTCTGTTTCTTTTGACTTTTCAAACTACCACTCGTCACAATGGCGCACCTTGAGATGGTCACCAAAAGTTGAGATCTTGAATGAGCATGGGATCACAACATGTCCGGCCCACTAGAATTTGTTTGAAGGCTTAAAGCTCATAATAAGGTGCCATGTGTCGTGGTCGAGGAAATCTCCTTTGGCCGTTGAAAAGTCCAAGAAAAAGTAAAGTGAGCGGAGGCCTCCAAGTGTCCTCATGGCACTTCTTTAAAATAAAATTCAAGGGCCGGTCCTCAAACATGCACGGTCCCTTCACATGTCCCTGGCCCCTCAAAACCTCTTGAAAAAAGACTAAGTATGGGAAGACTTAGCGAAAGCCGCCACATGTCTTCATGGTGTGATTTCAAAATGGTGCGTAAGAGTGGAGACCCGTAGTGAGCATGGGCTCACCACGTGTCCCTAATCTACCAAATTGTAGTAGATGCATAAAAATTTGTCTAAGTCTAGGAAAAGCAGCAAAACCTCCACTTGTATTCCCAACGCACACTTGCCCAAAAAGCAAATATTTCAAATGAGTGTCGTTCTTCCATGTAGATAGATTTTTTGAGTTGAGGTGATTCATGAAATATTTAAGTACCTTTTTGTTCCGCATCCAACCAAAAAGAGGCCACATTTCCTGTTGATGCAAGGATGTAAATTTGACCGAGAGAAACACCCGTCAAACCGTAAAATGTGGAAAAATGACTATTTTAGCCCGAGATGAAATTTTCTCCAAGGACGGAGAATTTAGAAATGTTACAAGGCTCAAATACATTCCTTCGAGCTACATCCATTCTTTTTTTTCTTCAAGCATTTAGGGAAAAAATGACAAGGACAATAAATCGTGACTCGAGAAACAAAAAGAATGGGACAGCCCGAGTTTTTACACCCAAATACAGACCTCTTCAGATGAACAGAGAAATGAGGAAACAATTTTGGATCTATACACGTTCCTTAACCAAGGAAAGGACTTATTACAACAACAAAAAGGAACATGGAGACTTTTCAGAACAATATGGGAAGATAAAATGTGAAAGAGATCAGAATTGATAGATTTTGGTTGCTCAAAATGGGGTGAGACTATTTTGAGCACCAACACGTGGTTCGAAGGTGGGGTAGTTGAGCTATGAGTTAGCATTTTGAATCATTGACCTTGTACTATTTTTATGCTCACCATTGGTCTTAAATCAGGTCGAGTTAGGTTTCTCAACACTGTGGTTTAGTTGAGATGGGCTAAAAAAATTCAAACCCTAGTTTCATTTCATTTGTTCCTCAGTCCCTAAGAGCAAAGCCCAATCAAATTTTTTTCCAGGATGCCATTTTTTTCTGATTCGAGCTCGATATTTGACTGTTTGGAGGCACTACACATACATTTAGTTGTTCTCTGAGACACAACCGTTAACTAGAGCTTCACTGTTATCATTTTCTAAAGAGGCCACTAGGCATAAATTTTCAAGCTCTGTATGCTATGTCTCTTTGCCATTATTGTGTCTGAAACTCTATCTTTTTGGGTATGGCTATGCATTTTTAGAATGGCTTCCATTATTTTGAACTCAATCTTGATTTTCTGGAATGTGGAGGCTCATTTCTTGTATCAATTAATTTTAAACTTTGACACAAGATTTTTCTTCAGGCTTCTGATTTTCATTTTCCTCACCATGGGTCAAAATAGAGGTTATGTTCATAGCCAACATGGTTTTTTTTTTGTGTTTCATTTATTTTTTACTTGGTTTCACTAGTTGTAAAGAATAAGGTGATCTCAGTCTCTATAACTCTCAAGTACTTGAGCTTATTCTCTATATATTTAGTTATTTCAGCCCCTTTATCTCTGAAATCTTTAAAAATATTTGAATGTCTTTGCATTCTGAGTGAACGATCTATGATCTCGAGCTATAAAATGATGTTGGGTATCATTATTTATCTCTGCATTTGAACCTTTGAAGGGTTTCCTTGAACTCATTCTAAAACTGGTAAGTTTTGCTCCTTTTCAAAATCTTTTGGAAAAAATTGTGATAGCTTGAAATAGCCATGGCATACTATGAATTCTAATTCTTTTAAAATATATCCAAACTTTAGGTTTGATAGAAGTCATTTCTAAACCTCTACATGAGCTCCATTTGTAATTTTGATTTTCTCCAAATGGGTATTCGAAAATCCTATGTGTTCATTCTTTTCTTCTTGAACTCAAACTAAACATGCCCTTAAAACTTGTATTTTGCGATCATAAGGTCCAATTGAAAGTTAACCCTTGTGTTTATCATTTGAAGGGTTTGATTTTGTTTCTTTCTACTCTACTTTTAGTTTGAAGATTAATCATCCTTGAAACTTTCATTTGACCAGATGACATATGTGAAATCTTGTTCATATATCAGTTAGATCCTTTGCTTTGGTTTTTCATATTGAATGGATATGAGATGAAAACTATTGATGTTCCCCATAACTAATTTTTGGATTATGTTTTTGATTAATTGTAATCCAAAACTGAAGAATAAGTTTCTAAAATTATGTAATTATTTTTTGAATTCCAAATCAAATATTTCTATTTGATGTAATTGAAAAGTACAATCTAGAACTGTTTACGGTCCCTTGTAATCCTTAGTCAATTTATTTTGGATCATATCCTTTAGTTTTTTATTCATGTCATTGAGATTTTGGAATTGAGACTAAATTCCATCACCTGTAAATGAAGTGCTCTCATTTTACTCTCTATAATATACCATGCACTAAGTCACTTTACAAATGAAAACTTTGGCTTGACTGAACTATGTGATGAACTATATGATGTTCCTTCTCTTTTGATCCTTTCAAACTGATGAATGTTCCTGAACCTGAATATTTATATTTCACTCCTTCATGGGTTCTTTGATTCTTTTTCTTTTGTAAAAAAATAATTTAGGCTATAAGATCTGGAACCGAAATGGTACTTTTCTTCCTTTTCTTTAGAGACATGAACTATTACGTGTACTTTGTTTTGAACTAAGTGTCTTTTCATCTTGGATATTTACCATTTATTAGAAGGTTTTTTTATTGAAAATATAGTATTGTGGATTCATATAAGGTCTCTTTCTCTTCTTTCCCGAAGAGAAAATGATAAAAAAATAAAAATTCTTTAATCAGTAATTCTATTCCGAAGATGAAAACTACATGATTGTATCTTGATTATTTTGATCTTAATGTAGATGAAATTTGATCTTACTATAGGTGACTGTAGATAATTTTTGAACATGAACCAGTCTCCTCAATCTTATTGTTTTTCATATTCCATTCTGAAGAGTTGAAACTTATTGAAGTTGAAGTCTTTTGAGAAACTATACTTATATCTTGAGTATCAATTTACTCGAAATTTATTCTTTTTGTTGTATTTCTTAATCTTTTGGAAAAATGAATATGTCCTATGACATTTGTAAGTTTTAAGACTATTTCTTTTAGTATGGAATTTGAAATTTCTTTCTTAAAGCTCCATTTATCTTGATGACATGCTACTCTTATGTGTGTTTTGGAAACTATTTCTCAAGTCTCAAGATGAATGTCATACACTTGCACTTTGTTAATTTATTTCAACTGAACTCATTTATTTTCTTACAATAGTGACATGAACTTTCTTGATAGTCCAATTTTTCAAAATATATTGTGCATTGTATCATGATCATTGTGAAAGGTATGAAACGATTCCCTTCTTTTTTCTTGAATATCTATATCTTTTGAAACAATTTATACTTTACCATTTGTATTCTCCGTAGTTATGATTCCATACTTGAATACCTTTAAGTATCTTCTTTTCAATGCAACTGTGTTATGAGGCCTGATGGTTTCCTTTTATATAATATTAGGGACGTACAATCCATTTCAGCCTAAAACAAATAGTGATCTTTAGTGCAAACTATTATAATATTCCTCCAATTAGCTGCAATGAACTTGATAAGGCTTTGTGCTTGCATAGTGTGAACAAGATGTACTTTCACCTTAAACTAGACCTTGACCTTAATTGTACTTGATCATATATGAGATGAATGCATTTCTTTGATTTAACTTGCAGAATGTGGTACTTTCTGATTTGAATATTTCAAAGTATGCAATGACTTCCTTTTGTATTCATCAATATTTAACTTCTTGGAAAGTATTTTTGTTCTTAAAATACAACAATTGGTATTTATTTTCTTCTTATTACATATACTTGCACATTTAAACAAACTAGTTAGAAAACAATAGGTTTTTGACCTATCTTTGAGTTCCATGGTATTTTTTATTTTCTTTCTTTTTTGTCTATCATGATTTTTGTGAATGACATGATCATCTTCAATTCAAGTATCTATTACTTTCTATACCTTATGCATCTTGATCTTAGGATATATATTTTCCTAAAGATAGATAGCACATGAGTATAAATTAAACCCTGAGCTCTTTGACTAATGTCTTTTATTTTGTCCTTTCAGGTACATTGATGGGATAGATGATGCAAAAGATAAAGATGGAGTTGGAACTAAAGCAATGAAGACCAGGAGAAAACCCAAGGAAATGATGGGTTTCTTCTATACTCTTTTTCTTTTAGCTTTATGCACATGTATATTTATTCAATAGTCATAAGTTACATCCCACATCTTGTGTGGGAAACATTAAATTTCTTCATGAATAAATGAAATTAATTTTTGTAACTGAGTTGTATACTTCTTTCTACATTCATATTTTATGATATGTATTGATTGTATAACGAAATAAATAACTCAATCACATGATTAATAGTATTTAAAAAAATAATAATAATGAGATTTGATGTACCTGTAACTTAATAATGAAATCTTCTACATGTAAAATGTAACCTTGTTTGTTGTTTTTGAGTTTAACATGTAACCTAAAATGTGAATCTTGTCTTCATAAAGGTAATGCATTGGTCCTTCAAGTATTTTGTGTTTCCTTGCTGAAGAAAAACATGGAATGGCCGCTTATGTGAGGTGTTACATTTTGTAACAAAGACCGTAGTTGCAGATTGCATGTTGTTAATCAGTTGTATGTACCCCGCATTCGTTCTTTCATCAATGTATTACATCAAAAGAAAGTTTTGAGTTTCCCGCAATTTTCCATGAGTGCAAAAATTGTTGATGGTTTTGGCGATGTTATGGGAAAGTTGCATGCTAGCTTATAGTCTAGTTCCTTACTCTAGTCCATTGGCCAAAGAGTCAAAGCATATAACCAAAGTCTTCCTTTTCGAAAACTGACTATTATGAAAAAAAAACTAAAGATGGGAAGGGAAACGGTAAACTAGATCAGATGCATGAATGCACTTATTGAATTAAAAACATTTCAATGTGCAAGAAATGCAATTATTGAAATAATAATCCAACTCTAACCAAACAATGTAGGATCTCCAATAATAGTGTTTAAGAAATATACCATTCGCTGGAATGGGAATTTATTCTTTTTCATATTTGAAAGGTGAAATGCATTCTACTATTTGCAATCAGAAATCATGTAAGGACCACTCTAGATCATATCAATACATCGTGTGGTTTCCTAGATTTACATGATCAACATCCCATTTCATCATAATGTCTCCTTCATTGAAGACTCTAAACTTAGCCTTTTTATCAAATGTTCTCTTCATCTGTCTCTAATTGTTTTCCATGTTCAGATGAGCTTGATCTCTTAGCTCTTATAGCTCCATTAATTCTACATAACGAACCTGTATTGGTTACTTTTGAGGTAATTCCATCTAATGTAGTAAATCCATTCATAGAAACTAAACCGAGATGGGAATTCTTTCCTCATGTCCATAGACAAGATTATACAAAGTGAATTTCCAACTGATATTTTAGGAGTCACTATATCATCCCAAAGTGTTGAATTTAACATTAGATACCAATCTCTTTAATTATCCTTGATTGTTCTTCTAATGATCCTCAAAAGATTTTTGTTAGTACTTTTAGCTAATCCATTACCTTATGGGTAATAATTAGATGAAGTACTCAAATAAATACCATGCTTGATGACCCCAATCATACCTTTGCACCAAGAAATAATAAGGCATTATCTAAAATGAAAGTTGCTAGAACATCAAATATGCAAATTATACCTTCATAAAATGAGAATATTGAAGTATCGTTAGCTTCTTTCAAATCTCATCGCTTCAGCCAAATGTGTGAAATAATCAAAGGAAACTAAGATTAACTTGTGTCCATGTGATGAAGGTGGATTTATCATACCAATGAAGTCAATACCACACTACATGAATGCATGATTCAAATAAATAGGCTACAGTGGGAAATGAAGATAAACATTCTTTTCCAAAAGTGAATGCACAGTTCTTACACTTTCTAATCCATTTGAAGTAGTCCTTGAATATGTTGGGCCAATAGTAACCAGATTTCATAATTTTTAAGGTTGTAGTACATGCTAAAAAGTGGCCTCCTACAGGTCCTTCATGAAACTTGGATAATAGTTGTTGCACTCTATCATAATCAATACATCGCAAAGAAAAATTCCATTTATATCCCTTTTGAACAACACACCATCAATGAAAACATAAGGTACAACTTGTAATCTGAAATATATTTATTTATTCTTGTCCATACCTTCTAGATAAGTATTGTGTTGCAAGTAATTAATAAAATCAGTCATCCATCTTGATTCCTGAACTTATGGATTGAGTTCTGGTTGCTGATTTTCAAGTCTGTAATAAGATTTCTGACTGTTGATATGTGATTTTAGCATGTTGTAATGAATTTTTTGATTTTGCAGCCTGTTGTTTTTCCATATCAGCAATCATATGTTCACACAATCCTTTACCTCAAATTTTTTTACAACACGATGTCAACATCATAATCCATAACCTTTGTAATCCATCCCGCTCTCTTCTCATTCAGTTCTTTGTTCAATAAGAATGCTTTAACACTTGGATGAGAGACTAAAACATGTATCTTATTATTAGAAAACATGTACTTGAAATTCTTTAATCCTCTAACTACATCAAGTACTTGTTTTTCAAGAAAAGTGTACCTTGTCTCATAGTCATGTAAACTCTGCCCAAAGAAAGCAATTGGTTGCTCAATATTTTCATCATTAACTTGAGTTAATATGGCTGAAATGGTTTTATCTCTTGCAAGTGCATACATCGTGAAATCCTTATAAAAATTTGAATTTTCCTTAGTAGGATCTTACGAAATAGCTTTTTTGATAGCATAAAATCCTTTTCTTCCTTCATTGGTCTAAGAGAAAATTTTATCTCTCTTTAACATGGCTATTAATGGCTTGACTAATGCTACAAAATCTGGAATAAATCTTCTAAAAACTTGATTTTTCCAAGAAAACTTTGTATAGCTTTCTTATGATGAGACAAGGATAGCTGTGAAATTTCTTCAATTTTGAATGGATCAATAACTAAACCTTGTCTAAAAATAATATGTCCAAATAATATGTTAGGGTAAATATATCACCTTAATTAATTTTGTATTACATAGTTAGTTATTCTATTCATTAAATGTTATATGGTTAAATTATAACCATCGATTTTTTATTATATTATTCAGAGTTGTTGTATTATTTTAACAATACTATTGTATGTATTTGTTCATGGTTGTACACATGTAACCTCTCTATTTTTTTGTAATAGACTGTCTAATACACACACACACACACACAAAGATATATATTACAAAGCATGCACTTGTGTGAATGGTTGATTTGATTTTGATAAAATCTATCGGGATTCCACTCCTGTTGCTTAGATTACATTTTGTACCAAATAAAAATCTAGACTGTGAATTATGGAAGGTTGGAGAGAGGAAGAAAAACATTTTGGAGTAGATTTTACACTCTAGGAGAGCCTATGTTTCCTTAAGCAACTTTCTAGAACACCTGCATCCCCAAATCCTCCCGCCATTCTCCAAGTGTTTATAAGGCAGTTAATTTTTGTCTTGGTGCCCCATGCACAAGGAAAACTTTGCTCCCGAAAGTTAATATTTTAAATAAAAACCATCTTTCCCGATAGGGGTTTTGCCTCTACATTTAGAGATATATTTGGTTACATTTGTAATTGAAGTGGATTGTCAAATTTGGATCCCGGATGAGCTATTCATTGAGTGTTTGAAAAAGGAGATTATGTTGTGTGATAAATCAAAATATCTTTTCAATGGACCGAGTCATCTTCTTGATCTTTGAACACAAATAATTGACCTCTGTCCAAGATTGGTGAATTTTTTTGAAAAGGAGTTGAGCTCCTTTGAAGACTAAGTTGAATTATTTTGAAGGCATCGTGTTGATCAATGAAAATCAAAGCAAGAGTGGTGAGTTACCTTAGTTGACCAAGTTTGCATTCAAACCAAGCTGCTAGGAAGGGGTTTGGAAAGTTGGCTGCATTGAAAAGCTGAGTCAAGTTCATTGTACATTACGGGAGGAAAAAAACATCGAACCAGGCCGAGAGATAACGGTGTTAGGTGTCTTGTCAACATTTTACCGACCTTGCACATCCCTGTTCACGAGCCCTACCCATGATTCTTGTCCACCGAGTTGGAGATCAATGTCTAAGCCACCAAGTGGATTGACCTCCACGATCCTACACACAACACAACAAACAAAAAAATACATTCAATCGATTGAAAAACAATGGCAAGGCTAGTAAAAAGGAAGACCCTGCATACAACATCAAATGAATGACATTAGCTAAAAATGAAAATGGCATTCAATAATATGTGAAGGCGGTGGTAGAAAAAAGGTCACTTTTTTAAGCACCATCCTCCATGCATGCGGCGCCATTTGGAGCTTATTCCAGGTCACTTTTTTCAAAGGTGAGCAAATGTTTATTAATTATAACTAAAATTGCTTCAATTCATATGTATAGAAAAATTGAGTGTGTCATTGGATAGCACAAAATCTTTGGGTATAGGAGTTTTATGGTTTGACCCCACCCCAACTCTATTTTAAAATCAATTGGAACTTGGCGCAAAAACCGGTGAAATGTAAACTTTTGCATTACATTTAGCAGAAAAACCTCACTAAACAAATTAGTTATCACTAAAACCAACCCTAAAATTTTAGTGAGGAAAACCTTATTTTAGGAAAAAATATTCTCCTAGACCTTTTATTTTTTCATTCCAAGAAACTTTTGCTAAATAAGGTATACTCAAAAATTACATTTTCAGCTATTTTTTTGTAATTTTTGGCATAGAGGGTCATTTTGGGCTCCAAAGGCCACTAGGGCTTGATAACCAATTTTTTTCTGCCATTCAATTTTTGAAAAAAATTTAATGTAATTGTATGCTTCATTATATTATACTAATTTGCAGGTTTCCATAGTCAACCACAAAATTTATAATTGCTCATAAAGCGGCAGAATATTGTACTTAGAAACAATAAATTTTTGTTATAAAACACTCAAAAAATCCTATATCTCATTCTCAATGTTCTGTATATATAGTGCCTGCAGGAAGTGCTTACTAGTAAAGTCATTGTGACTACTAGTACACTTAACACCTAATATAGTTGTAATAATGTTATCTAGGCATCGACCCTTTAAATCGATAGGGAGTAATAAGGACACAGTGCACACACTATGAGATATCCCATCCATCTATGAACAATTATATGACATAAATATGGACTGATAAATTATCTCGAATATATAGCAAAGTTATGCACACGTGTGGGGATATTTATTTGATCCGGTGTCAATAATCACATAGACCCCTTTAGTACTATCTTGGTACCACATATCGAATTATTTCACATATGTTAATGCCTCTTTCATGTACCGTTGAGTATATAGAAAGGCGGTCTTCTTCCATGTACCTCTAGGTATATTGAAAGGGCATGTATATAGAAAGGTTTGGTATATCGGACTGATGGTATATAGATTGGGAGACCTTATACCTAGATTGATAAGAGCCTAACCCTATCAATGATTTCTGTAAAATGGGCACCAATGCCCCAAATTTTTTCTTCTAGATTCACACTACTCAGAGGAAACAAGTGTACTATATGGAAGACTAAAATCAAGACACAACTTGAGTTTGAAGAGATCTGGACTGTTATGAATGGTACTCTGACTAGATCAACTATTGATACAACATAATAATGATAGTTTGATAAATTAGATCAGAATGCCAAAATCATCATATTATTTGGAGTGTTTGATGATGTGCGACACCACATTCGAGATGCCAAAACAACCAAAGAAGTGTGGGATAAGTTGAGCGTGATATACAAGGCCAAAAACAAGAATGCCATTTCGAATTTGCAGATTGAGTTACATACACTTTGAAGTTCAATCAAAATGAAAAAATCAAAGATTTTTTAGAAGAGTTGTAGAATTGAGGGCTTCAATTCTATCCCCGGGAGAAGGGGTCACATATGAAACTCTCCTTCTAATTGTTCTAAGAGCTCATCATTCTTCTTACCCCATTTTTATAACAATAGTAGACTTTTCATATACTGACTTGTTAGTTTTGATAAGCAGGTAAACCTATTGTAGCAAGAGGAAGCTATGCATAATAAGGATGATGAAGAGGAGCAAGAACTTTCTTCTCATGAAAATGGAAAGTAAAAGGTAAAGGAAAACCTAATTCTTATCAAAATTCCCAAAATCAGCAACAACATCATGGGGACAATCAACAAAAGAAGAAAGGTTCATGAGATTATTGGTATAATGCTTACAAGAAAGGTTCATCAAGCATCTCTAGACCTTAGGAACAATAATATCACAAGGGAAATTCTAACTACCATCAAGAGCATGAAAAGGGTAACTAGAAAATAAAACCCTATCACCAAGGAAATATTATTGAACAACAAGAACAGTAAGATAATGAATATTACTTGTACATTGATGGATCAATTGAACCTTCCACATCATCTAGTGATGTCCGGTATGTTGATTCTGGAGCCAATCAATGCATAAGCGGCCCACAACGACTGGTTTACTTCAATGAGGTACACGCCTATGAAGAACAATGTTCATTGGGTTATGATTATACATATATAGTTCGGGGATTGGGAACATTTCTCCATCCCTTGGTTCACGTGATTAAAGACTATCAGATATCTTATATGTCCATGGGTTGACAAAAAATCTACTATAAATCAATCAACTCCTAGATCACAACTTCAAAATTGACTGTTATAGTCAATCCAACAATAAAATGTGTTTAATTCGAAAAAATCATGAGACTCGAAATAAGTTGTAAAAGCATCCAACGTGGGATGCATGTTCCATCTTTATTTTTCAACACAGATGATATGAAACTTGTGGATAAGAAATATACCTCTACATAGTTGTGGCATCAGAGACTTGGTCATGTTAGTTTCAAGTATCTTGAGACACTTCACTAGTGCAATATGGTATATGGGTTACCATCTCTTCAGAAGGATACATATAAGTGTTCTCACTACCTAGCAGGAAAAAAACACAGAGCTTCATTCTAGAAGAGTATTTTTGAGCTCATGAAAAGCTTGACCTTGTTCATATTGATCTTTGTGGTCCAATGTAACCAAGTCATTTTGGATTTAGGTATTTCATCTTTGTGTTGATGACTATTCATGAAAATGTGGATTTTTTTCTTTGCAAGAAAAGTGAAAATTTTGAAACCTTCAAGAATTTAAAAGTACTTGTTAAGAATTTGAAAATAGTCATCACATAAGAACTCTTTGCTCAAATTGAGGGGGGAATTCACCAATGACAAGTTCAAATACTACCTAAAATCTCATGGGATTTGTTGAAAAATACCTCCTCCACACACACCAAAATAGAATGGTGTTTTGGGAGAATAAATCGTACTATCATGGAAATGGTGCAATGCATGATCGATGAATCTGGACTAGAAAATACATTATGGGTAAAAGCAACAAATATTGTCATGTATTTGTTGAATAGACCGCCCATAGTTGCTCTTAACGGAGTAACACCACATGAAGCATGGTCAAAGTGGAAACCATCTGTTGTACACCTTAGATTATTCGGGTGCAAATCAAGTATTTATATACCCATGTAAAATAGAAATAAATTGGACATGAAGTCACAAATACTCATTTTCATTGGCTATAGTGAATAAAATCTTAGGTACATATTGATGGATCTAAAGACCAAGAGAGTCTACACAAATAGATATTTTGAGTTATTTGAGAATTGGGAAGTAGAGTCTCCTCCTTCAAACTCACATGATGTAGATTCGTCACTAGTTGTAAAACCTAAAGCTGATGTTCCCATAGATGATGAAAGTGATGATGGGGATGATGGTGATGATCTAATAGAACCATGACCCATGGGAACAGTTCATCATATGCCTAAGTGGTATACTAACATGTTATGAGATGTAAGAATGGATGCTCCATCGGATACATCCACCCCTGCAACAAAGACTCATAGTTAAAAAGAGAAGAAGTTAACTTTACTTTGATGAGTAGAGCTATTGAATCGATGAGCCCTCTACAGTCCAAGAATCCCTATAGTCAAAAGCTTGGAAAGATATAATGGATTCTTAATATTAGTCGAGTAATGAAAAATAACACTTGATGACTTGTCCATCTTCCACCAAGGAATAAACCCATTTGATGCAGATGGATATTTAGAATGATGTACAAAGTAGATGGGACAATGGAAAAGTACAAAGCGAGACTAGTAAAGCAATGCATGAAGAAGGCATTGTATATGAGGAGACATTTTCTCCCATAGCTAAGATGAAAATGATCGGGATGATCTCTTCTATAGATGCATAGTTTTGTTATAAATTCCATCAAATGAATGTAAAAAGTACCTTTTTGAATGGATATTTATTAGAATAAGTCTACATGAATCAAGGTAAGGGATATGTTGTACTGGTTAAGAAGAAAAGGTATGTAGAATTAAGAAATCTCTGTATGGCCTCAAATAGGCACCCTAAGCATGGTACATCAAAATTGATGAGAATCTAGTATAACATGGATTTTTATAAATCCATACAATCCCAATCTTTACCTTAAAAAGAAAGGGGAGAAGATTGTGATTGTGGTTGTCTATGTCGATGAACTAGTCACCACCTTTGGAAGTTCGGTGAGGATGATTGATGCAACGAAGAAAGATATTAATTGATCATTCGACATGACAGATGTTGAGATAATGCACTATTTTATTGCATTAGAAGTATGGAAGAAAGAGAATCAATTTTTTTTTCAGATAAAATATACCAAGATGATGCTCGAGAAATTCAACATGATGGATTTTACACCAATTTCTACACATATGGAAAAGCAGATTGGAGTTATCTTATTTAGATCCATCTCCCTGAGGTAAATTCCACTCTCTATCGATAGTAGATTGGGAGTCTCATTTACCTTACCTCCACTAGAAAATATATCAACTTTTCATTGAGCTATCTATGTCAAAGCATATATATCATGTAGGAACCCAAAGTTTTCATTGGAAAGAAGCAAGGTGTATTTTGAGATATATCAAAGCATCTGTTGATCTTGGTCTACAATACAAGAATAATAGAAACTTTTTCTTGTCAAATATTCAGATTTAGATCATGTGGGAAATATTGATGACAAAAATCCACTTCAAGGTTTTTGTTCTTTATGTGATCGGACCAATATCATGGGGAAGCAAGAAACAACACTTTGTTTCCCATTCTTCTACATAATTTGAGTATTTTTCTACAGAGAAGATGTCTATGAGCGATATGGATACATCACATACTCGAAGGACTTGGAATAGCATAGGACAAACCAACCACCATGTATGTTGACAATGAAGGTGTTCTCAAAGTTGTTCGTTATCCATTTTTTCATGAAAGAACAAGACACATTTAGGTAAAAGTACATTTCATATGCGAACATGTATTGAAGCACAATATACAACATCATTTTTGTCCAAAAGATAAACAATGAGAATATATATTCACGAAGTCACTTAAATGTTACAAGTTTGAGTTATTCTAGATAGTTCCTCTCTTCATCCCTTGAGACAATGCAAAATTAAGGGGGGGAATGTTAGGGTAAATATATTACCTTAATTAATTTTGTATTGCATAGTTAGTTATTCTATTCATTAAATGTTATATGGTTATATTATAACCATCTATTTTGTTTTATTATATCATTCGAGAGTTGTTGTATTGTTTTAACAATACTATTGCCTATATTTGTTCATGGTTGTACCTATGCAACCTCTCTATTTTGTTTGTAACATACATACATACACACACACACACACACACACACACACACACACACACACACACACACATACAAATATATATATATATATATATATATATATATATATATATATATATATATATATTACATCATGCACCTGTGTAAATGGTTGATTTGATATTAATAAAATATATTAGGCTTACGCACTTACCGCTTAGATTACATATTGTACGAAAGTGAGATTCTAGATTTGTGAAGCGAGAGAAGGTTGGAGATATGAAGAAAAAAATTGGATAATATTTTACACTCATATAAGATGATCATCATAATTCTTTGAAAATATAGTAACATAATCTTAATAAACCAACATGAATTTATTTAATAGGCTTTGAAAATCTATGTCCATTACACGTTGAAATGTTGCAATAACATTAGAAATTCCAAAAGGCATTCGTTTGTAATCTTAAGTACCCCAATTTGTAGTGAAAGTTGTTTTGTATATGTATTCTTCAGGGAAAAGAATCTAATCGTATCCATTATAACCATCCAAAAGGGACAACTTGTGGTGGATTATGATCTTTTAACAAAGCCTTATTAATATCTCTAAAATCCATGCATAGATGGATTTCTCAATTTTTGAACAAGTAGAAGTTTAGTTACCCAACTTGAATGTTTAACTATAAAGGTAATACCTAATTCAATTAGCTTGGATAAATCATTTTTCATAAAGGGTTCAATCTTAAAATTTACATGCCATTGTTTTTACCTAAGCGATTTGGAATTCGACACATATCTATGGTATGTTGAGCTAAAGTGGGGTAAAATCATTTAAAATATTGGTATTTCCAAGCAAACAAATCTTTTAATTCTTTGCATAAATTAATGAAAGATTATTTTTCAGCTAAGGAACATACCTTTCCAATAAATAACTTCTTTTCATCATCAACTAAAATATCTTCGTAGTTATCTGTGTGAGTCGAGATATTTCCTTTATCCTTTCTTAATTGATCATTAGAACTGAAAATATCTTCTAATGTGACCAGTCCTTGGGGAAACTTGTTTGTCTTCAATTAAACAATCTAGTCACCATATAAATGTTGTAGTTTTTCTTGATTAACTAGAGAAAATTTTGATTCTTGTTGTAGAAATCTACATAATTGCTCATCATATTTGAATACTTTCCAATTTTCATCATTAATAGATATCTTGAAGGTCTAATAATCAATTTTATATGTGGCTGCACTTTGTTGTTTTCAATTTTTTCTAGCACCTCAAAGCTAGCACCAACTATTGTGTTTGCATGTTTGTTTTCAACTCTTTGAACAAATTTCATATTAAGAACATTAAAATCCTTCATTAAATTAGAAACTCTATGATTCTAATATTTTAGCAATGAATTCTTATAGACATTAAAGTTTTATAATTGATTAATTACTAACTTTGAATCACCAAAAACTTGTAACATGTTGATACCTCTTTTTTTCTAGCCCATTGTAAGCCATGAATTAATGTTTCATATTCAACTACATTACAAGTACATGAGAATTACAGACTTAGGGATGAAAAATATCTTTCATTTGTAGGGGAAATATGCATCAAACCTAGACCTTGACCTTTTTTTCTTGTCTTTGTTGAAATGAAGCTTCCATAAGCCTTCTGTTATTTTTTTATTTTGGACAACAAGGGATTGGTGCATTTTCTTCATGCAAACAATAAATGCCAAATAAATCTTCTTTCTCTTCTTTGAAGGGATCATAAGCATGTTCTTCTTGATATTTTTCATTTATAAATAAAATAGAAATAGTATCTAATGTAGAAACATGTGTTGTGACATCAAAATCAAATAGATCTATGGTTGCATAATTTGCTACAACATTTGAAGCATGAGGTTCAATATGAAATATCTAGAAAAAGCATCTAAATTTAATGTAACATTAGTTCCATAACTTGTGATAATGAATAAAAATGACCAATCTTAAGAAATATAACTCCTATCTTTGTTATGATATCTCTTAATAAACATAAAAAAATTAGGAGGTAACTCAACTTCGTGATATCTTGCAGAGATAAAAACATTTGGAAAAGCATGTAATGTTACCTCTTAATTTCTAATGATGCCAACTATGTTAGTTGATGTTACATCTAGCTGTAACACAATTTTCTTTGTAGGTTCATACTTTTGCTTTAGGCCTAATTTTTCTGCAATTGCTTTAGGCATTACTATACTTCTTGCACCACTGTCAACCATGAACTAAATAATCTCCAATAATCAAAGATAGATAAAAGGGTGGTGGATTTTTAATATCATGAGCATTTAAAAAAATATATTCCATCCACTTATCCTCTTTCATTTGATTTTTCTCTATTATCCCAAGAACCATATCTGCTTTCTGAGCTTCCTTTTCTCGCTTTATTAATGAAGAAATCTCTGCAACTTAACAAGCTCATGTGCAAGTAGATCCTACTGTCTTGGAATACTCAAATCATCACATAATGAAATATTAATATTATTATTTTCATTACCTCAAAAATATTAAAAGAAGAAATAGTATTTGAAAAAGTTTCTACAATTTTAGCGTAATATTTAGCAAAATTTGACTCTTCTTCAACAAATTTTGAAATTTGAGGTATGAATAATCTTCTAGGATTAGGCTGCAATTTTTTTCTACTCTCTAAGAACTTAATTTCTTTCTATTTTTTAAGGAACAAAATAATTGTTTGTTATTTATTAACCTATACTTGCTGATTTATTAGTGATTATAGCCAAAAAGGTCTATAAAGTGATTATAGCATTTTGAGTGCACGCTTCTATGATCTCTAGTTGGAAAATGATGTTGGGTATCGTTATTTGTCTCTACACTTGAACCTCTCGAATGGTTTCCTTAAACTCATTGAGAACTAGTGAGTTTTTATGCTTTTTGAAATATTTCTAAAAAAATTTGATAGCATGAAACGACCATGACATACTATGAATTTTGAAAGTTTTAAAAATACCTAAAATTTTGGTTTCATGATGTTCATTTTGAACTTGTGCATGAGCTCTATTTGAAATTTGTATTTTCTCAAATGGGTGTTTGAAAATCCCATGTGTTTGTTCTTTTGTTTGAATTAGCACTAAACATGCCATTAAATCTTTTATTTTGTGATCAATTAGTCCCGTTGAAACCGAACCCTCATGTTGATCATTTGAAGGATTTTATTGTGTTTCTTTCGAATATTCTTTTGTTTTAAATATTAATATTCCTTGGAGCTCTTCTTTGACTGGACGACATTTTTGAAAGATTTGTTTTATAAGAGATGGATCCTTTTCTTTCATTTAATGTATTGCTTGGATATGAGCTGAAAACTATTTATACTCCCGTAGCTCATTTGTGGATTCTTTTTTGATTAATTGTAAGTAAAAATTGAAGAATATTTTTTCAAATTATGTAATTATTTTGATGAATTCCAAATCAAATAGTTTTATGAGATGTAATTGAAAATTCCAATCTAGAACTATTTTTGGTCCCTTGTAATCCTTAGTCCATTTATTTTTGGATCATCTCCTTTAGTTGTTTATTGATTTCATTAAGATGTTGGAGTTTACACTAAATTCCACCACTTGTAACTAAATTTCTCTCATTTTACTTTCTGTAATATACCCTACACTTTGTCACTTTCCAAATGAAAACTTTGGCTTGACTGAAATATGTGATGAACTATATGATGTTCCTTCTCTTTTGATCCTTTACAATTGATGAATGTGGTTGATCCTTAAGATTTAGGTTGCACTACTTCAATGGTTTCTTGTATAAGATCTAGAACTAAAATGGTACTTTGCTTCCTTTTGTTCAGAAATAGGAACTATTACTTGTACTTTGTTTGGAACCAAGTGTCTTTTCATCTTGGATATTTACCATTTTTTATAAGGTTCTCTTTTCTTGCAAAGATAGTTCTTGGCTTCATACAAGGTTCCTTGCTCTTCCTTCCCTAAAGAGAAAATGATCAAAATAACTCAAAATTATTTGACTGTAATTCTATTCTTGAAGATGATAATTGCATCACTGTATCTTGATTTATTTGATCTTACATGAGATTACCTTTGATCCTATTATAGGTGACTAAAGATAATTTTTGAACATTAACCAATCTACTCAATCTAAATGTTTTTTATATTCCATTCTAAAGAGTGGAAACTTATTCAAGTTGAAGTCTTTTGAAAAACTATACTTGTATCTTGAGTATGAATTTACTTTGAAATTTATTCTTTTTGTTGTCTTTCTTAATCCTTTAGAAAATTGAATATGTACTTTGAAATTTGTAAGTGTTAAAGTTGGTTCTTTTAATATGTACTTTGAAATTACTTGCTTAAAGCTCCATTTATCTTGATGACATTTTTCTTTGATGTGTGTTTTGGAAATTATTTCTCAAGTATCAATATGAATGGCATACACTTGCACTTTGTGAATTTATTTCAACTGGGATCAATTATTTTCTTGCAATAGTGAGCTGAAGATAATCAAGTTTTTCATTCTTTAGCATACTTTCTTGATGGTATAATTTTTCAAAATATATTGTACACTTTATCGTGATCATTGTGAAAGGTATGAAAGGATTCCATTCTTTTTCTTGAATATCTATATCTTTTGAATCAATTTTAGTTTATCATATGTATTCTCCTTGGTTATGATTCCTTACTTGAAGACCTTGAAGTACCTTATTTTTAATGTGAATGTGTTATGAGCCTAATGGTTTCATTTTATAACAACTTAGGGTAGTGTAAATCCCTTTCAGCTGGAAATAAATAGTGATATTTACTACAATATGTTTTATTATCCTTGATTACGGTAATGAACTTGATAAGGCTTTACACTTGTATAGTTTTAGAAAGATGTACTTTCACCTTAAATCAGACCTTCACCTTAATTGTACTTGATCATATATGAGATGAATGCATTTATTTGATTTAACTTGTAGAATGTGGTACTTTCTAATTTGAATATTTCAAAGTATGTAATGAATTCCTTTTGTATTCATCAATCTTTAACTTCTTGGAAAGTAGTTTTGTTCTTAAAATACAACAGTTTGTATTTCTTTCCTTCTTCTTACCTGTACCTACACATTTCAATAAACTAGTTAGAAAACAATAGGAGTTTTGCCTATCTTTCATTTCCATGGTAATTTTTCTTTTTTTTCATTTCTATATCTTATGATTTTTTTATAAATACCATAAGCCTCTTCAATTTATATATGTTACTTGATGTACCTTATGCCTCTTGATCTTAGGAGATCCATTTTCCTAAAGCTAGATAGCACATGAGTACAGATTAAACCCTGAGCTCTTTGACTGATGTCTTTTTTTTTCCTTCAGGTACATTGATGGGATAGATGATGTAGAAGATAAAGATGGAGCTAGAACTAAAGAAATGAAGACCAGGAGAAAACCCAAGGCAATGATGGGTTTCTTCTATACTCTTTTTCTTTTAGCTTTATGCACATGTATATTTTATTCAATAGTCATAAGTTACATCCCATGGCTTGTGTGGGAAACATTAAATTTATTCATGAATAAATGACATTAATTTATGTAATTGAGTTGTATACTTCTTTCTACATTCAACTTTTATGATATGTATTGATTGTATAATGAAATAAAACTCAATCACATGATTAATAATATTTAAACATAAAGAAATAATGAGATTTGATGTACTGTAACTTAATAATGAACTCTTCTACATGTAAATGTAACCTTGTTTGTTGTTTTTCACTTTAACATCTCACCTAAACAATGATTCCCACATTTATCAAGATAATGCATTGGTCCTTGAGGATTTTGTGTTTCCTTGTTGAATATGAACATGGAATGACAACCTATGTGAGGTTTTACATTATGTAATAACACCCATAACTATAGATTATATGTTTTTAATCAATTGCTTCAACTAAAAACACAAGAAAATTATATGTACCTCCCTGGAGAGATTCATTCATCAATGCCTTTCATTGAAAACAAAGTTTCTATTTTCCCATTTTTGTATGATTGTAAAAAATTTCGACATTACCCTTTCCTTGAATGCCTCAATTGGGGCCTAAGGGATAAGATTCTTTGGTTCACTTAGAGGTAACTCAAACGGGTTAACATTAGCGGATGATACAACCCAATAAGGGCTCAAAATAGAATCTTAAATATGAGAAATAGGGCATTGATAATGAAGTGAGAGGGTTTTAAATCCACCCACAAGGAAATATTGGACTACTATTTTGTTAAAGGGTCTAAAGCACTCAAACACGTGCGTTGTTTCAAAGTAACTATGACATGGAAATGCCAATATTTCATAATCCTACTATTGGGTCCAAATTCTATCTCAATCGGAGATTAATGTTCTGAGGAAAGTCTTGGGAGATGTATAAATCCACTAGTATCTAATCATAGGTTGTTTGCAGCTATAGGTATTATCATCACATTTTTTAAAAAGTCCCCCAAATTATTTCCAATATCTTCTAGGAAGGATTCATCCCAAAATTTCAAGGGGAGGTGGGAAACTTTACCCAAATTGGCATAGTGTGAAAAGTGTCTTTCGGTGGATCGATAAAAGGATATACGGGGTTTAGTCATCATATCGTATAGCTCTCCCAAACCCAATTCAAATTGTTATGAATTCACCATCCTCATTCGATTCAAAAACAAAAATTAAATAAGATTTCATACGGGGTAGAGTTCAATCTTATCCTTCATTTTGGGGCTCCATGTTTTAGTGATCCATTCATGCATCTGTGAAAGTTTGGTTTAACAATTGTTGAACCTAAAGATGAGTGTATGAATGTTGTATGAATCTTCCAAATCTAGAACTTTGAGAAGAGATTCATCATCCAGTTTCATAACATGGGTGTCTTAAGAGGATTTCAAGGATTTTTTCTTTAGTGTGCAGCAACAGAGGTAATAGATGCAATAAAGGAAATATTCCCTTTATTGTTGTTGGCCCTTCCTGTATAGGTTGAATAAAATCCCTTGATGTGAACCCCACCCCTAAAAAAATTTCACCACATGATGAGTGAAACAATTCATTTCTTCTAGTAAGATCTTCTTATAGGGGTTCTATTTTTTAATCTAGACATCGCTCAGTCCTCCCTTAGTTTAGTCACCACCTTCTAATGGTTTCTCATTACCTTAGCGAGTATCATGTTTTTCCATTTTTTTAACTCCACTACCTCCATTAACTATGCCTCCTCCATTACTATTACCCCATCATCCATCACTTATGTCATCCCCATTTTTTCCATTGCCTAGAATCTATCAGAACACCTCCATAGTCCACACCGCCTATAAGAGAGCTAGGGTTAGGGAACAAGTGCTGCATGAATTATCATATTTTAAAGTATATTGGATTATTCATTATACTATCTCACATCCATTTCCCAATGATGTAATGGAGTTATAGGTTCAACTTGACTATTAAGGGAATAGTTCACCATATGAATCTCACCTTGCACATGCACACTTGGGAATTTTTTTCTTCCAATCCTTTATTAAGACCATACATATATTCCCTCCATGAGATAATCCATGGATTACCCTTCTATTCAGGGAATATGTTATTATATATGCCCTCATGGAAGCCCCAAAACACAAAATCATTCAAATATTGAAAAATAAAATAGTACAAACATCTATATTTGGCACATGTTTTTCATCTCTTTTGGTATTTCTTATAACACATTTCTTTATAGTAATTTCATTACAATTTTGAGTTAAATTTGAGTTTCCTATGTTGGGATTAATTAAATTTTGTGTTTTTGGTTTTATTTTTAGTGTGCCAACACTAACACAATGGGATATTACAACATAAAATTGCTCGATAAAAGAAGTGTGTCTACACACCTAGGTATTTTTATTTTAATCATGAAGTTTTCATTTCATATTTAAAGGGGGATGTAGACACTTAAATTTATAAATTTAACATTTGACATTATTAGTCCTAACATTGAACACTTGCATACTAAAATACACCCTCCCTACCCTTGCTTAACATACCCTAATAATTCTTTAGTTAGTTGTTTATCTTTACATGTCTTTATGTCATGCATTTATGAGGTTTAATTGCGCACAAAAGTACATAGAGACATTTATACTAAGCTCAATGAATTCAAAGTTAACATTTTCCTCCCAAGATAAAAATTTCAATTTTTGTTAGTTTCTCAAAATCTCTAACTCAACCCTACTATATGGTTATATACCAACACATTATGCACTATAACATTCAATTTCAACATCTTCATATGGAATTATATTCCCTCTTGGTCATCCTTTCATGACATGATAACCTTCATATTGGATAAATAATTTAATTCCACAATTACTCAATACATGTGTTCTAGATTCATTCTAGGATAAATTTCATAAACAATTATTACAAAAAGTATGATGATAGACACATTAGATTTTGCAATGAAGGGAATAACAGCCACATAATGGTCCATATATAAAAAAATAATCTCGCATGCCCTAAGCTAATAGGCATGATATATGGAATGTACTATTTACATCTAATATTAAATGAAGATTGGCGTAGCTATATGTACAACAATATTTAGAAATCCATATTCACCCATGTAAATGAGATCAAACATAAATAGTGGTTGCATGTAGTATAGAATGATAAGAATGTGTGTCAATAACTTACACTCTTAATTCTTTCCTTTTATGATGATTTTGAGGAAATGAGTAGGAAACACACATGAAATGACATACAATGGATAAATTTAAAGGGGCTACAATGAGTGTTTATTTAACCTAGATTTTTAAGTCAAAAATCAAGATAAAGAATATTAACCTACTAATAATTATTAAAGTGGGTGACAAGAGGTATGGATTAATGATAAATAATAGAATCATGCACAATACATATAGAAATGAAAGTATTGGAAAACTAAGGATTGGATCACGAATAAGAGAAATGTGTTAATGAGTTTCAAAATACATGTAACATTAATCTAACATAGATAAATGTGGAAGAAAAAAAACTAATCTATGAAAATTACAATAATAGTTAAGAACTCAACTATATCCATAGGGTGGTCCGTGATGTATTTATCTCTCTAGAAGAGCATCCCACTAAGAGAGAATCACTATTAGGTGGACAAGAGGAAAATGTCCTTGTTATAGACTCACTATAGATGACCCAATAGCATAAGATATCAAAAAAGAATAATATCTTCTAGTCCAATATAAGATAAGTGCAAGATGAAACAAGAGCTTAGTTAGCATATGCAAAGTTGGTAGAATAAAGTAAAGAAAATAGAAATTCCTAATATTTGGGATTATTTCTCTCATGAATTTAAAGATATGGCAAGCTTATATGTGAAGCCATCCCTATGATTGATGGCCTGGCTATGAAAAGACCTTACAATGACATCATCCACGATGATTGATGACATCGACTAAGGTGGGTGATGTGTGGTAATGTGTCATGTAATGTAGAACTAAGTGTCATAGATCAAGAGGGTGCATGAACAAAGTGCCAAATGGTAATATACAAGATGATGTCAGGTATGCAATGGGTATAAGATATAAATTGAAAAATATAACTAATGTTAGGAAAATTAAATATGGGACAAAGAGTTACACTCTCTTAATGTAATATCTATAACTCATAATAATTACATGAATAATCATTCCCCATTCGACATGACCTTTACAGAACCCATTGAATAAATAAATGCATTAAAGACCCTTATCTGCAAAAGGAAATTGTTAGTGAAAAGTTTGAAAGATGAAAATTTAAATATTATGTGTATACATATATCACATCCTTTGATCATGATTTTCTAATAGTGAAACATAGGGTGGTCAATAGAATTAAACATTTGTAACAATGAGGTTTTAAATTAAAGTAAGAAAATAAAACACTAGCTGAAAAGAAAAAAACACACGCAATGTGTTCTTGATAGTGACACTCTTCATGTCATGTGTAGCTACAATCAATGCAATAAGAACCATGATGAAATAAAACTTAAAGGAAACACTAGAAGATAGTCAAGTAAAATAAGACATAAAATATCTAACTAGGGGTCCATGGGGTGGATGTCATGTCATAATGTCAAAGTGGTATGGTTTTTTAGACAAAAATTCATGTACTTTGAGTAGATTTATAGGTCATGCTAGAAAAACTAATCACTAATCCATTTTTTATGTAAATTGACCTAGTCAATTACCTCTAACATTTTCATAGTTATGTTGAATTGTTTCTCCTTATATTGATTTGCATATTCTTCCTTGGTATTATATTTGAATATTTTTACACTCTTGTCAATTTCCAACATTGGTATCATATAAGAAAAGGAAGGATAACATGTGCTTTGGAAAAGGTTATTATTTTTTTATGTTTGGTGCTTAATCATTTTCTATTTGTCCCTATTGTTATTGTGTCCCTTTATTACTCACTCATATTTCTAGTGTTGTGTGAAAGGAGAAACATGCAAATAAATGTGAAAATTTTCCACTATTGGTGTTAAAATATTTGGAAGCAATGTGTTGCTGCCCATTTTGATCCTCTACCATTTTTCCATGTTTCTCCTTTGCTCTTTGTGCTTTGGAACATTTTTTCCTCATGAGATCGATGATGTGAAGTTGTAGCTCCATTCTTGTGCATTGGATTGTTTGCAAAATCATTACCTTACCCTAGTTTTCTAAGGAGAAATGTGTTTTGCCCTAATTTTACCCATTCAAACACCTCTGCCATTTTCCCCATGTTTTATACATATTTTCCCTAAAATATCCTTGTTATGGTCATAAATTGCCTAAAAACACTTTCCATTTGTCTTTTGATTGAAAATTCTTTACCCATGAAGGAAAAATCAATTTTGGGCATCCCTAGGATTTTCTGTGTTTTTTATGGTTAAACGGGCATCATTTTCCCATCAAATTCATCTTCAACATTCTAGGGCATCACTGGAAACTTTTGTCTTTTGATGGTCATACGGGCATCCTTTTCCCATCAAATTTTAGCTGAAAATCTTCTCCTACATGGCCATTTGTGGTTGGACAAGGTTCGGTGGGTCTAGTTGAAAAACTTTACATTTTCTATGTTTTGGAAAAAAGTGCAAATTTCCCTCGCAACTCCGCAAGTCCCAGAGGAGGTATACGTGTCGCAAGAAAAGTATAGGTGGACGTGTAGGTATTTTTATGCCTTAAGGCATTTTGGGAAAAAGAGTTAAGGTACAAAGAAAATGCCTAGGGCCCACAATGAATAAGAATGAAACATGTGGTGGATTCGAGTAACGCAGCCCACAACAAAATAGAATGGAACATGTGGCGACTTTGAACGTAGACCCTCAAAGCAAATTAGAGGTGGACACGTGTCATGTTTTCTAGAGGTGGACACGTGTCATGTTTTCATCAAAAGTAGGATGAAAGGCTTGCAGAGGACTTAGAAAATTTTTGCTTTTTGGTGAAAGGGGGCAAAATTTCTAAAAATGGCCACAGGTCCATTACCCCAATCAAGAGAGGAAACATGGCGGGATCAAGGATAGAGGGGAGTACAGGTCATTGGTGAGTTTAGAAAATTGTTGAAATTTTTGAGGAGTTGAGTAAAGTTTAAAAGGAGGAATGCAAGCCCGTAGTGAGTTAGTGATCGCCATGTGTCAAGGACAGAAGTGGAGGTGCAGGTCCATGGGGAAAATTGTGAAAAATTTCATATTTCCAATTAAGGTGGAAATGTGTAGAATCGAGCCGCGATTCCAATGGGGCCCACTTTGTGCCACATGTTAGTGCCAAATCTCAAGGGTGGAGGGGTGGAGAAAAATGTCAAATTTTACATTTTTCCAAAAAGTTAAAATGTCAAAATGTGATCCCAAACCCATTTCCAATCACATTGTGACACGTGAAGGGTTCAAATTGAAGGGAGAAAGGTAAATCGATGGTAACTGTTCATTTTTAGTTGGGCCACCATTTTTTCTCTAGGAAGTTTGGAAATGTGATTTTTACATTAATTTTATTTAAATTTTTGGTGAATTCATGTCATTTTTCCTTCAAGGATCAATGGAACCAATTTGAAAATTCAATTTGGAGATCTAAGGCACTTTTGAAATGAAATTTTGTTTGGGCTCGAGCAGAAATGTGAAATATCAAATCCAAAAGTTACAGAGTCAAATTTTGGAGGGATAAGGATGAAATAATGAAAGGAAGGGGGTTTGGATGCTTTGAAGATGAAAAACGTGCCTCCATAATGGATAATGATGTGAATTTTTCAATGATTCACCTTTTTGAGGCACCTAGCAACTTCTTGACTTTTTTGTGTTAGATGTCCCTTTCAAAGCAAATCATGAGTGAATTTGTAACAAACTAAAATGCCATAGGATATTCTTTTCTTGGGAAAGAAGGATTAAATGTAATAGATAGATATATAATTCATGTTTTGGAGACATATAAGTGGTTAGGAAATTTAAAATCATGAGAAAATTTTGAGAGAATCTCATCTTAAGAAACCCTCCAAAAAACTGGTTAATGTCTTCTATGTTAGATCTTCATTCATGTTGAGTTGGTTACAAGTGTATAGCAATCACAAAATCTAAGATTGTGTTATCATGGAATCACAACACCCTTATGTTTACACAAGTGCATATACTTGAGCTCATGGTGTGATTGGATAACATGGGTACTATCTCCAAGTTGTAGGACTTGCTACTTGAGATAGACCTCCAAAGAAAGTTGGTTCGTTCTCCTAAACTACCTGCCACAATCTACTCTAATGCAAGTAAGACTATCTTTTCTAATCTAACTTTCCAAGAAACCAAGGAGAGAAAATGCATGAAAATGAAAGCCTACACTAAAGTGGTGATACACTAGAAAAGGAAGGGGTGTGAGATTAGTCTTCCAATGCGTGAGATATAGAAGCAAAGTGCACACTAGAAGGGGTGATGATAGTTCTCCACAATCTAGCAAAATGCATTCACAACAACATCTCAAACATACAAAATGATAATGGATCCCTACAAGAGCATAAAAATAGACACAATATTCTTGTAATGAAGGTTGAAAGGGAAAGAAGAGTGCAAACAAACACAGTAGGGGAAGATGCATCCACAAACTTGTATTTTATTGCTTCATGATATGCACAATTCAATCTATTACAAGATAAGGGCCTTTTCACCATGTAAGGATTCCACTACAAGGGTAATGTAAGAACATTGGCTTCATAAATAAATTTTGATAGAGCTTTGCTACAACTAAAACTCTCCCTTTACAATGAGCCCAACACTCTAATTTATAGGAAAAAGAGAAGAGAGAGAGAAGGGGAAAATGGAAATCCCTAAATCTATCCTTCAACCACTTTTAATAGGCATTAAATGGAGTAAAATGATTGTATGTTACTTGCAAAAGGCTCCCTATACTATCCCAGGTGCTGCAAGAGAAAGAATGATGACCATGCCTCTTAATTGCACTCCCAACTACCAAATAAAACACTATCATGAACCCGACCACATTTTATGAAAAATAAATTGATTTCTCATCAAATATAGAATTTATTGATTTATTTGCATCAATATCAGATCCATGATTCTAACGGTACCAATTTTGTGATTTGGTTGAGAAATACAAAAGTTATGGCCTTCTGAGTGCGAACAACTATTTTGGGTCTGCAAGGCATTTTCTATCATTTGACATGAATGAGCATTAACAAATTGAAGCTGAATATGTTTCTTATATTTAAATATATCTACCCTCATCAAAATTAAGAAATATTAGTTTTTTGATGTAGAGGACATCATGCTCATTTCAGAAAGTCCAATTTTATGAAAATTAGAGCTCGGAGTCAAAAGTTATGGCCGTTTGAAGTTCGGGAGGTCAAACTTTGACTTTCCTCTCTTTCTGCGGCTATTTCAGAAAAATTGGCTCAGCGTGTCCTAAGCTGTCCCAAATGACATTCTTCGCATCAAATGATTCAAGACTTCTTGTCCCCTGCATATCTCTGTGATTGGCTAGCCATGAGGGCCATTGAATTTCGCATTCACCGCATCCCATGGTACCTTTTGCGGGCTTTTCACGTTTATGGCCCCCGCACATCATGATCCCGACCATCCCAGAAAAAAATCTCCACATCACCTATAATATAATGACTTGTGGAAAATCAAGTTTATTCATCTCACACGTACTTTTGTCTTCGCTATCACTGGACCGCGTGGAACAAAAACTTCCACTTTTTTTCATATTTTTTTCACTACCTGCGACCATTTTGGCTTTGTGCATTCCAACATCCCAATTGTCACGTGACGCCTGGGACAAAAATTTTAATTTAGTCAATTCATTTGTATTTTGGCCTAAAACTTGGTATGATGAACCTAAAGACAACCTGCGACTTTGGTACGACCCATAACCTCCAGACCTGGAATGCATTAAAACAAGCCTGCGACTTCATTTTTTGGATTTAAAAAAAAAATTTCTAGCTTGTTGGATTTTTCCTTGGATGGGGAAGTTAGAGAGATACCAAAGGGACCCTAAAAACATGATTTTGGGCCTTGAATCAATTCTACTTACTTGGGATTGAAGAATTTGGTACATGTTATCAAAATTACCTTGATGGGTGAATTTTGGATAACAGTTTTGGTGACTCAGCAGGGTTATCTTCCTGCCAGATGAAGTATGGCCAGCTACCTATCATAATCCATTGGGCATGGAGTTTTTTTGATAATCTCTCACTTGATCTGAAATTTGAAAACCCGTATCCTTGAGCCATTGAAACATTTGTTGATTCGATTCTCTATGGCTATAAATTATTTTCCAGGAGCTTGATGAATTGTAAACATGTACACACTAGAAGTAAATAAGACACGTGCACCAGCACTTAGGAAATGAAAATCTTCTAACAGCATTACAATGTGCATAAGAACTTGGAGAAATGGAAATTCTAAATTAATATTTACAAGGGTGAGAAACTCTCTTTCTAGTAGCAACATGTGAGATAGATTCCATTGACCTAAATATGTAACTCTTCACCATTTAACTTAGCCAGCCAAAAAGAATTGCTACCTTTTTTTTCAATGATCAAGTATGGATGACTCCATATGGCATCGAACTTGGAATGCTTTTCTGGCTTTTCACGATCAACATCCCACTTCAATACCAAATCTCTATTTTGCAACATCTGGCCTTAGCTTTCTTGTCAAAACTCTTCTTGATCAATGCTTGATCTTTCTCCATGGTCTGCATTGCATGTTCTCTTGTTTCTTCTAATTCCATCAGCTCTACATACCTAATTTCCATAGGCTCAAACTCAGCTAGTTCCAACTATTTCATGAGTTCTAATGCTTGAAAATCGAGTGATATAGGTAGAAGCTGCTTCTTCCCATATACAAGCTTGTATTGTAGAGCTTCATATAGACCTTTTGGGTGTGATCTTATCAGCCTATACAGATGATTTAAGATTTGCATGCCAAGTTCTCTGATTCTCATCAAGATTTCTCCTTATGATTCTTAGTAGGTTCTTGTTCGTAGACTTGGCTTGACCATTACCCTGAGGGTAATAATTCGATGAAGTCTTTGAGATACACACAATTCTTGACACCCATTCAAAGTGATCTTTGTGCCAAGGAATGCCAATGCATTATCTAATATGATAGTGGTAGGGAAACCAAATGTCATTACTATCCCTTCATAGAAATCCATTATGTTGGATTGATTTGCCTCCTTGAGTGCCACTTTGCTTGATCCACTTGGTGAAATAGTCTGTTGTCTTTGAAGTAAGTATCCACTTATGGCCTTGACTTGAATTTGGATTGATAACCCCAATGAAGTCCAATCCCCATTACATGAATGGCTAATTTACTGAAATTAGATGGAGGGGCAACATTGCTAACCTTTCTTTCCCTATGAAGAATGCAAATCTCTTGCATTTCTTGATCCATGAGTAATAATCATTGAACACCATAGGCCAATAGTAACCAGCCTTCATGATTTTGAGAGTTGTTACTCGTGGAGCAAAGTGGCCTCCTACTTCTCCGTCATGGAACTCATGTAATATCTTCTCAACTTGACCTATTCCAAGGCATCTTAATATAACACCATTGATATCCTTCTTGAATAAGATGTCATTAATGAGTACATATGGGATGGCTTGTAATCTAAAGTATCTCCTCTTAGCTTTGTTCCATCTTGGAGGGCATAAACCTATTTGGAGATAATGCACCATATCTTGGGTCCAACATGGTATGGGTGCATCGTCAGTTGGTTGTTCTTGATCATTCTGTAGTAACAAGACAACATCTTCTTCACCTTTTGACCCGTCAGGTTGTTTGGAAGCAAGTTGCTCACACAAACCCTTGCCATGAACTAGTTTGGTCACTTTGATTTCAATGTCATATTCCATTACTCGAGTGATCCAACCTACTCTCTTCTCATTCAAATCCTTGTTTAGGAGAAAGTCCTTAACACCAGCATGAGACAGTTGAATCTTATTGTTCGAGACCAAGTGTCTAAACTTCTTCAAACTCTTGATGACAACAAGGACATGCTTTTCAATGAAAGAATACTTTACTTCGTAATCTTCCAAGATTTGACTGAAGAATGCTATGGGTTGTTTTGAACCTTCTCTATTCAGCTGTGTCAAGATAGTTGAGATTGTATCTGATCCTCCAAAAGCATACAACATGAAGTCCTTTGAAAAGTCTAGGTTGATGAGAGTTGGAGCTTGTGATATTGCATGCTTGATGTTCTCAAAACTCTCTTTGCCTTCTGCTGTCCATTTGAATGCAAGACTCTTCTTCAACATCATTGTTAAAGGCTTCACAAGAGTGGAAAAATTAGGCACAAATCTGCGGAAAAATTTTATTCTTCCCAAGAAGCTTTGGAGATATTTCTTGTGGTGTGGCAATGGAAGTGTTTGGATGGCTTCAACCCTTTCAGGATCAATTATCAACCCTTCCCTCGAGATAATGTGGCCCAACAATTTTCCCTAGTGTGCCAAGAATACACACTTCTTCATGTTCAACGACACTCCAAACCTCCTACACCTTTGAAACATTTGTCTGAGGTGAAAGAGATGGTCTACTACATTCTTTGAGAAGAAAGTGATATCATCTAGGTATACCAAAGCACTATCTTGTTGATTAAGCCTTTGAATGCCATATCCATAGCTCGCTGAAATGTTGCTCCGGCATTCGACAATCCAAATGGCATCTTCTTGTAAGCATATGTGCCCCATTTTTAGTGAAGGTTGTCTTGAATTGATCTTCTTCCTTCACCATTATCCGATTATAGCCTGAGTATCCATCTAGCAATGAAAACCTTTCTAAACTAGCTACGACCTGCAAGATTTGTTCCATTGATGGAACTGGATAATGATCCTTGAGTGATGCTCTATTTAGATCATGGAAGTCCACACACAATCTTATTTCTCCATTTCTCTTTCTCACTGGAACTAAGTTTGCAACCCAACTTGAATGTTTGATAGGGAAGATGATACTAGCCTCAATCATCTTATTCAACTCTTTTCTCATGAGAGGTTCAATATGGGGATTCATTGGCCTTTGCTTCTTCCTGATAGGCTTGGATTCGGATCTAGCTCAATAGTATGTTGTGCCAACTTTGGGTTGAAACCTCTTAAATCCTTGTAAGTCCAAGAAAAGACATCTAGGAACTCTTGACAAAGCTGAAAAAACTCAGATTTCTCTTGTGGGGTACTTTGCCAATTTTCAATGTCTTGCCTTCATTTACTAAAATAGGCTCTGAATCTTCACCCTTTACCTAAATGTTTTCTTTCTCCTTCCGGAACTGATCATTTGAGTTGAATATTGACTCTAGGGTTATAAGGCCTTTTGGTAATTTGTTAGTTCTCATCTCTACACCACTTGGGCGCCATATTGTTGCTCCAACTTGTCTTGATTTTTGTGGAGAACTCAGCTTCTTCTTGTAGAAAATTGACAATTTGCTGATCATTCTCAAAGACTTGCCAACTTATGTTGTTATCCAGAATAGATGGTCTCACAACCACTTTGATATGAGGCTAATATTTCTCACTTTTGATACTTTCTACAATATCAAAAGCAGCCCCAATTGCTTGCCAAATTGTCTGCTGCTTCATTCTTCTTCCTTGGGATGGAATTGATGCTAAAAGCTTCAAAATATTCAATGAGATCCCATACCCGATTCTTGTAGCTCTTTAATAGATCATTCTTGGCAGCATTTTTTCCTCTTACTTGGTTCACAATCAACTCACTATCACCAAATACTTGCAAATTCTTAATGCCTTTCCTCCTTGCCTAGTGCAATCCATGAATTAAGGCTTCATACTCAGTTGTGTTGTTTGAGCAAGAAAACTGGAAATGGAAGGCCGAGTAATACTTTATACCTCATGGTGAAATGAGCATAGCTCCTCCTCCTACACCTTTTCTACTTCTTGATCCATCGAAGAACAATTTCCATACTTCATTTTCATCCTTGTGATCTGGCTTGGTGATGTTGGGGAGAGGTTGATTCTCTTCATGCAAACAATAAAATCCTAGCTCAGATTCCTCCATTTCTTTGTATGGATCAAATGCGTGTCTTTTTTTTCCCATTCATCAAGAGTCAAGTCCGGAATGCATCCAACCTTGGTGTCAGCTTCATGAGTGCTTGGATAATCCTCTTGATCGAATGCTGAACAATTTACATTGATTGGACTCAGCGTATGGGGCTCTATGTGAAAATATGCAATAGGCTCAGATCTGATTATAGCCTTAGTTCCATACCTTGTTCTAAATAACATGTGTGACCAATCAGCCGAAAGATAGCCTCCAATTTTAGCTGTGAAGTCTCTTGACAAGCACAATGCAAAGAGTGGTGGCAAGTCTATGACTGACACATCTTGTAACACCGTTACATTGGGACACGCGTGTAATGTGAGGCTCAAATATTTGATTACTCCAACTATCATCACATCTGTCCCATCCAATTGCACTACACCCCTAGAGATGACTTCATATTGAAGACCTAACTGATCAGCTATTTGTTTTGGCATGACTAAGCTACTTGCTCCCGATTCAATCATGCAATTATGTATCAACTTATCTCCTATGATCAATGAGACATAGAATGGAGGGGGCTTCACATTTTTACCTTGTTGTCCTCCATGATTTCCTTCGGTTGAGTTGCATTGGTAAGAACTTTTCTTGTTGATTGGGTGGCTGATTTGATGCTGACCAATTTGCCATAGTAGCCTGCAATATGTCTCTCTATCCTGGGATAACCAATGACTCCCACATTGAGATGTTTACATTCATCTTCTTCATCTTCTCAATGATGTTGAATGAGCTATCTCTCTGTTGTCCCTTGCCTTGCACATTCTTCTCTAGCACCTGAGTTGTTGCAACCGACACTTGAGATGATTTAGAAGGTGGTTTGGGCTGACCTGCACATTTGGAACTGCACTTTGATTGCCAACACCTTGTGGAATAATAGAGGGTTGTGGACCATTTGAGTTGGATGAATTGTCCTTCCCCAATGTTTCTCTTCTTGGAGCGTGTATTGGCTGCTACACTTTGGAAGGGTATTTGATTTATACCAAAATCTTCAACGTGCCAATTGACAAGTGTAGTTTCATTTGGGGGTGTCCCTTGCTGAACTCCTTGCTACGCTGACTTTCATTGTGGCTAGGTTCTTGTGACACACCAAAAATTTCACCATCAGAGCCTAATTTAATGCACCATTAAAGCACATTGATTGGTTATGAGGTTGATTGCATGTGAAGCACCTATCATATTCCTGTGCCATGTTATTTTGCATACCGAACAATTCCCTAGATGTGGATGCAACATTGGGATTGTAAGGCTGGAATGGCCTATTAGTAGAAGTTTTGACTTGATTCTGATTTGTAGTTTGAATGGGTGGCCTATTGGGCTGATATGGAGGTCTATTGGGTTGAGTTTGAGGCTGGTATGATCTAACATTTTGAGCTTGCTGCCTCTTTATTGTCACCAACTCATTACCCAAGTTTTGCAATTGCTTCATGACCTCTTGGAGTTCCTTAGAGTTGTTAGATGATGAGGTAGAGGCTTCAGTTGAACTCTGATTTCTTGGAGTAGGGATGGGAGCTAATGTAGGTGCTTGACTAGTGTTTGGACTTTCTAATTCTAGATACGAGGCATGGGTGGCCTAGGTGTGATTTTTCTAGCCTGAATCAAATGGTTCTCAGCCCCTATGGAAAGGCTATAGGCTGCAGGCAAGGTTGTGCCCCCCATTGATTGAATCATCAAAGAAATATCAAGAATTTAAATCCCTAAGAAAATATAAGAAGGCACCTTCATCAGTGGGCTTTACTGTTGTTGGAATCTTTTCCCAAGTCCATTGAATTCTGAGGTTGAAGTCTGTTAACTATTCGTTTGGGGATATTTTGATCGTCATTAGTTGCTCCAATAAGGACAAGTTATCACCATTTTCCTAAAACTAGTTATGAAGATCTTTGCATAGCTGATTTCCATTCTAGATAGAGCTTGTCGGGAGACTCTGAACCATTTTGAAGATTTCCCTTTGAGTGAAGAGGTGAGGAACTTGTGTAATGTCCATCTCATAGATCTCATGGATTGTATAGACATTTACAATGTCTTGGACATGATCACGAGGAGAAGTTTGGTTTTCCTTGGTGAAAATGGGATGCTCTTTAATGTCTCAAATGGAACTGGGTTTTGTGCATTCAAGCGAGTGTAATGATGTGTTAGTGAAGTTAACATATGGATTTGGTTGTGCCATCTTGATTGGTTTAAGAACTCTAGTTGACTTGAACAAAAGGCCTTTGGGTGGGGGTCTTGACAAGGTTCTATTTTGTGGAGATGGATACCTTTGACCTCTTCTTCCCCTTCTTTCTCTACCTGGGGATAGGTGTAGATAAACAAATGTTCCTTCTTCCCTAGTTCTTGATCAGGTCTTAATTCTTCTCATAAATCCATGAGCTTGGACTCATCTTGAAACCCGTGAATTCCTACCTCTTTTGGAGTTTCCGGATGTGTAATTTCAAAGCTCCTTGAAATATGGAAGCTTACTTTACAAAGTGCACATCAATCTTGTTGTAATTAAAATGAAGACTTCTTCTCTAGTCCCACCGGCATGCCAGAACTGTTATCACCGAATCACAACACCCTTATGTTTACAAAAGTGCATATACTTGAGCTCACAGTGTGATTGGATAACATGGGTACTATCTCCAAGTTATGGGACTTTCTACTTGAGATAGACCTCCAGAGAAAGCTGGTTCTTTCTCCTAAACTACCTACCATAATCTACTCTAATGCAGGTAAGACTATCTTTCCTAATCTAACTTTCCAAGGGACCAAGGAGAGAAAATGCATGAAAATGAAAGCCTACACTAAAGCGGTGATACACCAGAAAAGGAGGGGTGTGAGAGTAGTCTTCCAATGCATGAGATACAGAAGCAAAGTGCACACTAGAAGGGGTGATGACAAGTTCTCCACAATCTAGCAAAATGCATTCACAACAACATCTCAAACATACACAATGATAATGGATCCTTGTAAGATCATAAAAATAGACACAATATTCTTGTAATGAAGGTTGAAAGGGAAAGAAGAGTGCAAAAAAACACAACAGGGGAAGATGCATCCACAAACTTGTATTTTATTGCTTCATGATATGCACAATTCAATCTATTACAAGATAAGGGCTGGATCACCATGCAAGGAGTCCACTACAAGGGCTTGTAGCACATTGGCTTCACAAATCAATTTTGATAGAGCTTTGCTACAACTAAAACTCTCCCTTTACAATGAGCCCAACACTCCAATTTATAGAAAAAAAAGAGAGAGAGAGAGAGAGAGAAGGGAAAATGGAAATCCCAAAATATATCCTTCAACCACTTGTAAGAGGAATTAAATGGAGTAAAATGATTGTATGTTACTTGTAAAAGGCTCCCCATACTATCCCAGGTGCTGCAACAGAGAAAGAATGATGACCATGCCTCTTAATTGCACTCCCAACTACCAAATAAAACATTGTCATGAACTGGACACATTTTATAAAAAAACCCATCTATTTCTCATCAAATATGGAATTTTATTTATTGTTTTGCATTGGGCTCAGAGCCACAATTCCAATGGTACCAATTTTGTGTGATTTCATTGAGAAATGCAAAAGTTATGACCTTCTGAGTGCGAGTAGCTATTTTGGGTCTGCATGAGCATTTTTGTCATTTGATGAGAATGAGCATTAACTGACTAAAGCTGAATATGTTTCTTATATTTAAATATATCTACCCTCATAAAAATTAATAAATCTATTTTTTTGATGTAGAGGACATCATGCTCATTTCAAAAAGTCCAATTTTATGAAAATCGGAGCTCGAGAGTCAAAATTTATGGCCATTTGAAGTTTGGGAGGTCAAACTTTGACTTTCCTCTTTGTTGTGGCTATTTCAGAAAAATCAGGTCCATGTGTCTAGATGTTCCTAGACACATTCTTCCGCATCGAACCGATTTGGGCTTCCTTATCCCCTACGCATCCGTGGCCGTGAGGGCCATTGACTTCCGCATTCACCGCATCCCATGGTCCCTTTTGTGGCCTTTTCACCTTTCACACCACACTCGCACGTGTCGACATGTCCTAACCATCTTAGAAAAAATCTCCACACCATCCATAATAGAATAAATTTCAGCAAATCATCTGATTCATGTCCCGTATATACTTTTGTCCTGGCTATCCCAGACCGCGTGGAACAAAAACTTCCACTTTTGCAAAATTTTCATACCTGCGGCCATTTTGGCTTTCCCGAGTCCCAACGTCCCAAACATTGTGGACACCTGGGACAAAAATTTATGATTTAGATGATTCCTTTGTATTTCAGCCCCAAACCTTGGTACAAAAACCTCGGTATGACCCACACTTTGGTATGACCCACGACTTCATTTTTTTTTTTATTTTTTCAAATTTTTGCTAGCTTGTTGGATTTTTCATTGGATGGGGAAGTTAGAGAGATACCAAAGGGACCCCAAAACATGATTTTAGGCCTTGAATCAATTCTACTTACTAGGACTAAATAATTTTGTACATGTTATCAAAATTACCTTGAGGGTGAATTTTGGATAACAAATTGTTCTTGAAATTCTCCTTGCTTTAATGAATCTAACAATCTTTCTAATTAATTTGTGTTGTTTTGGGAAACATGATGTTTTTATCTTGTTTAAATGTCTACAAATAGTTTTCCTTGTTCTTGTTGCAATCTTGCATCAAAATATTTAGGAATCACACAAATATCATCCTTATTGATAGTTTAGTAGCATTTGCAATTTTATTTTTCAAATGAGCTTTCATATGGCATTGAAAATAAGTAGTTTAAAATCACTTCACCTTCATTTGTTGATAGAGATTACTTGTAAGCCTTTAGGGGTAACTTAGGTGATTTGATTAGATATTTTGATGTTTAATTGAGTCCTTTAACTCAATATTTTGTGTTGAGGTCTCAAATATTTTGTGAAGAGTGAAAACCTGGGCCTCCATTTGTGTATCTCTTCTGGTTGAAAGAACATCCGACTATTTTGAATCATTTCATCGATATTTGTTCAAATGTTATAGAGGTTGTCAAAGATCTAGCATAGTCAAGTTTTCTTGTCAATATCCCACCAAAAATCATTCTAAACAACTAATACTACCCCATACTACCCCTGTTTTGACCTGTATACCCATAGAAGATCAAAATCCATTTGCTACAAAGTATGCAAAACAGATTAGGATTTTGAAATGTCTTTCAGTAACCCTTGCCTTGCACTAAAAGTATCTCCATAATCTTGGCATGACAACTTGTGAAAGTCATATTTGGAGTGTTGAACATATTTTCCAAAGGCTCCCTTTCATAGTATTTGCACAAACTGAGGGATATCTTCATCTCCTTCACCATTTGAGGGTTAAAAAATAGGTCCTCTTACCTTGGTTAAAAGGCACAACCTAAAATAGTTAGGATAAGATCAAGTCCTATTTGAGTGCTATCCATCTCTCCACAAATATGAGTTCCAGTTAGATCACATCCCTAGCTACAAAATGACATACATCATGATCTATCTGTCTTCAAGCTTCATGCCATATCTTTGATGTTTCTCAGACTGAAAAGGAGAACAAATTTGGGTACCAACACTAGTGGTGCCATTTCGAGGACTTGTTGAAAATATTTGAGATATTTGGATACATGTCAAACCCTGGTAATGTTTCTTACAAATGCTACATGTAAGTACATTGTTGAAGCATCATTTTATAATTAGATTTGTAAGAATTAAGTGAAGATATAAGTTCTTCCTGCAATTTTATCAATTTCCAGCAGTAGTTGCACTTCATTTGCATTTGTGGTTGATAGATTCAAGAAAAGGAAGGTCGATCTATAAATTTTTGCAAGATTTTCAGTGTTGATAGGTATTTGACAGAGTATTTTAGTGCATTTGCACAACTAGGGTGAAAGTCCTTAGTGGCGACTCCATGCTGATTTGATCTTGATAAATACTAGTGTCTTAGCTTTCTGTCATTTATTTTTGTGTTGCTAATCTCTACAAACTGGAAGGAAGAAGATCTCTCTTCAGGAGGGACCCAAGTAGAAAGTTATTTCAAGAATTGGGAAAGATAGTTTTAGAGGAAAGAAAAGTTTGGAAGGTTGTTGAAGGTTAGACATCAAGCAAAGGAATATCCATTGGTGAGAGAGATCAGCCTTTAGTAGAGGATTATCACTCTTCTTCCAGTGATTCTGATTCAAGCAATCCTCTCATAAACTTGTTTACTTCAACTAGTGAAGGTCCTTCTGCTGTACCTAGTGAGTTCCTTTTTCAAACTAAACTGTGTGTTTCAATTCTAGTCAAACTTTCTAAGAAAATCAACACCTACAAAATACCAATCTTATGAAACACATTTCTTAGCCTCAAAGACCTCTCACTCCTCATCATTTTGTTTCTCCTCCAGGATCACCACATCAAAATAAAATGGCTCAACCTAGACTTCCATTCATTGTTAACACCTTTGGTCCTATAAAATTTAGAGGAATGGATGGTTACCCAAATTTGTCCCACAAAATGTCAGGAATAGGTTGCCAAAGTTCAAAGGTAACAATGCAATAACTAGTGATCAGCATCTCAAACTTTTTGTTAACATGATGGAGGAATTTGAGATTGAGCATGAAGATGTGTATATTAAATTTTTTATTCATACACTAGAAGAGGATGCCAGGGGATTAGTACAAGGCTCTTCCCTCGATAATTTATTGATTCATGGACTAAAATGAGAATACATTTAGATTGCAATATGGTGACAAAACTGATCCTAGGTTTCTATTATCTAAATTTGAAAATATCAAGAAGAACCCCAATGAATCAGTTCATGACTTCAACACAAGGTTTAACAAAAATTTGAGAAGGATGCCTAGTTAATTTGAGGCCATGTGATCAGTCATGCTTGATCAAATATGCAAATGCATTTGACAAGAAGGTAGCCTATTACCTAAGAGACAAGAACCCTACCAATTTAAGGCATGCCTTTACCATGACACTATAGATTGAAAATAACATTAAGGTGGTTGGGAAACCTCTCAAGAGAGATGGTGTAAAGTTGATAAACCTAAAAAACCTCAAGCAAGCAAGAGTGTAGACTTGGAGGAAGTGGAGAAAACTTTGGTAGGGGCTGTCAAAGATATTTCCTACAAGTTGGCAAGAGCTGAGAAGCGGGTGGGTAGACTTAACAAGGTTAGAAAAAAGCACAAAACCATGACAGACTTTCCAATCATTCTATGGGTCATCAAAGGGAAGATGATAGAGGGAAAGGACCCATGTGGTTTGCAAATAGACATCCTCAAGCACATAAAGGAAGAGTGTTACCCTGATCACCTAACTATTAGGGTTCTTTATTGTTGAAGAAGTGGCCGATATTGATTGGTGTGATAGGTGTTTTCTACCCCATCCTCCATGTGAAGTGGACTAGAAAGATGGTGAAGCTAATAATGATGATGGTACTAATGATGATATTTGCATGGTGGGTTGTTCTTCAAGCTCACAAGAAGGAGAAACATCAACTGAGGTAATAAGTGCAAGGATAGATGCAACCTTTTGGGATTGCATCAAATGGGTACAAGTCTTTCTTCCCCCTCATACTCTTGAAGTTGATGTAGTGCAAGCTTTTGAAATTCCTAACAATGAATTTGAATACTTAAGAGCTTTGATGATCAAGAAGTATGATGGAGGTATACCTTTGGAGGAAGATAGACAATTGTTAATGAATGTTGTTGTGGCTCAAGAGAAAGAGTATAACACTAGGAGAAAGTTTTAAGGGAGTTAAGACTCAAAGCCAAACCTAAAACACCCTTACTTAAAAGTATTCCCAAAGAAGATCCTAGAAGAGAAACACCTGCCAAAATTTATGTTGTCCCAAGCCAAAATTATAGTCCTCATGACCAAACTACCAAGAATCCCTTACCATCTAATGAATTTATTTGTCTCCATTCCAATGTTGCCTTGCCAAAGAGTGTTCCATATGACATAGCCCAAGTATTGAGCCAAATCAAAGTGAGTGTTCCAATCATTGAGTTGCTTAGGATTCCTGAGCACAAGAAGAGAGCATTTGAGTACCTAGGTTTGAAAGAAGAAAAGAGTACTCCAAGCAGAAATGTAAACGTTGTTGAAACTCCTCCTCAGATCATTGCAGACCTTGAAACACCACCAGCATTAGAGGATCTTGGAGAAACACCTGAGGTATACTTGGGGACATCCTTGGTTGATTCCCAATTGAATGTTGATCCATTCTTCACAACTTTGATCATAAAGGATAGGCTACTTCACAATTGTATGTTTGATTCTGGTGCATCATGTAATGTCATGCCTCTAGAAGTCATGAATGAGTTGGATATCAAAGTGACAGCATCCTATGGAAATTGTACTACCATGGACTCAAGAGAAGTGTCGGTAGTTGGTTGTGTGAAGGGTTTGGTGGTGCAACTTGCATCTTATCCTGGGAGGAATTTAAAATTGGATGTTGTGATTGTTGATTGCCCTGCCAAATGGGGTATGATTTTTCAAGAAAGTGGGTTGCAAGTGTTGGTGGGAGTGTCCAAATGGATATGTATTTTTCCACCATTCCCATTGAGGGCAGCCTTGTTAAGCTCTATGGAGAAAAGAAGATGTTGCATCTAATTGAGGATCCAAACAATGCTTCTTATGAAGTATTATTTGTTGATGTTGATGTTGATAATTTTATTGGGTTTTCTGATGGTAAGGAGCACAAGATGGATCAGTCAAAGTTCCTTGAATAGGTAGGTTCTCCTTTGGACCTTTCTATTTGATGGAGCTTGCTCCAAATTTGGAAATGGTGCTGGTAGTGAAATTCTGATTTCTCTTAGCTTGGAAGAGTTTGTTTTTTCCTTCAAGCTTAATTTTGAATGTACTAACAACATTGCTAAGTATGAAGCCTTGTTGTTGGGTCTGAGAATTGCATGGAAGTATGGTGTCAGGAAATCATTGCAAAAGGATATTCAGAGTTAGTTATCAAACAAATAAGAAAACTATATGCTACAAAGAATCAGTGGATGAAATCAGTACAAACATGTAGTTTGGGATCTAATTGAGATGTTTGATTCCTTCAACATTGTGCATCATGATAGAAGTTTCAATTTTGTTGCTAACAAGTTGGCGATGTTGGGGTCAAGATTTGGAAATTTCACCATTTCACCTTATGTGAGTGCAATATTGAAGTGTTAACTAGGCCGCTTGTCCTGACAACATCAAACATTAGTGAGTGTTTAATGATGATGCTAAAGTGTAAAGGTTCTTAGAAAACCAAGGTGAGTTTGTGGATTAACATATTGATTTGGAACCATGGTGTGTACTTTGTTGATGGAAATTGGCAAGGATATTATTCAATTGAAGACTAACACCATTCCTAAAGGTCTTGGTGCACTTGAGTCAAATTTAAACAATGCTGATTACATCATCAATAGAAAAATGTCTTCCTCAAGGGATGTGGAAGAGCATAACTTGGGCACTAATGATAAACCAAAAATATTTTTGTTGGGTAGAAATCTAAACAAAAAAGAAAAACAGTCCTATATTCAACTATTGAAGAAATATCAGGACTATCTTGCTTGGTCTTATTCAGAGCTGAAAGCATACAGAGAAGACTTGTTTAGTATGATATTCATCTTGAAACAAATGCCAAGCCCTTCAGACAAAAGTGGAGGCCAATAAATCCACTCCTCTCCATGAAAATGCAAGATGAATTGAAGAAATTGAAGGAGGGAGGGATCATTCAGCCCACAAGGTATTCATCTTGGGTTGTAAACCTTGTGCCAGTCAGAAAGAAGAATGGAGATATCAGACTTTGTGTAGACTTCATAAATATGAATAGAGCTTCATTGAAAGACAATTATCCTTTGCCAAACATGGAAAACATGCTGCAGTTAGTGACTAGATCTGAATTGTTTTCCACCTTGGATGGTTTCTCTAGCTACAATCAAGTTGTTGTCAAGGAGTCAGAAAGATTTAAAACTTCCTTTACCACTCCTTGGGGAACATATGTTTATGTAGGAATTCCTTTTGGACTTATGAATGCTAAAGCTACTTTCCAAAGGGAAATGGATGTTGATTTTGTTAGTTACATAAATGACTTCATTGCAATTTATCGGGATGATGTGATTTGTGTTTTCAAGAGTAGAAAAGATCACTTTCAGCACTTAGAAATAAGGTTGATCAGATGTAGAGAATTTGGAATCTCTTTAAATCCAAAGAAGTTCCATTTGGGGTGTAGAAGACCAAGCTACTTGGTCATATTGTTTCAAAGGCTGGTGTCATGATTGACCTTGAGAGGGTAGAAGTAATGGACAAGGTTCCAATTCCAAGAACAAAGAAGGGCATCCAATCCTTCTTTGGGTAGATCAACTTCATTAGAAGGTTTGTGTCTAATTTTTTTGAATTGACTCTTCCTATTACATGCATGTTAAAGAAAGACCAAGTTATCAAATGGGAGGAGGCTGCTATTTAGGATTTTGAAGGAATCAAAGAAGCATTGAAACATGCACCTATCTTGGCAGCTCCGAATTACAAGAATCCTTTCCAAATCTTCTCCTTTGCTTCTAAAAATACTATTGCATATGTTTTTCTGCAAAAGGATGAAGATGGGGTTGAGAGGCCTATTGCATTCTTTAGTAAGGCTTTATAAGCTGCTAAGTTAAAGTACACAATCATGGAAAAACAACCATTTGCCTTTGTGAAAGCAACAAAGGTTTTCAGGTCTTATATCTTAAGTTCAAAAGTTGTTTCTTATGTTCCCCACACCATGGTAAAAGACATCTTATTAGAGATGGAGATATCAAGTAAAAGATGTAGATGGGTGAACAAACTATAGGAGTATGACATGGACATCCAAACCACAAAGTTGGTAAGAGGTTTGGGTCTTGCTAAGCTCATGGCTAAGAGAAACCTGTAGATAATTTAAGTGAATGAAGTAGAGGAAGAAAGGTAGATGTTCTTGATAAGTTGGTAAGTTGAGTGGTACAAGGATGTAATATTTTACCTCGACACCTATGCTTTTATGATCATTTGAATAAAAATCATAAAGAGCCCTCAAGCTAGCTTCTAAAAAATACATCATTATTGACTTTGGGCTAGCTTGGAAGAACCTTGAAGGTGTCCTTTAGAAATGTGTAACTAAAGATGAAGCTCCAAAATAGTTGTTGATTTCATGGGGGAGTTTTTGGAGGACACTTTTTTGGAAAGGTTACAACACACAAAGTTTTAAAGTTAGTTATTGGTGGCCTACTCTCTTCAAAGATGCAACCATGTTGGTTAGAAACTTTGAAAGCTACCAATGTTTTATGGAAGAATGAAAGCTTCATCCTCCCTTCCTTTGCATCTGTATCAATTGAAGCTTCTTTCAAAAAATGGGGAATAGACTTCATTGGTGAGATTTCAAACCCTTCTAGTGCTTTGGAGATAGGTGGACTCTTGTATCCACAAATTCCTTCACCAAGTGGGTAGAGGAAATCCCCCAAGAAAGCAACACACCAAGTGTTATGGACTTCTTGTTGAATCATATCATATGAAGATTTGATGTGCTAGTAAAAATTGTTGCTAATAATGCCATGTGCTTCAGAGCTAAACCCTTGATGGAAATGTGCAAGGAGTATGGAACCAATCTGACTTATGCTTCAAAATATAACCCTCAAGGAAATGGATAATGAGTCCAACAATAAGAACTTATTTAAGATCATTAGGAGACCTTGGAGTTGAATAAGAGAAAATGGGGTGAACAACTGAAATTTTCAATTTGGGATTATAGAATTAATCCCAAAAGAGTTCTAGTAAGAGCCCATTTGAGTTGGTGTATGGAACTCAAGATTTGCTACCATTACATCTGCAATTATCTTCATTTTAGTTTGTTCAAAAAATTGAAGATCAAGAGGTCAGTCCATATGAAGCAAGGATTAATCAGATTGTTGAGTTGGATGAGGAAAAAAGAGCCTCCCACCAAAGGCATGTCAGATTTAGAGAGAATTTGAAGAGGTTGTTTGACAATAAGGTCACTCCTAGGGTCTTCAATGTTGGAGATCTGGTTTTGTTATGGGATAGCAGAAATGAAGATAAGGGAAAACATGGTAAATTTGATGCATTGTGGATGGTCCCTTACTCCATTGATATCAACATTGGTGAAAACACCTTTTCTCTCAAAGACTTAGTGTTATCAAAATTCACCATAAGGGGTAATTTGATAACATGCATCGAGAATATTCAAGTTTGGCACATTGATTGATTCAGAGCAAACATCATGTTTCGAGGTTCCCTCAGATATTTTCCTAACTCCTGGCAAAGAAGGAAGGAGCAAGCTCGAGAAAATGCAAAAAGGTTCAGTAAAGGTGAGTAGATTGATCCATGAAAAATCATGAAAATTGGCTAAGTCCTGCTCAAGAAAGTATTTGGGACATCCAGGACACAAAGGCGCAAACCTGCCGGTTCACGTGAAATCAGCACAAACAGCCCGCTAGCAACAGGGACATCTGGGACAAAAGTACGCGGCGGGCGCGAAATGCCGGTTCGATCGAGAGAAAATCCCTATGCTTAACCATTTCGGGACGAATGGACACAAAGGCGTGAACCGCCCATTTTTGGCGAAATGAGCACATGAGTGATACCCAAAGCAAAGTGGGACAAGTGGGACGCATGAGGTATGAATCGCCATTCATGAAATAAGCACAAGGAGCACAAAGCATTTGGGGCACTAAGGGCCAAATGTACGCGAGGACGCGTGGGGACGCGAAATGGGTGAATAATAATTACATTAGGTTCGTCGGGACAGAAAGACAAAGTACGCGAGGGATGCGTGGGACGCGAAAGTGCGAAATGGGCGAGGACGAGAAGAGGAAAAGTCAACGTTTGACTCGCGAAACTTAGTATTGCCATAACTTTTGACTGAGCTCGATTTTCACAAAATTGGACTTTCTACGGAGCTGAAGAGCACGACGTCCTCTATGCCACAACCATTGGATTTCTTATTTTTGATGAGGTAGATATATTTAAATAAGAGAAATATATTCGGCTCGAGTCAGTTAATGCTCATTCTGTCAAATGAGTGAGAAAACGCCGCGCCAGACCCAAAATAGCTGCCCGCTCGAGAAGGCCATAACTTTTGTATTTCTCAATGAAATTGCACAAAATTGTTACCGTTAGAATCATGGTTAGAGACCGATGCAAAACAATCAAGAAATTCCATATTTTATCAGAAATTAATTGAGTTTTTAAGAAAACGTGGCCAGGTTCAACAAAATGTTTTATTTGGTATAGGTGGGAGTGCAATTAAGAGGCATGGTCATCATTCTTCTCTCTTGCTGCAGCACATGGGACAGTATGGGGAGCCTTTTTTGCAAGTAATATACAATCATTTCACTCAATTTAATGCTTCTTACAGGTGGTTGAAGGATAGATTTCGGGATTTCCATTTTCCTTCTCTTTTCCTTCTCTTTTTCTATAAATTGGAGTGATGGGCTCATTGTAAAGGAGAGAGTTTTTGGGTAGCAAAGCTCGCCAAAATTGCTTTGTGAAGCTTGAGTGAATCACATCATAAGAATTGTGAGCCCTTGTAGTGGACTCCTTGCATGGTGATCCAGGCCCTTATCTTGTAATATAACCCCCGAGGAAATGTGCATACCAGGAAGCAATAAAATACAAAGTTTGTGGATGATCTTCCCCCTTTGTGTTTTCTTGCATTCTTCTTGCCCCTTTTATCTTTCTACAAGAATATTGTGTCTATTGTTATGTTCTTGCAGGAATTCACTAACATTGCGTATGCTTGGAATATTGTTGTGAATGCATTTTGCTAGATTATGGTGATCAAGCTGTCATCACCTCTTCAGTGTGCACTTTGCCTCTGTATTTCACACATTTGGAGATTACTCTCACACTCTCCTTTTCGGTGTATCACCGCTTTAGTGTTGCTTTCATTTTATGTATTCTCTCTCCCGAAAGGAAATTTAGATTAGAATAGTTAGCTTACCATGCATTAGAGTAGATTGTGGCGGGTAGTTTAGGAGCAGAACCAGACTTTTGTTGTGAGGTCTTTCTCAAGTAAGGGCAAGTCCCACAACTTGGAGATAGTACCCATGTTATCCAATCACACTTTGTGAGTTCAAATACATGCTGGTGGTCTTTACCTTTTTTCTGATAACACTTAGATGGAGAATTTATTAAACTACCTATTAATGGAAGGAATCTAAAGCATTTCTTGGATTAATCCCCAAATTTGAGATATGCGCCACTTTTATAGTGTATAGTCTTCATTTTTTTCTCTATTTTTGTTGTTTTTTTCGGTTTGTGGTTTTTCCTATTCTTGGTGACCATTTTTTTTCGATTGGGTCTTGTTTTTCTACCCGATTTCATGAATTCGTTTGCCAAATGGATTATTTTGGAACTTGGTCTACTTTTTGTTCTTATGGCACTCACTAGGAGTGACCATCCCCGAGCAGAGCTGATGTTGGTGCCCATTTTGATCCTCTACCATTTTTCTATGTTTCGCCTTTGCTCTTAGTGCTCTACTGGAACATTTTTCCTCATGAGATCGATAATGTGAAGTTGTAGCTCCATTCTTGTGCATTGGATTGTTTGCAAACTCATTACCTTTCCCTAATTTGCTAAGGAGAAATGTGTTTTGCCCTAATTTTTCCTGTTCAAACACCTATGCCATTTTTCCCATGTTTTCCCAACCTTTGGAGCTCAAAATTGTTCATTTTACACATATTTTCCCTCAAATATCTCTTTCCATGGTCATAAATTTCCTAAAAAAACTTTCCATTTGTCTTTTGATTGAAAAATTCTTCACCCACGAAGGAAAAATTGATTTTGGGCATCCCTGGCATTTTTGTGTTTTTTGATAGTCAAACGGGCGTCATTTGCCTCTCAAATTCATCTTGACATTCTAGGGCATCACGTTGAAAACTTTTGTGTCTTTTGATGGTCATACGGGCATCTTTTTCCCATCAAATTTTAGCTAAAAATATTATCCTTTGTGTCCGTTTTTGGTTGGACAAGGTTCGGCGGGTCTACTCGAAAAACTTAACATTTTTTGTGTTTTGGAAAAAAGTGCAAATTTCCCTCGCAACTCTGTAGGTCTACGAGGAGGTATATGTGTGTATAAGCGAGTAAAAGGAAAGATTAGGCGGGTCTTTTTGTGCCATAAGGTATTTTGGAAAATAGAGTTAAGGTACAAAGAATGGAACACGTTGTGACTTTAGAGTGTATGCCCATAATAAAATAGAATGGAACATGTGGGAACTTCATGAGATAGACCCTAAACGAATCAGAGGTGGACACATGTTATGTTTTCATCAAAATTGGATTGAAGGTAAGAGCCTGGACACGTGTCATGTTTTCATCAAAAGCAGGATGGAAGGCTAGTAGAGGACTTAGAAATTTTTTTCTTTATGGCGAAAGGGGAAAAATTTGTGAAAAAAGGCCATGCGGGTCCATTAAGCCTATCTAGAGAGGACACATGGTAGGATCGGGGCCGGAGAGAGTGCGGGAGCCCAAGAAGGTGAGATTTGAAACTTTTGAAATTTTTGAGGAGTTGAGTAAACTTTAAAAGGAGGAACGCAAGCCCACGTGCCGAGTCGGTGATCGCCATGTATCAAGCACAGAAGCGGAGGTACGGGTCACGGGAAAATTGTGAAAATTTTCCTTTTTTTCCAAAAAAGGTGGAAATGTTTAGAATTGAGCCATGATTCCAATGGGGCCCACTTTGTGCCATGTGTCAGCGCCAAATATCAAGGGCGGAGGGGTGGAGAAATATGTCAAATTTTTACCATTTTCCAAAAATGTTAAAATGTCAAAAAGTGATCCCAAACCCATTTCCAATCACATTGTGACACGTGGAGGGCTCAAATTGAAGGGAGAAAGGAAAATCAATGGTAACTATGCATTTTTTAGTTTGGCCACCATTTTTGCTCCAAGAAGTGTGGAAATGTGATTTTTGCATCAATTTTCACCAAATTTTTAGCGAATTCATGTCATTTTCACCTTCAAGGATCAATGGAATCAATTTGAAAATTCAATTTGCAGATCTAAGGTACTTTTGAAATGAAATTTTGTTTGGGCTCGAGCAAAAATGTGAAATATCAAATCCAAAAGTTGCAGAGTAAAATTTTGGAGGGAAAAAGATGAAATAATGAAAGGAAGGGGGTCTGCATGCTTTGAAGATGAAAAATGTGCCTCCAAAATGGATAATGATGTGAATTTTGCAATGATTCACCTTTTTGAGGCACCTGGAAACTTTTTGAACATTTTTCTGTTAGATGTCCCTTTCTACAAATCATGAGTGAATTTGTAACAAACTAAGATGCCATAGGATATTATTTTCTTGGGAAAGAAGGATCAAATGTAATAGAGAGATATATAATGCATGTTTTGGAGACATGCAAGGGGTTGGTAAATTGAAAATAATGAGAAAATTTTGAGAGAATATCATCTTCGAGAAACCCTCCAAAAAACCTAGTTAATGTCTTCTATGTTATATCTTCATTCATGTTGAGTTGGTTACAAGTGTATAGCCATCACACACTCCGAGATTGTTCTGAAATCTCTCCCTAATGATGAATCTAACAAGCTTTTGAATTAATCTATTTTATTTTGGGCAATATGATGTATGTTATCATGTTTAAATGTCTGTAAACAATTTTCCTTGTTCTTGTTATAATCTTGGATCAAAATATTTAGGAATCACACAGATCTCATCCTTATTGATAGTTTAGTGGCATTTGCAATTTTATTTGTCATAAGAGCTTTCATCTGGCATTGAAAATAAGTAGTTTAAAATCACTTCACTTTCATTTGTTGATAGATATTTCTTGTAAGCCTTTGGGGTACCTTAGGCATGATTTGATCGAGAGATATTGATGTTTAATTGAGTCCTTTAACTCAAGCTTTTGTGTTGAGGTCTCAAAATTATGTGAAGAGTGCAAACATGGGCCTCCATTTTTGTATCTCTTCTAGTTGAAAGAACATCCTGACTATTTTGAAGCATTTCATCTTATAGTTGTTCAAATGTTGTAGAGGTTGTCAAAGATTTCACATAGTCAAGTTTGTCTTGTCAATATTCCACCAAAAATCATTCTAAACAACTAATCCTACCCCATACTACCCTGTTTTGACCTGTATACCCATAGAAGATCAAAATCCATTTGCTAAAGTATGCAAAATAGATCAGGATTTCAAAATGTCTTCAGTAACCCTTGCCTTGCATTGAAAGTATCTCCATAATCTGGGAGTGACAACTTGTGAAAGTCAGATTTGGAGTGTTGATCATATTTTCCCAAGGCCCTTTCATACTATTTACAAAAACTAAGGGATATCTTCATCTTCTTCACCATTTGAGGGTTACAAATTAGGTCCTCTTACCTTAGTTGAAAGGCACAACCTAAAACAATTAGGACAAGATCAAGTCCTATTTGAGTGCTATCCATCTCTCCACAAACCTAAGTGCTACTTAGATCACATCCTCGACTACAAAACGACATACATCATGATCTATCTATCTTCAAGCTTCATGACATATCTACGATGCTAATCGGACTAAAAAGGAGAACAAATTTTGGTAGTGCTTTTTTTGTGTGTGTGGTTTTGTTTTGTTTTGTCTGAGTGTGTGTTTTTCAATAAAATGTAGAGAATTTTCAAGTTTGGTACCTCTTGAATTAAGAAAATTGTGAGGATCAAAATAACTAAAGTAGTGCTTGGATCTTGATAAAGGGTTTATGTAAATCCTAGAAACTACCAAAGTATATAGATGAGACCTCATGTCACCTTGAAGTTCATGCTTAGCCAAAGACTAAAAACAATAAGGGTTCATGGTAATATGGGAAACAAGAAACCGAAACAACCAAAGGTTTTAGTAGAGAGATATACTCATGATACTAAGGTTTTAGTAGAGATATATACTCATGTAAGTATATTTTTACCATGTTTTTACTATGGGGTCCACTATTTTGAAATATAATGTTTAATAAACAATCTATGAAGGAGGAAATGTTGAAAAAACTAACCACTTATCCATTTTTATGTAAACCGGCCTAGTTAGTTACCTCTAACATGAAAGTTCTCATCAAATTATTTACTCATTCTGTATTTATTGGAATTTTTTTCCTTGGTAATTTACTTGACTTTTTCTACACTCTTGTCATTTTCTAATGAGGTCTTAGTATTAGACTACTATTCATATGATTCCTAAGAGATAAAACTAGAAATTGACAACTATCTTTCCCCTTTTCTCTTTGTTTCATGTCTTTTTCTTGCCTCTTACACCCTACATCCCACTCGTTACATTTTTTTTATTTATATTTTATGAATTTAGAAACCAAAACCTAGATGACTTCGACCCCCTGAGGGTACCGCAAACATCTCTTTATTATACATGTTCCTTTGGGCATCTTTTATCTTTTGGGAATATTATTTTCATATGAGTTGGCCTTCTAGTTGTTAATTGTGAAATTAAACCAATGGATACATAGAAATATAAATTTATGTGACCGTTATAGAGGAAAAATATCTAAGAATATACTATCTCCACCTATGTTTGCATCCAAAACACATTGTAATAGCATCAAAGTATCCATCGATAAATCACTCAAGGGACAAGGGACTACAATGTTTTCATACATGCATAAGAGGGAAGTACATTTTGAAATCGAAATATCTATGTACATTTCTATATCTAGATATTTCTCTCTATCAAATGCATGTTACACAAGAGACACCTATGGCATGACTCACACACACACACACACACGAGAACTACATGAATTGTTAGATGTAGTGAAATTATTGGTTGCATAAAACACATTGTACCAAGAGCATCAAAGTATCCATCGATAAATCACTCAAGGGACAAGGGACTACAATGTTTTCATACATGCATAAGAGGGGAAGTTCATTTTGAAATCGAAATATCTATGTACATTTCTATATCTAGATATTTCTCTCTATCAAATGCATGTTACACAAGAGACACCTAGGGAATGACTCTTCACACACACACACACGAGAACTACATGAAGTGTTAGATGTAGTGCAATGCTTGGTCATAATTTCACTCTATCATGTTACCACCAGGCTCATTCCAACTCACCATTTACATATTTTTATTTCTAGCATTTAATGCATTTTGAGATTTTACAGGTGAATTCTATGAGAATATTGTGACACACATGTGATCAACAATGAAAGTTAGTGAACATATTTTGACACAAAAAAACTAGTTTCATTCCGAGGTCTTTCGTAGTCAAGGTGGACTAGAAGTAGTCACTAGTGCACAAGCACTCCTAACCTAATCTAGACACCTTAGTTGGGCATATCCAATAGTCCTATAATTATCTAAGATCATTTCTGACAATAGTTTCCTCCCCTATTCATCATTCTTCCCATCCGACATAATTCACGATTACTTATGAAAACAACTAAGCATTCTATCCCTTCTCTTGTACCAAGGGTTTAAATTTAATTTAGCTTATTTCTAGAAAATGGGACAGATATCCCAATTTAATACAATAACTTACTTGGTAGGCCATGACTTCAAGCTATTGAGACAGTTCCTTCTGCGGTCTACCGATGTGTTAAATTCTTACATGAAGGATTTGAATATACAATCCTCATTAATCACATCCCATTCAAATATTTCCTTCAAGATCCAACAACTGCGATTATCTAACCCAACTCATGTTACTATGCATCGAACCTATGACCAAAAACTCATAGATTATCTGAAAATTTTTCTCGCACTCGAAGGAAATTTTCATGATTTCGACATCATTCCATCAAATTCAATATCACCCACTCCTTCTAATAAAGTTATGATAACTTATCGGGGGTCTTTCCATACATTCAACACCATGCAACCTACCTTTTCTTCTCATAAGAAACCTTCATCTACCTTATTTCCTTTCACATGCACGCTCTTCATAAATAATACTTATGGCCACATATTACATTCGATCTTTTTTCTCTTACATTATTTGCATATATGATGGATTGGCTCGAATTGGATTCACACTTAATGATCTTTTCCCTAACCTCATTCACCCCATATTTATCATGGATATGTTTTAATTACTGTTGTTTATATTTATCATGTTTCTCATCTATTAGTGTTTTTTTGCACGCACTTCTCATGATTTTCTTCTTACTCTGGAGCAGTCCTAGCTTGACTAGATTGGTGGCATTTTCGAGCTTGATCATATCAATGATAATTCATTCCCCATGCCCTTCGTCTAAATTAATGTTTTCAATGTTTAATTTCTCATCTATTCACAAAAATTAACTCACTTGTATGCACATGGACACCCACTAACCCCTTTCACTATTGAATAATACACAATGGGAATGTATAATTTATGACGTAATGGATCTTTATTTGAGAAAATACATACTATCACTTATCACATATCTGATGCATCTCCATTTGAATTCAACCATGACAATGATGATTTCTTAAATAATGTCACTTGAGTCTTCTCTACCTCATACACTTGGGGGAATCATGATTACTCTCCCTCCCTTTTCTAGCATTATCGGGTGTCGACATTTATTCTATTACACTCTATCCTTTGCATCTAATCTCTCTTACATCACACAAATGTTAATATGAAAAACTTATATCTGCACTACCCTATGATGCACTTTAGATCCACGGTTCATACTTGACTACCGAGGGTCTAAATCTTAAATAAACCTCACCACACTCACACTTTTTTATGTTATATGCTTCATTGATCAATCTTTCTAGTCCACACAATTCAAACCATTTCCCGATGACACACTCTTGTTCTATGGTTCATTCTTAACCATTTAGGGAATTTTATAAATGAACCTCTCCTCACACTAATTCCCATTTAATCTGAGGGCATGCTTTACTCTAGCACACTAAGTTTCCATTTCATTCCATCTCACTTTGAACTCACAACATTGTGCATATTTTGGCTTCATATAATCTTACTTTCTTATACTAGTTACATGTACACTTTATTTTGCATGTCGGATGGTACATTGTATATCATTATATATTCTTTATACACATACGTTTTCACATGGTATTTAGTTGTGAATGCATACCATACTTCCTATGGATTCTTGGCATTGTACCTCTTACCATTCTTATACTAGCTCATGAGGGCATCTACATTGATACACATCATAGGTGTTATTACTTTATTTTATGCTACTTCTTATCCTTTGTTATGTTTGTGGAGCCTATTTCCATGTTAGAGTATGGTACACCTTCCATGTGTTACACTCGGGTATTCGGGGGGTTCGGGGTTAAGCCCCGATGAAAAGGGTTCGTGGGGCAAAGCCCCACAAATTTTCATGGGTGGTTCATTAACCCATGGGTAACACCGTTATGGGCTGTTTTTGGGCCCATGGTTTTTTCGGTCTTTTGCCCATTGTTTTGATACCCATGGTTTTTGCCCTTGGTTTTGATACCACGGTTTTGTATCAAAGCCTGCAGCATGGGTTGTCTATTTATATGGTCTTATGCATATGATAGATGCACAAGCAAATGTATTACGAGATGTGTTTTGAATTCGGGTTTGAATTCTCAGCAGAGTTTGTTGAGCATAGCTCCAAACGGATCTGGGTATTGTATTGAGAGAGTGAAGGCTTGTAATAAAATCGAGCATAGTGATTCTTGGTGGGACGTAGCCCAAATTGGGTGAACCATGTTAAATATTGTCTCTCTGTGTTGTGTTATTTATTCTGCACTTTTATTTGAGATCGTAATAATTTACGCATATTAGTTTCTCTTATTGCGATTCGTGAGGGATTATTCCGCATATTTTATCTTTTATTTCCTAACATCCTTACTATCACACTACTTTATATAGGAACATATGTGCTTTGACATATTGTTAATCTTTCTAACCTGCTAATGGGTGCTTCATGTGTAACATTTGTCCTAGTGGATCTATTTTCTACAATGGTTATATATTACTTTTCTTGCTACTATTTTCCTTTGTTTTCCATTGTTTATGAGCTTTTCCCCATTTTCTGTGTGCACATTGTATAATTTTGGAAGCTTCATCCCTGATTTTCTTGTAACATTGTGAGTATCTCCCATGTTTGAAATCCTCTTTTTGGTATACATTTTATTCTTTCTTGTTAAATTATAATTTATCTTATGTGTGTAATTGTTTTGATTGTACTTACACATATTTCTAGTCAATTTCTTTTCACGTGCCTTGGTTTCAACCATACACATTCCCTCTCCCCTATAGGGCTATAGTTTTAGATCAATTTCAAGTCGTATTTTTTGGTGCGCATAGTCCTATCAATGGTGTATGCACCCAAAATGATGGGGGCATACATTGGGGGAATCAGTTACCCCATTCAACAATAGACATCCACCAGTTTAGACCTACATAGTATAAGAAGAAACTAGTCTTTTGTTACAAAAATGGCCCAAAATCTAGCTTGGGTATCCGGTTCAAGATAAACAACAACACCCAAATACAAACATGAGTGTCTTGTGCTATGACCGGTGGTAGCTACTAATTTTTTTTTCTAAGATCAACATAATTTTTAGTAATTTACACATTAGTTTTCAAAGAATAGGAATAGTCCTTAAATAATTAACATACATTATATTTCCTTTTAAATTTGTTTTAGATAAAATTGGATCAACATAGATCGAATTGGAACAAAGTAGGATCAAACCATCTATAATGGTGTATAAATATTTGAAAAGTAGTTAGGTTTGGATAATAACACTAGAATTTATCCATAACACTTCATTTTTGGTGGCATGATATTCCCAAAACCTCATGCTTGGCATGAGATCACCTAAAAACTTGTTCTTGGTGTGAGATCAAAAAAATTGTTCTTCTATAGTGATCTAGGACACATCAGTAGCATTTTAACTAATCATGGATCAGGTGCACATGTTCTATTTCAAATTTTTACATACATGGATCAAATTTTTCATATACATGAATTTGACTACTATTTTTTTCTTCTTTTTTAGGTCCGTCCTTATGAAAAGAAAAGTATCAAGCAAAACATAAGTGTGAAAACAAAAAAATATAAAACATAGTACACACATTATTATTTTCACCCCTAAGGTCACTTCCTCTTTCCTATATTATCTTCCAAATTTCATATTTAACATGCTTTAATTTTCGATCTACATGGTTATTAGGTAGGCATACCTTATAAAATTTATGTTATTGAGTGTTCACTAAACAAATTAAAGTTGGGGACAACATAGACGATAAATTATGCACATTAGGTACATTCTAGGTCCTAGTGACATACTACAATTCATATGATTCCTAAGTGAAAACTATCAATGTCACAACCATTTTTGCCTTTTGTCTCGTGTTTCATATCTTGTTCTTTGCATCTTACACCCTAAAAACTAGTTTTTACTTTTTTCTTTATCTTTTATGACTCGGACACCGGCCCGAGGTGCCCTCATCCCCTCTAAAGCAAACCCCCCGAGACCTCTCTTTATTTTAATCTCTCCTTTTGAAATATTTTATCTTTTGGGCATCTTATTTTCAAATGGGTCATCCTTTGAGTTGTTAATTGTGAAATTAAACAAATAGAATCATATAAATATAAATTTCTATGACCATAATAAAGGACCACACTCTAATCATCTACTATCACCATCTAATTTGGTATCTAAAAGGAATTCTAAGACAATCAAAGTATCCATCTAGCAATCACTCAAGGGAAAAGGGATTGCATTTTTCTACATACACGCATAAGAGGGAAGTTCATTTTGACATCCACACATCTATCTTCACGCTACATCTATAAATTTCTTGTTATCAAGTGCATATTACACAAGAGCCAACTAGGAATGATTCTTTCACACACAAACACATGAGAACTACCTTACATATAAAATGTAGTGCAACTCTGAGTCGTAAGTTCACTTTGCTAGGTGACCACCATCATTAGTCCGACTCCCCATTTTTATATTTTTATTTTTCAAATATGATGTGTTTTAGGTTTTTGTAGGTTTTCTATTTCTATAAAGGTTACAAGAAAATTTGGTGGGCATCATGCATCACACATGTGATAAAAATAAAAGGTTAGAAAACAACTTGTGAAACAAAAAAAATCACTTTCTAGATTGTTCCACAATCACATGCACCTTGAACTTGTCACTAGTTTCTATGACCCCTTACTTGATCCAAGCACCACCAGGAATATCCAATGTTTGTACAATTTTATTATCTCGTTTGTGATATTTTTCTCCTCGTGTTCATCATTCTTACTATATTTCATACTTAAGGATTGATTATTAAATCGATACGTATTTTATCCCTTCTCTTTCACCTAGGTTTCAATTTCAACTAGCATATTTCTAGGGTTAGTGTTGAAAATTTTTGCACTTGTGTAAAAATGGGAAACTCAAAACTTTATTTTTGAGGGAAGGCATTGATGAATGAACCTAACTATGGGAAAAGTCATAGAGTTTTATTGTGTTTTCAGTTGTAGTGATTAATTGACAACATGCAATCTCGCAACTCACATAGGATTCCATTCCATGTTCATCTTTAGTAAGGAAACAAAGAATCCTTGGAGGACCAATGCATTAGCTTCATCAAGGTGGGAATCACAACTTAGGTGAGATGTTAAACAAAAACAACAAATAAGGCTTCATTTTACATGCATAAGAGTTCATTATTAAGTTATAGGTACATAAAATTTCATTATTTCTTCATGTTTAAATACTATTAATCATGTGATTGAGTTGTTTATTTCATTATACAATCAATACATATCATAAAAGATTAATGTAGATTAAATTATATAACTTATTTATAGAAATTAATTTCATTTATTCATGAAGAAATTTAATGTTTCCCACACAAGTTGTGGGATGTAACTTATAGCTACTTAAATAAGAGATACATTTGCATAAAGCTAAAAAAAAAGGAATGTAGAAGGAACCCATCATTTCCTTGAGGTTTCCTCTTGGTCTTTATTATTCCAGATTTAGATCCTTTATCTTTATCTTCTTTGCATCATTCCACTGACAATGGTGTACCTGAAAGAGTATTAAGAAAACTATCATTTTAAGCTCATGGTTAAATCTACGTGCCTATGTTATTACCATCATGAAAATGAATCTCCTAAGATCAAGAGGCATAAGGTACATAAAATCTGATATAGAAATGAAAAGTACTATCTTGCAAAAGCACATATGATTCTCAAAATCAAGACAGACAAAGAGAAAATAGAGAAATTGGTACCTATGGAATACAAGAGAGGATAAGGCATATTATTTTATAATTATTTATTTTAAATGTGTTGGTATAGGTAAAAAGGAAAAGAAAGTATTGACTATTGTATTCATGAAAACTAAAACAACTTTCTAAGAAATCAAGTATTGATGATACATAACAAGAAGAAATCATTGCATAATACTTTATGAACATTCAAATCAAAGTAATGCATATATTCCATAAATTCTCTAATGTTATCATTGTTTTAGTTCATATTGAAATTATAAGTATAGTCCTAGAATATGAAAGTATCAAGGTTACAATATAAGAAAAAGACCTTACAAGCCATATGCACAATTGAAATAAAATAAAGTAAAAAAAAATTTTTGTGTGTACTCATCAAAAGGAGTCAAATGTTTTACATCATAATACGTCATAAATTTCAATCTAAGATAAATGATGAAACATTCTTATGGTACCAAGAATCCTAAGAGTAGTCTCAGCTTCAACATTTAAGAGAAAATTTTAGAAATGAACTCAAGGAACATCAAGGCTAAAGGGCACCAACATGAACACTCAATAGAAAGAAGATCAATATTCTCATAAGTATGAAGTACAAATTACAAATATCAAACAATGTAGAGAGAAAGGATTCAGAACAAAATAAAAGAGAATCTATAAGTAACTCATGCTTTATCCTATAATGTTTAACAAGAAGTGCATTTTACTTATCGAAGTGCAAGTTATTAGAAATTCATGAGTGAAGAATATTATTTACAAATAAAGCTATAGTTATCCAAAAGGGATGAAATGAATATATGTAAATTTGTACTTATAAACCAATTTTAGAGATAAATAAGAGCTCAATAAGGTGTTAACTCTAGGTGTTTAACTTTAAAGACTTTGAATATATATTCTAAGGATCAAATTGTTCAAACAATACTCCAAATGCAAAGTTCAGAAACACAAATTAAGAGAAGAATGCATTTTGAAGACATTTTCAACACCTCAAAGTTACAAATTTTCAGAACCAAAAATTTCCTTCTCCACATCAAGCCTTCAGGAAATAATGAGATCAAATTACAACAAAGGAGATTAAAGTACATGCTTACAACAAATGAAGTAAAACAAAGCTATACAATACAAGATAAGGATAATAAAGTATGAGCCATACAAATATAGAAGGTAGATTCTAAGCTTTCCCCTTCCTACCAATCAAATATAGAACATAATAAAATTTCAAAGTGATTCCTAGAAGCTTTACAAAAGGATACAAAGTGAGCCTCCAGTTTAAACCCAGTTCACCTAATAAGCTAAGTGTAAAGAGGCTAAGTTTAAAAGAAATACACAAAATTAAACCACATCAAGCTATTAAATCCATATAATGCATCCTTAAAGCATACAAAATATAAATGAAACTCCAAAGATAAATACCCTCAATAGAGTTATACAAAGGTAAACAACTAAATACAAATTTCCAAAACCAAAAGTGGGTTGATGTAAAGATTGAATGATGACAGATTACATGATCTATTTCTATGAATGCAAAGAATAGAAAGATTGTTAAATCACATAGAAGATAAAATTTCGAGTTTATTAGCAAAGAAAAGATACCAAATTACATCATGGGTACACAAGCTACAAATATCCATGTCTTTTCAAAGTAAATAAAGAGTCATCAAAATTTTGTTCATGAATTGAAATGAGTTTCTTTTGGATCAAGTTTTAGCTATCGATTAAGGATCTTAGGTATCCAATAAAGCTTATTTTACTTTTTGAAAAATAACTAATCTTCAGATATACAAATCATCTTCAAGTGAAGACATATAGCACAAATTAATATAAAGTGTATATTATCATTGCATATTCTCACATTGGGATGAAGTGTTTTAGACATAATTAGAATATATAACCTTTAAAATGGAAATTCAATGATAGAGATATAGTTATTTATTACATCTAGCTTAAGATTTTAAGAAACTCCTCAAAACCAAATATCTGAAGGACAATATAGGTACAAAATGTCAACAAAGAAGCTATGGGAATTCCATCTAAGCTAGAAGGTCATTTAGCATGTGTTTTAATAGAGAAATTTCAGAGCACAAGTGAAGCCATAACATCAAATGGAAATCAATTCCCAAGAGTGCACAAGATAATTATTGGCATGTAAATCCATGGGAATAGCTTAAATATAGTGGCAATTTTAGAGAACAAAGCAAGGTTGAGCTCTCTAATTTATAGCATCAAAAATGCATGATAAGCACTCAATAACGAAACTTGGAAATGTGAAATTTCAATCTTTAGATGAATAAGAACCTCGGTCATACATGTGAGAACAAGTGAGATGAATCTCATTGCACCTAATAGAAAGCAAGGGTGAAATAAAGCAAGGCCCAAAATTGGTTATATAATGTGAGAAAGTTAATCCTGGAGTCTTGTTATCACCGAATCGCAGCACCCTTGTGTTTATACAAGTGCATATACTTGAATTCACGGTGTGATTGGATAACATGGGTACTATCTCCAAGTTGTGGGACTTTCTACTTGAGATAGACCTCCAGAAAAGTGGTTCTTGCTCCTAAACTACCTGCCACAATCTACTCTAATGCGGGATAAGCTAACTATTCTAGTCTAAATTTCCAAGGGAGCAGGGAGAGAGAATGCATAAAATGAAATCCTACACTAAACTGATCTAATGAGAAAGGAGGGTGTGAGATTAGTCTCCAAATGTGTGAAATACGAGAGGCAAAGTGCACACTAGAAGAGGTGATGAGAGTTCACCATAATCTAGCAAAATGCATTCACAACAATATTCCAAGCATACTGATGATAATGAATCCTGCAAGAACATAATAAGTAGACACAATATTCTTATAGAAAGATCAAAGGGGCAAGAAGAATGCTGTGAGAAAACACGGTGAGGGAAGATACATCCATAACCCGGTATTTTATTGCTTCATGATATGCATGGGATTCAATCTATTACAAGATAAGGGCACAGGTCACCATGCAAGGAGTCCACTACAAGAGCCCTGAACACTTTGGATTCACAAAGCAATTTTGGCAAAGCTTTGCTACCCAAAAACTCTCTTTTTTAAATGAGCCCAACACTCCAATTTATAGAAAAAGAGAAGGAAAAGAGAAGGAAAAATGGAAATCTAGAAATATGTCCTTTTGTAAGAGGTATTAAATGGAGTGAAATGGTTATAAATTAATTGAAAAAGACTCCCATCTTGTCCCATGTGCTGCAGAGAGAAATAATGATGACCATGCCTCTTAATTGCACTCCGAAGCTACCAAATAAAACAACATTACGAACCCCGCCACGTTTTGTTAAAAATCTCAATCAATCTCTCATCAAATCTGGAATTTATTGATTGATGTGCTTTGGAATCGGAACCATGATTCCAACGGTACCAATTTTGTGTGATTTCGTTGAGAAATGCAAAAGTTATGGCCTTACGAGAGTGCGGGCGGCTATTTTGGGCAGCAAAGGCGTTTTTGTCATTTGACGGGAATGAGCATTGAGTCTGGAGCCGAATATGTTTCTCTTATTTAAATATATCTACCCTCATCAAAAATAATAAATCCAATTTTTGTGGCGTAGAGTAAGTCGTGCTCGTTCCAGAAAGTCCAATTTTGTGAAAATCGGAGCTCGGAGTCAAAAGTTATGGCGGCGAAGTTTCGCGAGTCAAGCGTTGACTTTTCTTCTTTGCCTTCATTTGTTTCAGCTTTTCGCGTCCTACACGTCCCTTTGGTCTGGATGTCCCGATCACGAAAGTCCCTTGTTTCTCCCGTTTCCGCTGGTTCGCGCCCTTGGCGTACTCTTGTCAGCTTGTCTGGTTGTTTGGGACAAATTTTCCCGATTCACCGGTTCGGCGGTTCATGCCCCTTTTGTCCCATTGTCGTCAGTGAAAGTTCTCATTTCGGCCGATCCAGCCGGTTCACGTACTTCACGTACCTTCAGACCCAACCTGCTGTTCAGGTTATCTTAAGTCTTTCTAAACTTGCGTCCTCCGTACTAACGCCCAGATGTCCCGGACTACTGTTTCAACAGTTAGTCAATTTTTCCATTTTTCGGCCAGTTCGGATTTCCGCGTCCACGCGTCCTTTGGCCCACTTATCCCAAATGCTGCGCGAGACCACCTAGTGGCCTTTCGGCGGTTCGTGCCCTTTGTCCCTCGCGTCCCAATTTATTACGAGGACTAAGACTTAGCCATTTTCCATAATTTTTCGACCAGAGCCTATTTTTGCAATTTCTCTTACCTTTCCTCAGAACTTGCTCTCTTCTACTTAGCAGGGAGTTAGAAAAATATGAGGGGACCCTAGAAACATGACTTTTCGCCTAAATCAATATAATTGCTTTGGGACTAAAGAATTTGATGCATGTTATCAAAATTACCTTGGGGGAATTTTGGATAACAGTCCAAAAACCCCACCGATAGGGAAAAAGATCAATTTTTTAGATAATGAATGTAAAGTTTACCCAATCAAGATCCATAACCGAGTTATACAAAGAAATATGTGGAACCAAACAAGATGTGTGAATGAAGCACATTTGAAATCAAGTAAAGAATGTTTTTCCATAGATCTGGTGAAAATAAATTTCTTAGAGAATTTTTAGATGAATAGAATAAAAATAAATTTTAATCATGTTAGAAGAACAATGAGGATATCTTTAAAGTAAGCACAAATGTCAAGAAAAATATTCAAACTTCTTCATGGCATCTAAAAAAGGGTAAAATAGTAGATTTTCAAACAAATACAAATAACAAGCATGGCTAGAATTTTATTTGTAATATCTCAAAAGTGCACCATGTAGAGAGATGGTTGCAGTTGTTCAAGCTTACAAAAAGGATCTCTATCTTTTGTAGATACAATTGAAAAACCTCGTGTCATGGGTATACCTATTTTGAGGTGAGTCTTTGGTATCAAGGTCGGTTCCTTATTGATGTATCCTAAACTGATTTTCTAAGGTTTAAGGGTAAAGAAGGAAATGTGATTTAAATTGAGGTGATACACTAAATTTGTATGAGGTATTTGGTGATTATATGCACATTTTATATGGAAAGGAATTTTTATGCACAAGCCAACAATTTTGTGAAGATAATTAAGGGTAAACACTTTGATGTATTGAGGGATAAAATCACAACAATACTGCTAAGTTACACATACACATTAATATCATGTAGAAATTACTGAATTTGCAATAGGGTAAGATAATTAATCAGGGAATTGAAACTCACAAGATTAATGGAAAATTACACAAGACTACACATAATTGGAAATGTAGAAAATACTTCACATTCAAAGGGAAAAAGTGGCAAAAATTTCTTTAGCACTCATGTATCTAAAATTCCTCCTCTTGTGCTTTGCCAAGGCACAAAATATATAGAAAAATATTTCCCACCCTTCCTAAAAAGGCTAAAATTGTACTCCATTCATCCTATTTTTATGCTTCATATCTTAATAAATAAAGGAATAAAAAAAGAACAATCAAATACAAAGAGGCTTTAATAGCCATCGGTTACACTTTAGTCAATTGCAGTCAACTATTTTATTTTTAAGAAAAACATGTCTATTTTTAAGAAAAGCATGAGTGGATGATTTGCTAAAAATAATCTTTTCTTGATGAGCAAGATTTCTTTCCTGTGCATGTAGATTTGTCTTCTTGTTGATCTGTCCTTTTCTGAATTTTGCGAAGGCGTACAACTTTACTCTTTATGGGTGAGCAAAATTAATTACTTTCTGACCATGGTTGAATCTGGTGAACTTAGGACTCGAATTAAGATGCAAAATATTGCTAGACTTAATCATTTTTGGTAATTAAATTATTAAGCTCCATTTGAGCTAGCAAAGCTCTACAAATTTTTCCCGTGGCCGCCATTAATAACTTCAAGATTTCTATGTGAGGTTTTTTTAAAATTCCACCATTGATGTAGACTTCAAGCTCGATGAAGGTTCTTTGAAGAACTCTGTATTTTATTACCTCAAAAATATCATCCATGTAGGACAAAATTGATCCAAAAATGGGCCTGGAAAATCCTTCTTTTCATGTTTCTGATAGAAATTACATTTTTGAATATTCAGCCTACCCATTTGCTTTTAATCTGGGCCTTACATGTGTTTGAATTTGGTCAAAGTGGGATTACGGCTTACTTTTGATACTTTGCTACCTTTTTTGAAAAAGGCTTAAAATTTTAAAATGCCCCGGCGGCCCGCTTCCCAATTTTAACTTTTGATGCTTGGGCGGAGTCGTGGGTGACTTAAACACTTTTTCCCTTTTTTAAAAAGGGCTCAAAATCTCAAATTGACCCGACACTCCACTTTTGACTTATTGAATACATGGCTTTGTTTGGTCCTTAGCGGGGGTGGGGAACTTTTAAACTTTGCTCCTTTTTAAAAAAGTTTCAAATTCTCAAACTGTCCCGGTGATCCACCTTTGAATTACTTTAATATGACTAAATTTTGATGCTTCATCAGGGCCATGGGAATTTTTAAACTTTACTCCCTTTTCAAAAGTTTTAAAGGCAAAAACATTCGATGGTGCCTTTTGCACTTTGAATTTTTATTTCAGCTCAACTTTTGACATGACATGAGCGGGACCACGGGTCATTTTATTATTTTATGACCTTTTCCAAAATGTATCAAAACACAAAAAGGTTCTACCCCTCCACATCCAATCATATTTCATCGGGCCTGTGGACCAATTTGACACTTTTTCAATATGATAAAAAGTCATCAAAAAAGACCCACCATTTTCATGATTCAAGTTGAGGTTTGCATCAATTTTGGTGATTTGATTTCCTCCATTCGATCCTTTGCACGATGTAACCTCATTCATTGATCTTCTATGTTTCTAACTTGCATTGAATGTGGTTGGTAAAAACTTTAACCATGGTGGTTTGTTTCAATTTGGGTGATCAATTCTGAGCATTGATCTTTGTACTTTTGATTTTGGATCATTTGATCACTAACTCGGGTGAGTTAGGTTAAGCCATGGATGAGATGGGTGAGTTAAAACAAACTGAACCCCATTCATTTTTATTTCTCCTCTGGTTTATGGGTGAAGCCTAGAAAATTTTTCTTTGACACCATTATTGGAGTCCTAAAGCTTGGCTCTTGAGGTTGGTCTGGTTGTATATTTACCAAGTTCTACGAGTTGGCTGCCATGGTTTCTATGTTGGCCTATTGAATCATTGTTCTTGATGAACCTTATTTTGAGGTGGGAATTTTGTGATGGCTCCTTCAATTCGATGACTTGATATTACCATTGGAACTTCATTTCCTAACTCATGGAGGTAACTCTGGATTCATCCTTAGTGAATGGCTCATAATAAATGAATATTTTGATTTCTTGATGTTGATAAGTTTATATCGTCAAAGTTTTCATGGTTATTACTTTTATATTTATTCAAACCGATTGTGGAGGGTTTCTAGATAATTTCATTCTGGGTATTCCATATTTTGCTTTGCTTTTCTTGAAAGTTTATCTGTATATATTTGAAGTTTTGATCTCATTGTGAGCTAAATCCAGATCTTCTATGGGTATTTGCATATTGTAGCTCCATTTTTCTTAGCCAAGCTCTACAAAATTTCTATCTTTGGCCATTGATGAAAACATGAAGCTCTATTTACCAGATCGATTCTCTTCTACGTGATTTGTTACTCTTCCGAAACTTTGGCTCTTGGTGCCTTTGATATTTCTACCTAAACTCTGTGATCCCCACTTTAGAGATTTCTTTGAGCATTCGAGCTACTGATATTTATTATTTTCTCTGAAAATATACTCATATTTTGTTTTGAACCTCTGTAGCATCTTTACCATAATGCATGAGTTGTCTTTAGTAGTGCACTTTAATTGATGAAACTGGTGCTTTTTTTTGTTTTCCTTGATGTATTCCTTGGATTTATATTTCAATAAATTTGTATATGGAATTTTAACTGTCCTGCATGAATGAATTTATTTTTCCAAAATCTATATATACCCATGTATTTTTCAATTTGTGGCTTGAGGTATTTCAACCCAGATTTGGGTATCCCTCCTTTGATATGGCATTCAGAATTCTTTATTTCTTCTTGATTTTGCAATCTATTTAATACTACATTTCCTTTTATTACAACTTTTATATATATGTTGGAAAGTTTTAAAAGGTCCATTTCACATGGTGAAGCCCTGTCAAAATTTCCTCAAAATTCCTTCTTCTTTAGTTGCAATCGGGAACATATACTTATGAATTATCTGCTTCATGTACCATAGGATGGAAATCATTTGAGAACTACAACCTTTATCTAACAATGAAGACTGTAAAACATGATTTATTTTCTTCTTTACTACAACCTGCACCTGCACACTTAAGGAAATAGTTAGAAAATATTTAGGATTTTTTGCCTCTCTTATGTCCATAGTTTTCTTTTCTCTTTCCTCCTTCATCGTGAGTGAGTAAATGATGTATGCAGTTTTGATCTTCAAGTAATCTATATCTCCTATTATTAGAGATCCATGTGCATGAATTAGGACAGTATAGGAATATGGATTTTACCCTGAGCTCTTTAATTGATAATCTTCCTCTTTTATTCTTTTCAGGCATAGTACTTCTAGTGATGAAGATGAAGAGGGAATAAGCTAAAGATGAAGATACATCAACCAAAGGAGAAGACCCAAGGAAATGATGGGTTCACTCATACTCCTTTATTTTATCTTTCATGCATGTGTACCTCTTATTTCAATAGCTGTACTTTACTTTCTAGTTACATCCCATAGCTTGTGTGGGAAAATTTGAAATTCCTTATGAATAAAGCATTGAATTATGAAATTGAGTTGTGTATTCTTTCTGCATTTCTACTTTCTGATATGGATTGTATGATGAACTAACCAACTCAGTAATATAATTGAATGTCTTAATCATGAAGCAAAGAACATTAAAGAATACCTTTAACATCCAGTAATGAAATCGATTTCTTTGCAATCTTAAACTATGTATGTTTTTCTAGAACTTTGCATTTCACCTATTCTGAAATTGGATGTCTTTGTAATCTTTTGCTGAAGATTGATCTAGGCAGTAATTATAGTGGCGCAACTTATAGAGACCATAACTTTTGCACCGTACCTCCGATTGACTCTGTTCAAAAGGAAAGCGGAAAGCTTGAAATGCGTAGAATGTGATGAAAAGGTGAAGAACTTTTTTTGAAATGTTTGACCCAAAATCATGTTTAAGGGGCCCAAATTATGATATTTGTAGTGCTATCTAAAAATAGTAAGTTCTAAAAATAGTATGTTTCGCAAAATTAGTGCACATGTAAGTCTTGGAAGATGAAACACCTCATCTCCCTCGAGACCGTGACCTTCCACATTCCTCTAGGTGCCCTTTCATATTTCTAAAATTATTATAAATTCATATGTAACCCAAAAAGGGATAGACATCTCTGGTAGAGATAACTAATGTATTTGAAGTCTTTGAGTAATTTACATCTCTTTTCAAAGATAGTTGTTTTTAATTCATCCGACACAATCATTAATATATTCCTTAAGTCGAAACCCCTCGATTTTGGATCGGTGGTATCAGAGCTAAGACATCTTGAGAGTATATGATCCCGTAAGCGAGGTCGAATATAAAAAGCTTGGGTGATCCACACACGATCCTTCGAATACTTACATGTTCATTGCCGCAGTGACCTTGAATGGTGAACAACACAAGGATGGATGATCCTCTCAAAAATATGGTGAATGAATATCTTAGGGAGAAAAAGGATCAGATGCCACAACAATTCACCTAGATTCTACAACAACTACAAGTAGGAAATCATGCCTCCTCATCTGTGAATCAGTCCTTTGGTGCCCCGAATCCATTCAAGGTGAAAGTAAATTTTGACATTCCTATTTTTGAGGGTAAGATCAATTCTAATGCAGTACAAAACTTTTGACCAATTAACCTCATGTTTTTATATCAATCAATTTACTGATAAGGAAAAGATGACATTTTCTCTATTGAAATCATCTCTTGCTGTTAAAAATTGGGGGGCATGCATAAGAATGGGCTCTAAAGGGATGAGCTAGGAATCACAGAGGAACCTGCATGGAATGATTTCATGGATGCCATAAAGGAAAAATATTACCCTGGTGGGGCCTATGATGATTTTTACATACAGTGGCAGTAACTCCGTCAAGGTGAGGACCGGTCGATTCAAGATTATACTGATAAATTTCATTCTCTGTCTGCAAGATTGGGCATTTAAGACACAAAACAACATAGAATTCTAAAATATCACAGTGGCCTACAATGGAGCATCCAAGAGGACATGGAATTCTTTAGTTTCAAACCTTGGTGAGGACATACAAGTTTTCAGTCAAGATTTAACAAAAGCATAAAAGAAGGACTGCTAAGAACCAACCCGCAAGGGGGAAAAATAATAAAGAAGGCTAGACCCGAGGCCAAGGTTGGAAACAAAAGGAGTCACAAGGAAATAATATGTAGAAGGAGAAGACAGGGAAGTGGTGCGACCTCCAAAAATAAATCACCACTCCAAGGAATAATGTTGAGCCATCAAGTCCTTACTCACCGAGTCATCTTCTTCAACACTCTCTGCACTAGCAGTTACAGACCCTAAGGTCAAGGATGAAGAGGATGAAATTATAGATGTTGAGCTAGATGTGATCATTGCCACCTCAAAAGTCAAGAATATGGATGAGAAGGAAAGGCTCTTCCACTCTAAGCTCTAGGTAAAAGGTAACCCACTACATTTTATCCTTGATAGTGGAATTCAAAAGAATTTAATTTCTATTGATGTTGTAAAGAGCTTGAACCTCCCTGTGAAGCGACATCCCCAACCATATAGTATTAGGTGGTTAAACTCTGGAAGAGACCTCCAAGTCACACAACAATGCCTCCTTTTGTATTCCATCAAGCCCTTCCATGATGAAGTCATGTGTGATGTTTCTCCATTAGATGTTTTTGATGTGCTCCTAGGCCAACCATTAATGTGGGATAGACATGGCATCTATGAGTCACAACCTAGAAGGGTCACCATTACCATTGGGAGTCGATGTTATAGGATACCTAAGGTCATTCACCCAAAATCTTTCTCCCTCATCAACGCTCAAAAATGTAAGAATTTAGTGGAGAAAACCAAATAGTTTATCGTGTTGATGATCAGGCCAAAACCTACAAATAAAATTGTTGCAGCCTTGATGAACATGCACTCAATATAGAAAGAAGAAGAAGCTCAACAAATCATAACGAAGTGATGATCTATTCCAGACACCTAAATGAGTGCCATTTAGTGTCAGGTAAAACATGTTATTGATTTGGTCTGGGTATCCTTTACCCAAAAACCCTATGTACGCAAGGCAATCCTTAAAAATGAGGATATCAAGAGGCGGCTCTAGGAATTGATTAAAAAGGGACATATTAGGCCAAGCTCTTCACCCTGTGGAAGTCTAGTTTCTTGGCGCCAAAGAGGATGGAACATGGAGACTTGCATAGATATCGGGATTTGAACAAAATCACTATGAAGAATCACTACCCCTTCCAAAGGATTGATGATTTGTTGGACCATCTCCACGGTGTAAAATTTTTCACCAAAATTGATCTCAAATATGGCTATCATCACATCCCTATCGAGCCCACCGATGTTTGGTCATGCCTTTTAGACTAACTAATGCACCTACAACATTCATGTGGATGATGGATGACATTCTATGACCCTACACCAATTCCTTCATTGTGGTCTACCTAGATGATATACTCATTTATAGCCAGACCTAGGAGAGGCATCTACAACATGTTTGAGAAGTACTTCACACCCTCATAAAGCATAAACTATATGAAAATCAGGATAAGTGAACATTTGGGATGACAAAGGTCCAATACTTGGGTTACGTCATGGATGAGGAAGGAGTCCATGTCGACCCTAAGAAAATTTAGGTTATTAAGAGATGGCCTACCCCAAATAATCTTACAGATATTCCTAGCTTCCTAGGCCTTGCCAATTTCTATCGTCGGTTTGTCTTGGGTTTCTCACATATTTCTTGGGCACTCAATCAAGTGACTAAAGGAGGGAACAAGGCTAAATTCCAATGGGGGAAGCACAACAGAAAGCATTTGACAGGCTAAAAGAAAGGTTATGCTTGGCCCCTATCCTTTCCCTTCCCGATCTACATCATCCATTAGAACTGATGACAGACACATTTTGGTATGCCTTGGGAGCTGTTATCATGCAACATGGCTACCCTATTTCATACCATAGTGAAACATTCAATGACACAGTCGGGAAGTACCCAACATTTGACAAGGAGATTTATGCCATTTTCAGGGCATGTAATCGAGTGGAAACACTACATTCTAGGGAAGGAGACAGTAATCCACACTGACCATAGGCCTTTGGAGTTCCTTCATAACATAGAGCAAGTTGAGGAATGAGAGACACTAGAAATGGGCCACATACCTACAATAATTTCACATGATAATAAAGCATAAGAAGGGAAGTGCCAATTCAGCAACAAATTGCCTAAGCCACCCTCCAATTGCAGCCCTCACAACTATTCTTGATCTTTGTGGACATGAGACTTCAAGTTGGTGTAGTTTGTATATGAGAAGAACCCTAACTTTTCGGACACATATCAGGCCCTTCATGAAGGAAAACATGTCACTAATGTCTATCTACAGGATAATTTCCTCTACTATATGGGACACATCTGTGTTCCAACAAGTGAACAATAGAAGATGATCTAGGAAGCACACTTTAGCGGGACCAAGGGAACTTTGGCATGGACAATACATTGACAATTTTTCATATTCATTTCTAATCCCCTAATCTAAGGACTAATGTGGTGAAGTATATTAAGTCTTGCACCCCTTGTGTAATTTCTAAGCCAACTAACAAGAAACAAGGATTGTACACACCATTGCCAAAACCAACCAAGCCTTGGGAATCTATCTCGATGGACTTCCTCTTAGGTTTGCCAACTTCAAAACATGGGAATGATGGTGTTTTTGTTATAGTTGATCGATTTTCTAAAATGGTTGTAATGGTTTTTTTAAGAAAAATATTTCTGCTGAAGATACTACTAAACTTTATTTCAGTCATGTATGGATCAACTTTGGGCTCCCAAGTCTATTGTTTCTGATAGGGATAGTAGGTTCTTGAGCATCTTTTGGTCCACCTTATGGGCAATGCTATATACAAAGTTGATGAAGTCCACATCCTTTCACCCACAGACTGATGGGAAAATAGAAGTGGTGAATCACCTAATTGTTCACATGCTTCATATGTACCACTCGAAGCACTCTTGAACATGGGGCGAGGCCCTTCCATACAAATAACATGGATATAATTGAGCCCTACTGAACTCCACTAAACACAATCCATTTCAAGATTATTATAGATTCTAACCTATGGCTCCCATTGATGTATGCATCCCAATTCCTACCATGGAATTCACACCTCATGGAAAAGGTGAAGAAGAAAAGGCAAAAGGTTTGTTGAAACGGATCCAACACATTCAACACTAGGTCCATGTTTTGAAAATGAATAAAAAGTATAAGAATCACCATGATAAACACTGGGTTTCCATGATTATTTCGGGTTGGTGATAATGAGAAAGAATGGCTTGTAGGTGTAAGAATCGACCATGGTCCTTATACTCTAACTAAGTAAGTAGGGAAAATGCTTTGAGTTCAATCTTCCACCCTACCTTGGTTTGCACCCAATCTTCAATGTGGACCTCCACAAGCCATACCATCCACCTTTGTTGGATACTTAATTCATAAGCATAGAACAATTGGACATATCGATCTCAATCTAGCAAGTCTTTCCCCAGACTAAAGAAGATCGGATTGTGAACAATTTGACTAAGACCGCTGAGGACAACCTATTCAACTCTATCGTGTGATAGAGAAAGGAAATATCAATCACCAAGGTGAGTGGCTCACTACATACTAGGTAAAGAAGCAATTTCCACATATGATGGGGCATCTTAATAATGGGGACCGATGCTTCTGAAGGAGGGAGGAATGATCCAATAAAGTAATTATAGTGGCGCAACTTCAGAAACCATAAATTTTCCACCGTACCTCCGATTGACTCTGTTCAAAAGGAAACAGAAAGCTTGGAATGCGTAGAATGTGATGAAAAGGTGTGAAACTTTGTTTGAAAATATTTGACCCCTAAAATCCATGTTTAAGGGGCCCAAATTGATTTTTGTAGTGATGTCTAAAAATAGTAAATTCTAAAAATAGTATGTTTCACAAAATTAGTGCACATGTAAGTCTTGGAAGATGAAACACCTCATCTCCCTCGAGACCGGTGACCTTCCACATTCCTCTAGGTGCCCTTTCATATTTCTAAAATTATTATAAATGCATATGTAACCTGAAAAGGGATAGACATCTCCTGGCAGAGATAACTGATGTATTTGAAGTCTTTGAGTAATTTACATCTCTTTTCAGAGATAGTTGTTTTTCAATTCATCTAGCACAATTGTTAATCTATTCCTTAAGTCTGAAACCCCTCGGTTTTGGATCAGTGGTATCAGAGCTAAGTCATCTTGAGAGTGTATGATCCCCAGAACGAGGTCGGAATACAAAAATCTTGGGTGGTCCACACACGATCCTTCAGAATACTTGCTTGTTCACTCTGCAGGTGACCTCCAATGGCGGACAACACCAGGATGGATGATCCTCTCAAAAATATGGTGAATGAATCTCTTAGGGAGAAAAAGGATCAGATGCTACAACAATTCACCTAGATTCTACAACAACTACAAGTAGGAAATCATGCCTCCTCATCTGTAAATCAGTCCTTTGGTGCCCCGACTCCATTCAAGGTGCAAGTAAATTTTGACATTCCTATTTTTGAGGGTAAGATCAATTCTGATGCAATAGAGAACTGGTTGGACCAATTGACCTCATATTTTTCTATCAATCAATTTATTGATAAGGAAAAGATAACATTTTCTCTATTGAAATCATCTCTTGCTATTAAAAATTGGTGGGGCATGTATAAGAATGGGCTCGAAAGGGATGAGCTAGGAATCACAGAGGAACCCACATGGAATGATTTCATGGATGCCATAAAGGAATAATATTACCCTGTTGGGGCCTATGATGATTTTTACATATAGTGGCAGCAACTCCGTCAAGGTAAGGACCAGTCGGTTCAAGATTATACTGACAAATTTCATTCTCTGTCTACAAGATTGGGCATTCAAGACACAAAACAACACAGGATTCTAAAATATCGTAGTGGCCTACAATGGAGCATCTAAGAGGACATGGAATTATTTTAGTTTCAAACCCTTGGTGAGGCATACAAGTTTTCAGTCAAGATTGAATAAAATCATAAAAGGAGGACTGCCAAGAACCAACCCGCGAGGGGGAAAAATGATAAAGAAGGCCAGACCTGAGGCCAAGGTTGAAAAAAAAGGATTCATAAGGAAATAAGATGTAGAAGGAGAATATAGGGAAGTGGTGTGACCTCCATAAAAAAATTGCCACTCTAAGGAAGAATGTCGAGCCATCAAGTCCTTACTCGCCGAGTCATCTTCTTCAACACTCTCTACACCAGCAGTTACAGACCCTCGAGGTCAAGGATGAAGAGGATGAAATTATAGATTTTGAGCTAGATGTGATCATTTCCACCTCAAAAGTCAAGAATATGGATGAGAAGGAAAGGCTCTTCCACTCCAATCTCGGGTAAAAGGTAAGCCACTACATTTTATACTTGATAGTGGAAGTTAGAAGAATTTAATTTTTGTTGATGTTGTAAAGAGCCTAAACCTCCCTATGAAGCCACATCCCTAGCCATATAGTATCGGTGGTTAAACCTAGGAAGATACCTCCAAGTCACAAAACAATGCCTCCTTTCGTATGCCATCAAGCCCTTCCATGATGAAGTCATGTGTGATGTTTCTCCATTAGATGTTTGTGATGTGCTCCTAGGCCACCATTTATGTGGGATAGACATGGCATCTATGAGTCATGACCTAGAAGGGTCACCATTACCATTGGGAATAGACGTTATTGGATACCTGAGGTCATTCCCCTAAAATTTGTCTCCCTCATCAGTTCCCAAACAATGTAAGAAGTTAGTGGAGAAAACCAAACAATTTGTCATCTTGATGATCAGAACAAAACCTACAAACAAAATTGTTAGCCTCCATGAACATGCACTCAATGTAGCAACAGAAGTAGCTCAACCAAATCATAACTGAGTATGATGATCTATTCCAGACACCTAAAGGAGTGCCATTTTAGTGTCGGTAAAACATGTTATTGATTTGGTCCCAGGGTCTCCTTTACCCAACAACCTTGTGTATTGCAGGTCAGTCCTTGAAAATGAGGAGATCAAGAGGAAGCTCTAGGAATTGATTCAAAAGGGACATATTAGGCCAAGCTCTTCACCTTGTGGAAGTCCAATTGTCTTGGCGCCAAAGAAGGATGGAACATGGAGACTTTGCATTGACTATCGGGCTTTGAACAAAATCACTGTGAAGAATCGCTACCCCCTCCCAAGGATTGATGATTTGTTGGACCAGCTCTGCGGTGCAAAATTTTTCACCAAAATTGATCTCAAATCTAGCTATCACTAGATCCCTATCGAGCCCACTAATGTTTGGAAAACTACATTTAAGTCTCGTGAAGGCCTATTCAAATGGTTGGTCATGCCTTTTGGACTAACTAATGCACCTGCAACATTCATGCGGATGATGGATGACATCTTGTAGCCCTACACCAATTCCTTCATGGTGGTCTACCTAGATGATATACTCATTTATAGCCAGACCTAGGAGAGGCATCTGCAACATGTTCGAGAAGTACTTCAGACCCTCAGGAAGCATAAATGTATGCAAATCTGGATAAGTGCACATTTGGGATGACAAAGGTCCAGTACTTGGGTTACATCATGGATGAGGAAGGAGTCCATGTCGACCCAGAGAAAATTTAGGTTATTCAAGGGTGGCCTACCCCAAGGAATCTTACAAAGCTTCGTAGCTTCCTAGGCCTTACCAATTTCTATCACCGGTTTGAATGGGTTTCTCACATATTCACAACTCAATCAAGTGACTAAAGGAGGGAACAAGGCTAAATACCAATGGGGTAAGCACTAAAGAAATAATTTGAAGAACACTGAAAGAAAGGTTATTTCAAGCCAACGTCCTTTCCTTCTTGATCTACATCATCCATTTGACTGATGACAAATGCATCTTCGTATGAATTCAGGACTATTATCATGAAAACATGGCCACACCTGTAAATCCTAGCATACCATATTGAAACATTCAATGACACAAGAGGAAGTACCCAACAAATGAAAAGGAGATTTATGCCACCATCAGGCATGTAAGTGGTGGAAACAATACATTTTAGGAAGGAGATAGTAATCCAACCACTGACCATAGGCCTTTGGATTTCCTTCCTTCATAAGAAAGTTAAGGAATGAGAGACAATAGAAATGAGCCACATATCTACAATGGAAGTTACACATTATAATAAATCATAAGAAGGAAGTGCCAATTTTACCCCAAATAGATGAGCCTAAGCCATGCCCTCTAATTGCAGCCCTCACAACTATTCTTGATCTCATTGGACATGATACTCAAGTCAAGTGTAGTTTGTAAAGAGAAGGACCACGAGTTTTTAAACACATATGGGGCCCTCACGTGAAGGAAAATATGTTTTGATTTCTATCTAAAGATAATTTCCTCTACCATATGGGACACATCTGTGTTCATAGCAAGTAAACAATAGAAGATGATCGAGAAGCACACTCAAGCAAGACCACGGGGTTTGGCATGGACAAGACATTTGCATAATTTGAAGCATTTCTAATGGCCTAATCTAAGGATATGATGTGGTGAAGTATATTAAGCCAGCCTCCTAGTGTAATTACGAAGCCACAATTAACAAGAAACAAGGATTGTACACACCATTTCCAAAACCAACCAAGCCTTGCACATTTGTCTCGATAGACTTCCTCTCGGGTTTGTGAACTTGAAACAAGGGAATGATGATGTTTTTGTTGTAGTTGATCGATTTTCTAAAATGGGAATGGTTTTGTTAGCAAAATTCAGCCACCCTCAAGGTAGCCCTTTTGATAACATGCATCAAATCTTTAGTCATGCAATTATATTGAGTATGAAAAAGTCATGTTTCAAACACATAGGTCCCCTCTGTGAAGACATGTTTCTAATTTCTATCTATAGGATAATCTCCTCGAGAAAATGTGGAAACATTGCAAAAACAAGTGAACAAGAAAAGATGATGAAAAACACTTCAACAAGACCACGGGGCATTTGGGATGGACAAGACAAAAGGCGTGTGCTTGGCCAATCATTTCCGGGTAATCTGGTAACATTTGGGACATTTGGAACAAAGGGACGCGCGGGATGCTAGAACCAACCAAGGAAAATGGTGCCGATTGATTTTATAAAATGGTCAGAAAAAAGAAAAAAATGTGACTAGCTGTTGAAACAGCGATGCAGGACATCTACGGGGCCAACTTAGTATGCGGAGGATGCAAGTCAGCCAAAAAGACTTAAGGCATCCCGGGCAGTTGGGCGAAGGTACATTTATCTGTGAACCGGCGGATTGGCGAAATGAGAACTTTTGTCCCGAGCATGGATCAACTTTGGGGGGGCGTGAACCGCCGAAGCCGGGTGAATAAAGACAAATTTGTCCCATGGTAGTGAAAAGCAAATGGGACATGTAATTTGGGCCATAATGTACGGATCCTCAAGAACATGCGGTGACATCACAAAAGATATGGCGGAAATTTCATCAACTACGTGCATGGGATGGGTCATCAAAGGGCATAGGAGGAAAGCGAGGAGTGGGAAATAATAAAAAGTGTAGCATAATCATTAAATCACGCCACGTGTCTTTCACGGTAAGGAAAGAAAAGGACAAAATGGAAGCCCATTTCGGGTGGTTCGGAAGGATTTGTCCCACGCAGCATTTGGACATTTGGGACAAAGGGCGCGTGGGGCGTGAAAAGCCGAAGCGGCCTTCAAAGCTGAACCAACCGAGAGAGGGAAAAGTCAACATTTGACCCGTGGAACTTCAAACGGCCATACTTTTGACTCCGAGCTCGATTTTGATAAAATTGGACTTTCGAAGGCGAGCACGATTTCTATCAAAAAAGCTGGATTTATTATTTTTATGAGGGTAGATATATTTAAATAAAGAGAAACATATTCGGAAGAGCTCAATAGCTCATTCCGGAACCTCACGAAAATGCACCGGATTCCCAAAATAAGGTGGACACTCGAGGAAGGCCATAACTTTTGCATTTGGAAGAGGGGGAAATCACACAAAATTGATACCGTTGGAATATTGGTTCCGATCCGATGCATAGAAATCAATAAATTCCATATTTTATCGAAATTGATTGATTTTTAAGAAAACGTCAAAAGCATGTTTTATTTAAATCACTGGAGTGAAATTACAGAGGCATGGTCATCATTCTTTCTCTCTTTGCAGCATCATGGGATAGTATGGGAGCCTTTTACCTCCTCCTCCATACCTCTTCCAAGCAATATACAATCATTTCACTCAATTTAATGTCTCTTACAGGTGGTTGAAGGACATGGATTTCCATTTTCCCTTCTCTTCTCCTTCTCATTTTCTCTATAAAATGGAGTGTTGGGCTCATTGAAAAGGGAGAGCCTTTTGGGTATCAAATCTACTTCCCAAAATTTCTTTGTGAATCCAAAGTGTGAACTTGCTGAAAAGCCTACATATTGGACTCCTTGGATGGAGCCTAAGGAGGAGCCCTTATCTTGTAAAAGATTAGAAAAGGAGATGCAAGAGCTCATAGGGGCTATAAAAACATAAAAGCTCGGGTGGATGAATCCTCCCGAGGAGGAAGAAGGTGTTTTCTGAAGCTTCAAGAAGTTCTGATCTTTAATGGCAGATTGGGGAATTCTAAAAGCAAGAATATTGTATCTATTATTCATTTTAATTTCGAGGGGTCCATTATCATAGTGTGTATGCTTGGGAATATTGTTGTGATGCATTTTGCTAGATTAAAGAGAAAAGGGTCATCGCCTCTTCTAGTGTGCACTCTCCTCTGCCTCTGTATTTCACACATTTGGAGACTACTCTCACATCCTCCTTTTATGGTGTATCACCGCTTTAGTGTAGGATTTCATTTTATGTATTCTCTCTCCGCTGGTCCTTGGAAATTTAGATTTTAACAGCTTAGCTTGTTGCATTAGAGTAGATTGTGGTTTAGTTTTTGATCTTTCCTTCTTTCTCTGGAGGTCTATCTTAGATCCTTTTTCACTTAGATAGTAATGTTATCCTATTGAGCCCATCGTGAGTTCAAGTATATCTTCTCTAGGTTGTTTCTCTCATTCTTGATAAGCTTTGAGAGTTTTGTAAGAAAAATATTTCTCTTGAAGATTCTAAACTTTATTTTAGTCATGTAATGGAAAAACTTTGGGCTCCCAAGTTTATTGTTTCGATAGGGATAGTAGGTTCTGAGCATCTTCTAGTCCACCTTATGGGAATGCTATATACAAATTTGATGAAGTCCACATCCTTTCACCCCGCATGATGGGTAAAAGAAGTGGTGAATCACCTAATTGTTCACATGATTTGTATGTACCACTGAAACACTCCCACACATGGGATGAGGCCTACCATACACACAACATGGATATAATCGAGCCTTACATAGCTCCACTAAACATAATCCATTTTAATCTTCTTACGAATTCTAACATATGGCTCCCATCTGATGTATGCATCCCAATTCCTACCATGGAATTCACACCTCATAGAAAAAGTGAAGCAGAAAAGGTGACTAGGTTTTTAATGGATCTAACACATTCAACACTAAGTCCATGACATTTTATAGAAAATGAATAAAAAGTATAAGAATAACCATGATAAACATAGGGTTCCACATCATTTCTAGGTTGGTGATAAGGTTTGGTTGTGGCTTTAGAAGGAATGGCTTGCAAGTTCACACTTTGAAATATTCGACCTCTATGGTATGGTCCTTACACTCTCACTAAGCAAGTAGGGAAAATGCTTTCGAGTTGAATCTTCCACCCTACCTTGGTCTGCACCCCATCTTCAATGTGGACCTCCTCAAGCCATATCATCCACCTTTTTTTTGAATACTTCAATCATAGTAGAACAATTGGACATCTCCAAGCTCAATCCAGCAAGTCTTTCCCCAGTTGAAGAAGATTAGATTGTGGACAATTTGACTAAGACCACCAGAGGACAACCTATTCAACTCTATCGTGTGATAAAGAAAGGAAATCTCAATCACCAAGGTGAGTGGCTCACTACATACCAGGTAAAGAAGCAATTTCCACATTTGATGGGGCATCTTAATGCAATGGGGACCATTTCTTCTGAAGGAGGGAGGAATGATCCAGGCAGTAATTATAGTGTCCCAACTTCTAGAGACCATAAATTTTCCACCGTACCTCTGATTGACTCCATTCAAAAGGAAATGTAAAGCTTGAAATGCGTAGAATGTGATGAAAAGGTGTGGAACTCTTTTCAGCAACATTTGAATCCTAAAATCCATGTTTAAGGGGCAAAAATTGTGATTTTTATAGTGATATCTAAAAATAGTAAATTCTAAAAATATTATGTTTCACAAAATTAGTGCACATGTAAGTCCTGGAAGATGAAACATCTCATCTCCCTCAAGACTGGTGACCTTCCACATTCCTCTAGGTGCCCTTTCATATTTGTAAAATTATTATAAATGCATATGTAACCCAAAAAGGGATAGACATATCTAGCAGAGATAACTTATGTATTTGAATTCTTTGAGTAATTTATATCTCTTTTCGAGAGATATTTGTTTTAAACTTCATCGCTGCACAATCGTTAATCTATTCCTTAAGTCTAAAATCCCCTGGTTTTGGATTAGTGGTATAAGAGTTAAGTCGTCTTGAGAGTGTATGATCCCCCGAATGAGGTCGAATAAAAAAAAGCTTAGGTGGTCCACACACGATCCTTGAGAATACTTTCCCTGTTCACTGCGGGTGACCTAAAATAGGGGACAACACCAAGATGGATGATCCTCTCAAAAATATGGTCAATGAATCTCTTAGGGAGCAAAAGGATCAAATCTACGTAATTCACCCAGATTTTGCAACAACTAAAAGTATGAAATCATGCCTCCTCATCTCAGAATTAGTCCTTTCGTTCCCGACTCAATTGAGTGCAAGTAAATTTTGACATTCCTATTTTTAGGGTAAGATAAATTCTGATGTAGTAGAGAAATGGTTGGACCAATTGACCTCATATTTTTCTTTCAATCAATTTATTGATAAGGAAAAGATAACATTTTCTCTATTGAAATCGTCTCTTCTTTGTTAAAAATTAGTGGGGTGTGTATAAGAATGGGCTCGAAAGGGATGAGCTAGGAATCACAGAGGAACCCACATGGAATGATTTTGTGGATGCCATAAAGAAATAATATTACCCTTTTGGGGCCTATGATGATTTGTACATACAATGGCAGTAACTCCAACAAGGTAAGGACCAGTCGGTTAAAGATTATACTGACAAATTTCATTCTATGTCCGTAAGATTGGGCACTCAATATACGAACAACACAGATTAAAAAAATCGTAGTGACCTACAATGGAGCATACGAGAGGAAATGGACTTATTCTAGTTTTAAACACTTGGTGAGGCATACAAGTTTTAGTCAAGATTGAACAAAAGAATAAAAGGAGGACCGCAAAAACAAACCCGTGAGGGGAAAAATGATAAAGAAGGCTAGACCCAAGGCCAAGGTTGGAAAATGAAGGAGTCAAAAGGAAATAAGATGAAGAAGGAGAAGACAGGGAAGTGGTGTGACCTCCATAAAACAAATTGCCACTCCAAGAAAGAATTTCAAGCCATCAAGTCCTTACTCGCCAAGTCATCTTCTTCAACACTCTCTGCACCAGCAGATTATAGACCCAAGATCAAGGATGAATTCAATGAAATTATAGATGCTGAGCTAGATGTGATCATTTCCATGTCAAAATTTAAGAATATGGATGAGAAGAAAAGGCTCTTCCACTCCAAGATCTAGGTAAAAGGTAAGCCACTTTGTGTTTTATCCTTGATAGTGGAAGTCGAGATGAATTTAATTTCTGTTGATATTGTAAAGAGCTTGAACCTTCTGTGAAGCCACATCCCCAATCATATAGTATCGGGTGGGTAAACCCGGGGAAGATACCTCCAAGTCACACAACAATTCCTCCTTTCATATTCCATCAAGCCCTTCCATGATGAAATCATGTGTGATGTTGCTCCATTAGATGTTTGTGATGTGCTCCTAAAGTCAACCATTTATGTGGGATAGACATGAAATCTATGAGTCACGACCTAGAAGGGTCACCATTACCATTGGGAGTTAACATTATAGGGTACTGGGCTTATTCCCCAAAATCTATCTCCCTCATCGTGTGCGAAAAATGTAAGAAGTTAGTGGAAAACCAAGCGGTTTGTCATCTTGATGATCAGGCCAAAACCTACAAACAAAATTATTACTGACCTCCATGAACATGCACTCAATGCAGCAAATGAAGAAACTCAACCAAGTTATAACTAAGTATGATGATCTATTCTAGACACCTAAAGGAGTCTTGTTTGAGTGTCAGGTATAACATGTTATTGATTGTGACACAGGTTCTTCTTTACCCAACAACCCTGTGTACCATAGGTTAGTCCTTGAAAATGAGGAGATCAAGAGGTAGCTCTAGGAATTGATTCAAAAGGGACATATTAGGCCAAGCTCTTCACCCTATGGAAGTCCAGTTGTCTTGGTGCCAAAGAAGGATGGAACATGGAGACTTTTCATAGACTATCGGGCTTTGAACAAAATCACTGTGAAGAATCGCTACCCACTCCCAAGGATTGATGATGTTATCACCGAATCACAGCACCCCTGTGCATATACTTGAACTCACGGTGTGATTGGATAACATGGGTACTATCTCCAAGTTGTGGGACTTGCTACTTGAGATAGACCTCAAGAGAAAGTTGGTTCTTGCTCCTAAACTACCTGCCACAATCTACTCTAATGCAGCAAGGCTAAGCTGTTTCTAATCTAAATTTCCAAGGGACCGGGGGAGAGAGAATGCATGAAATGAAAGCCTACACTAAAGCGGTGATAATTTAAAAGGAGGGTGTGAGAGTAATCTCCAAATGTGTGAAATACGGAGGAAAAGTGCACACTAGAAGAGGTGATGACAGTTCACCATAATCTAGAAAAATGCATTCACAACAATATTCCAAGCATACACAATGTTAATGAATCCTCTGCAAAGAACATAATAAATAGACACAATATTATTATAGAAAGATTAAAGGGGCAAGAAGAATGAAATAAAACACGGCATGGGAAGATACATCCACAAACGGGTATTTTATTGCTTCATGATATGCATGCGATTCAATCTATTACAAGATAAGGGCACGGATCACCATGCAAGGAGTCCACTACAAGATCCTGCAACACACTTTGTCTTCACAAAGCAATTTTGGTAGAGCTTTGCTACCCAAAACTCTCTCTTTACAATGAGCCCAACACTCCGATTTATAGAAAAAATGAGAAGGGAAAGAGAAGGGAAAATGGAAATCCCGAAATCTGTCCTTCAACCACACTGTAAGAGGCTTAAATTGAGTGAAATGGTTATACATTACTTGCAAAGGCTCTCCATCTTGTCCTATGTTCTACGCAGCAGAGAGGAATGATGACCATGCCTCTTAATTGCACTCCACTACCAAATAAAACACTTTGTTCTAAACCCGGCCACGTTTTCTTAAAAAACTCAATCAATTTCTGATCAAATATAGAATTTATTGATTTCTGTGCATTAGGCTTGGAACCTTGATTCCAACGGTACCAATTTTGTGTGATTTTGTTGAGAAATGCAAAGTTATGGCCTTTTGAGTGTGGGCGGCTATTTTGGAGTGCAGCGGGCGTTTTCGTCATTTGCGGGAATGAGCATTGGTATTTGGAGCCGAATATATTTATATTATTTAAATATATCTACCCTCATAAAAAATAAGAAATCCAGATTTTTGGCGTAGAGGACGTCGTGCTCATTCCAGAGAAAGTCCAATTTTATGAAAATCGGAGCTCGGAGTCAAAAGTTATGCCGTTTGAAGTTCCACGTGTCAAACGTTGACTTTTCTTCTCGCCTTTGGCCATTTCGGATTTTTGCATCCCACGCATCCCTTTGTCCCATTTGCACAAAGTGCTGAAATTTCCCATTTCGGCGAACCGGCGGTTCGTGTACTCGCGGCCCAGATGTCCCATTTGCTTTCGGACCGTCGGGACAAATTTTCCGATTCGCCTGGTTCGGCCGGTTCGCGTACTTTTGTCCCGCACGTCCCTGACTAAAAGTTCTCATTTCGGCCAAACCATCCGGTTCGTGTACTTCATGTACCTTTGGCCCAACTGTTCCAGGCTGCCTTGACTCATTTCGGCCGATCCGGCCGGTTCGCGTACTAATTGCCCAGTTGTCCCAGACTACCTGTTTCAACAGTTAGTCAATTTTTTCCATTTTTCGGCCAGTTCGGATTTTCGCGTCCCGCGTGTTCCTTTGTCCCAAATGTTCCAAATGCTACGCAAACCGCCTGGCAGCCTTTCGGCCGGTTCGCGTCCTTTTGTCCCAACTGTCCCGATTGTTGCGAGGACTAGGACTTAGCCATTTTTCACAATTTTTTTTGGCCCGAGCCTGTTTTTGCAATTTTTCTTACCTTTCCTCAGAACTTGCTCTCTTCTACTTGGACAGGGGAGTTAGAAAAATATGAGGGGACCCTAGAAACATGAAATTTTTTTCCGTGACTCAATCTATTTGCCTAGGACTTGAGAATTTGATGCATGTTATCAAATTTACCTTGAGGTGAATTTTGGATAACGAGATGATTTTCTAGATCATCTCTGCGGTGGAGTTTTTTTCAACAAAATTGATCTCAAATCTAGCTATCATTAGATCCCTATCAATAGTTTCACTGATAATATAGCATAAGAAGAGAAGTGCTAATTGGTAGAAAATTTCCTAAGCTTCCCTGTACTTTGCACCCTCACAACTATTATTAATCTATGTTGACATGACACTTCAAGTTGGTGCAATTTGTATCAAAAAGGACCCTAAGTTTTTTCAGACACATATCAGGCCCTCCGTGAAGGAAAACATGTCTCTAATTTCTATCTACAGGATAATCTCCTCTGCCATATGGGAACCATCTCTGTTAGAGAAAGTAAACAATAGAAAATAATTTGAAGCACACTCAACGGGACCGCATGAGGCACTTTAGTGTGGACAAGACATTAGCGGTGCCGGAAGCATTTCTACTGGCCTAATCTAAGGAATGATGTGGTGAAGTATATTAAGTCCTACACTCCTTGTGTAATTGCTAAGCCAACTAACAAGAAACAGGGATTGTACACACCATTGCCAGAACCAACCAAGCCTTGGGCATCTATCTCGATGGACTTCCTCTCAGGTTTGCCAACTTTGAAACATGGGAATGATGGTGTTTTTGTAGTTGATCAATTTTCTAAAATGGCTGTAATGGTTTCCTGTAAGAAAAATATTTCTGCTGAAGATACTGCTAAACTTTATTTCAGTCATGTATGGATCAACTTTGGGCTCCCCAAGTCTATTGTTTCTGATAGGGATAGTAGGTTCCTGAGCATCTTCTGGTCCACCTTATGGGGAATGTTAGATACAAAGTTGATGAATTCCACATCCTATCACCCATAGGTGATGGGAAATCAAAAGTGGTGAATCACCTAATTGTTCACATGCTTCGTATGTACCACTCCAAGCACTCCCACACATGGGACGAGGCTCTACCATACATACAACATTGATACAATCGAGCCTGCATAGCTCCACTAAACACGGTCCTTTCAATCTTCTTATGGATTATAACCTATGGCTCCCATTGATGTATGCATCCCAATTCCTACCATGGAATTCACACCTCATGGAAAAAGTGAAGCAAAAAAGGTGACAAGGTTTTTGAACAGATCCAACACATTCAACACTAGGTCCATGACATTTTACAGAAAATGAATAAAAAATATAAGAATCGCCATGATAAACACAGGGTTCCACATCATTTCCAGGTTGGTGATAAGGTTTGGTTGTGGCTTCAGAAGGAAAGGCTTGCAGGTCCACATAGAAATATTTGACCTCTCTGGTATGGTCCTTACACTCTCACTAAGCAAGTAGGAGAAAATGCTTTCGAGTTGAATCTTCCACCCTACCTTGGTCTGCATCCCATCTTCAATGTGGACCTCCTCAAGCCATACCATCGACCTTTGTTGGATACTTCAATCATAGAAAAATAATTGGACATCTCCGAGCTCAATCCAGCAAGTCTTTCCCAGTGAAGAAGATCAGATTGTGGACAATTTGACTAAGACCACTAGAGGACAACCTATTCAACTCTATTGTATGATAAAGAAAGGAAATCTTAGTCACCAAGGTTAGTGGCTCACTACATACCAGATAAAGAGTAAATTTTCACATTTGATGGGGCATCTTAATGCAATGGGGACCATTGCTTCGGATGAGGAGGAATGATCTAGGTAGCATTTATAGTGGCACAACTTCCAGACAATAAATTTTGCACCGTACCCATCGATTGACTCCTTTCAAAAGGAAACATAAAGCTTAAAATGCATAGAATGTGATGAAAAGATGAATAACTCCTTTCAGAAATGTTTGACCCCAAAATCCATTTTAAGGGGCCCAAATTGTGCTTTTGTAGTGATGTTTAAAAATAGTAAATTCTAAAAATAGTATGTTTCACAAAATTAGTGCACACGTAAGTCTTAGAAGATGAAACACCTCATCTCCTTGAGACCGGTGCCCATCCACATTCCTCTAGGTGCCTTTTTTATTTCTAAAATTATTATAAATGCATATGTAACCCTTAAAGGGATAAACATCTTGGAAAAGATAACTGATGTATTTGAAGTCTTTGAGTAATTTATATCTCTTTTGAGAGATAGTTTTTTTCAATTCATCTAGCACAATCATTAATATGTTCCTTAAGTCTGAAACCCCTCGGTTTTGGATCTATTATTGTATACTATGTGATCTATTATATTTTTTGACATCACACATAGCTTCAAATTCATGTAATCATTAATTAATTCAATAGTAACAATATTCTCTCGAAAGAAAACTCCCTAGATTAGGTATACTTCACCAATGCTATCCATCGTAACAAATTTTAGATTTGCCCATTTTTGCACAAGTATAAAAATTGTTAATAATAACATCTTCCAAAAGGATATGTAAGCATAAGAAATACACAAATATATATTATCTTGCATGATAAATGGACCTCGAGCTACAAAAGGGTAAATAAGTTCGAACGTGTTGGTGCTCAATTTCTCAATCTGCATGGTTTGAAGTATTTTTTGTCTCCTTGTATGGATGCATGAAAGATTTCTCCTTAATTTGGTTGCAATTTTAAGTCCTTTCCTTTGGTATTGGATCACATTGAGTCTTGGTATTATTTACAGTCTTCTCTCCGCATGGAAAAACTTTATTATTTGGCCTCATCCACGACTGTGTCTCCTTTGTAAATCATGTCATGCAACATCTATGGATACATGGTGTTTTCTTATTCGACATGGCACAATGGATATATTTGGTTGAACTTTCCACTTTTTTCACAATTGTAAAAAATGTGAAAATTTTCCCATGGCCCCGATAGTTTCTAATTTTCTAGTCAACAATATGAAGCAAGCAAGGAAAATTTCTTACTTTGACCCTGAACATGTACACCTGTCATAAATCAAGCGGTTATGGAAAGGTGTGCCCTTTTGTGTTTGAGGCATTAAGGAAAAAGGAATAAAAATATAAAAGGAATGCCTAAGGACCACAAAAGGACACATGGTGGTTTGAGAAGTCAAAGGTGAAGAGGTAGATCATTAGAGCATTTTGAATATTTTTTCCTTGTTGTTAAAAAGAGAAAAGTTATAAATGATCTGTGACTCCACTAGGGACACATTAATGTCACATGTTTGAGTCAGCATTGAAAATTCAAAGCAGGGAGGTGGGTCATTAGAGTACTTTTGAGTTTTTAAGTTCTATTTTGAAATGAAATAAAAGTATAAAAGTGAGCCACAACTCCGCTGGGGCCCACATCAAAATTTAAAAGTGGAGAGGTGGGTCACTGGGGAATTTTGAGATTCTCAAGCCCACTTCAACTCAAATATTTTCCACATGTAGGGCATGCGCTCATTTGAGGATCCGCCTCTGGGTCATACCTTTGGATTTGCGCCAAGGAGACACGTGGAGGCTTACGCTGGATGCTTTTTATTATTAGACTTTTCAAGCACATGCACAATACAACTTTCTTGAGCCCAGGACAAGTGGAGAGCCTGCCTGTTTAGGGACCTACCCCTAAATTTTACTTTTGAAAGAGTGTTAAGGAGACACGTGGAGGTTTCCACTAGATCTTCCCATACTTATACTTTTCAAGTGTCTAGTACAAATTTTCATGCCCTAGACACGTGGAAGGTCCATGCTTGTTTGGGACTCCTTCTTTTGAGATTCATACTAACAAAAGTTCGAAGAGACACACGTAAGATTCCACTAGATTTGCCCATATTTAGAATATTCAATTCCCGAGGAAACTTTCTCGGACCCTAAGCACGTGGCACCTTCCACTAGTTCTTAAACATTTTTAACAAGTTTTCGGGCCGAGAGACACGTGGAGATCCCACACTTGTTTGGGGTCTCTACTTTTGGGAACCATATCAAAAGTGCACCAAAGAGACATGTGGAGGATTTCACTAGCCCCTCTTTATACTGAGACTTTTTCAATGGTCGAGGAAACTTTCTTGCATCCAAGGTAGGTAGAGAGCATGCGCTCATTTAAGTTCCCACCTCTAGACTTCATCTTTGAAGTTACACCAAACAGACACATGGAACCTTCCGCTAGACCTTCCCATGCTATTATTTTTCAGCGACTGATGCAACTCTCTCGAGTTTTAAACACGTGGAGGGCCCGCACTCATTTGAGAACCTACCTCTGGAATTCACCTTTGTAGTTGCACCAAGGAGACACATGGAGGCTTCCACTAGCTCCTCTTTTCACTTGTCTAACTCGGACTTGTAGCACAGGTATGTGATATAATCCATGCAAGGAACTCATTTATGAGAAGAATGAATGTAGGTATCCATGTGAGGGCACTCATTTCTCAAGGTGTATTCTCAAGGGTGAAAAGGATTGCTTGTCAGATCAAGCCATATGGAGCCACCGAGAAATTATTAAAAAGGGGATTTCTTGCATGAAAAATAAAAGAATGATTAAAAATACTATCAAAATTTATGATATGGCATCCCAATCATAGTTGAGGGACTGAGAAATGTGATTAGTTCATGATTTATCCACCTAGCAGCTTTTGGGTGTAAATTTGTTAAACATCACTTTCTAGAACAAACTTTTAACAAACAAAGGATTCCTCAAATATTCTTATTTTGGGGGGAAATTTTGGGATGAGTGAGCGAGTGAAATTTTATAAATGCAATGAGAATACTCTTACATAAGGGGGTTAACTTTTCTGAGAAAGTTTGATAAAAACTAGTTTCCCGAGAGAACATCTGAGAGACCAATTTATTTTCTTATGTTTTTGGATTCAATCATGTCAAGGTGGTTGCAAGTGAAGAGCCATTGAAAATATCTAAGACTATTGAGGAAACATTCCCCTGCTGATGAATCTAATGAACCTTGAATGAATCTATGTTGATAATGAGCATAATTGTGTTTGATTTTATTTCAAAATGTTTTCATATAGTTTTTCTTGTTCTGTTGCAATCTTATGTTAAAATCTCTTTGAATCACACAAGATCTCGTCCAGTGTGTTAGTATTGTGGAATTTGAAATTTCATTATGAGAAAAGCTTTCATCTGGTAATGAAATAAATAATTTAAAATCACTTTACTTTCACTATGTTGATAAAAAAATTGTAAGTCTATGGGTGTATCTTAGGCATGATGAACCAAGGATTTCAAACATTTAATTGAGTCTTTAACACTAGCCTTTGTGTTAAATTCTCGAATAGTGTGTGAAACTATGCATCTCTGGGCCTCCATTGATACACACCTTCTACTTGAAGGAATATTTTGGCATTTCTGAAGTATACTGTTATGTGAGTTTTTTCATTTTTGTAAATGCTCACAAAGATCTTGTATAATCAACTTTATCTTCTTAACTTCCCACCAAAATTTTATCAAATGATGAATCCTATATGAACTACCCCTATTTGTACTGTGTATCAACAAATGAAAAATTCCATTGCCAAAGTATGCATGGACAATCAAGATTCAATTATTGTCTTTAGTAACCCGAGCCTTGTCCAGGAAACATCTCCAATCTCTAGTGTGAAAAATTGTGAGAGTTAGATTGTGTTGTATTGATCATATTTTCTCAAGGTTCTCATGAAAATTGTGTAGAGAAGGATCTCTTGATATCCTTCACCAACATGGGTTATAGAATGGGTCCTCTCACCTTGGTTGAAGGCACGACCTAAAGTAGTGAGCATAGATCAAACCCTCACCAGTGCTTTATCCATTTCTCCAACATCCGAATGACAAAGAGTCAGTGATTGAATCTCCTCCCCGACTAAAAAATGACTCATTTCATGGTTCGTCCATCTCTAAGCATCCTACTAGTTTCATGATGGTGCTCAACCCTTGTAGGAGAATAAATTTAGATACCAACACCAAAGTGACACCATTTCCAAGGAATATTTGAATTACAATGGATTTTTGTAACACAGGGACCTATTTTTTGTGGCAATAACACTAAAGTGGTGTCATTTATAGGGATTATTTGAACACTAAGACCTATTTGTGTAGCAACAACACCGAAATGGTGTCATTGTTAGGGAATATTTTATAAATGCATACACATGTCGACCCTGGTAACATTTTTTTACACTGTTTAAGTACAAATACGTTGTTTAAACGTCATCCTTTATCAAGATTTGTGTAAGATTACAAGGTCATTGTGTAGTATTTTAAATTTTTAGTGGTTATTTAACTAAATTTGCATCAATAATGATAAATGTGGGTAAATGAAGGTCTTAATATTTTCTAAAATTAAGCATTGGTAGAAAATTGGCAAGTTACTTATAGTGCATCTGCACAACAAAGGTGAAAATCCTTGGTGCGATTCTATGTTGATTTGAAATTTTCATGATTACCAATGTCTTCATTTGTGTCAAGTGAAATTTTTCATTAATATTTGCAAATATCGAGGGAAGAAGGTCTTTATTCGGTACGGATCCTACTAGAAAGTTATTTCCATAACTAGGAAAAGAAAATTCAGAAAGAAAATAAGTTTGGAAAGTGATTGGAAATCAAGAATCAAGAAAGGAGATATTACTTCTGAAAGGTGATCAATTTGTGGTTGAAGATTACCATATGTCTTGAAGTGATTTTGAACTAGGTAATCTTTATATAAATTTGAGTTCTCCAACTAGAGAGGGGCCATCATTTGTGTTTGAATAGTGTGAGTCTCATTTTCCCTTGTTTTTCCAAGGTTGATAGGGTTTTCCATGAAGCTGAGTCATTAGAGAATATCTATTTTAAAAGTTACACTCATGTTCTCCAAAGACCCCTCATTTCCTATCATTTTGTTTCTCCTATAAATTCATCGCCTCAAGGAAATATGGCCCAACCTCCACCTAGACCTTCTTTTGTTGTCAACATTTTTAGACCTAATATGGTGCCACAAGATGTCAGAAATAGGTTTCCAAAATTTCAAGGGAATAATGCCATCACTGGTGACTAGAATTTAAGACTCTTTGTCAATATGATGGAATATTTTGAAATTGAGTTTGAAGACGTGTATGTAAATTGTGTTATTCATATTCTTGAGGAGGATGCATGTGACTGGTACAAGTCTTTATCAGATAATTCAATAGATTCATGGACCGAGATGAAAAATTCCTTTAGATTGCAATATGGGGATAAGACAGATCCTAGATTCCTTTTATCTGAATTTGAAAATATTAAGAAAAATCCAAATGAATTTTTCCATGATTTCAATACTCGGTTCAATAAGACCTTGAATAGGATACCTATAATCCTAAGGCCAAGTGATGAGTCTTGTTTGATAAAATATTCTAACACTTTTGATAAAAAGGTTGCTTAATATTTTAGAGATAAGAACCCAAGAACATTGAGGCAGGCCTTCACTATGGCCTTACAAATTGAGAATAACATCAAAGAAATTGGAAATCCTCCTAAGAGAGAGGGTGTCAAGTTGATCAATCCTAAAAGGCTTCAATTTAACAATGTTGTGGATCTGGAAGAGGTTATGCAAACTTTGGTTGGAGCAGTTAAAGAGATATCCTATAAACTGGATAGATCAAAAAATGGGATAGGATAGAGCTCCCAAGGTTAGTACAAGCCACACAGTCATGAGAGATTTGGAAATCATCCCAGAGGTGATCACAGACTAGATGACAGAGGAAAAGGGATCATGGGATCATAAAATAAATAGCCTCAACCAGGAGAATATATTGGTTCCCGATCCTTTCGACTGCAAGGGGTTGTTATTGTGGAGGAGGCCAATGTTATCAAGTGGTGTGATAGGTGTTTATTACCACACTCCCCATGTGATGTAGATCATGAAGTTGTGGAGGCTGATGACGATAAGACATATAATGATACGTGTATGATGGAACGCCCTACAAACTCACAACAGGGGAAACCTCAACTAAATTAATAAGTTTCAAACTTATTGAACACTTATGGGATTGTGTTCACTGGGTATTACCTCTTCCTCCTATTAATTCTTTCTAAATTGATATGGTGCAAGCATTTGATCTTACTAATCATGATTTTGAATACTTAAGGGATTTGATGATTAAAAATTATGATGGAGGGATCCCTTCTGAAGAGGACAGGTAACTGTTGATGAATGTAGTAATTGCTCAGGAGAAAGTATATAACACCAAAAGTAAGGTTGTCAAAGGTGGAGGGCCACAAATGAAGCCAAAAGTTCAAGTTCTTACCAATCTCTTGAAGGAAACCCCTAAGAAAGATACATCTCGTAAAGGCCTAATTACCCCAAATAAAACCTTTTCTCTTGCCCATGCCCAAATTCTAAAGACTCCCATATTATTAGATGAAGTTGTGAATCTCCCTTCTAACACTACCCTACCCAAATATGTTCCTTGTGAAATAGCCCAATTCTTGAGTTAGATTAAGGTTATTGCTCCTATTGTTGAATTACTTAGAATTCCTAAGCATAAGAAAAGTGCATTTGAATATTTGGGATGTAAAGAAGAGAAAATTACCCAAGGAAAGAGTGTGAAAAATGTAGAGGTTCCTCCTATTATTGCGGAATCAAAAATACCACAGGTATTAGAGGAACCAGTGGAATCACCTGATGTGTATTTGGGAAATTCTATGGTTGAGTCTCAGCTTAATGTGGATCCATTGTTTACCACTTTGATTATTAAGGATAGTTAGGTGCATAACTACATGTTTAATTCAGGAGCCTCATGTAATGTAATGCCTCTTGAGGTCATGAGTGAGATAAATATCAAGGTAAAAAAATCTTATGGGAAATGTACTTCTGTGGATTCAAGATAAGTGCCGGTAGTTTGGTATGTAAAGGGATTAGTAGAAGTGTAAAGGGATTTGGAAGCTTTTCAGGAAAATGCTTAACCATGAATGTGGTTCTTGTGGACTATCCTGCCAAATGAGGGATTTATTATCCAGAAAGTGGATGGGTAGTGTGGGTAGAAGTGTGCAAATGGAAATGTCATATGCCACCATAAAAATTGAGGGGAACCTTTTAAAGTTATACGGTGAGAAGAAAATGTTATATCTCATTGAGGACCCTAACAATGCTTCTTATGAAGTATTGTATGCAGATGTTGATGTCGACAAATTTGTGGGTTATGCTGATTATAAGGAGCATAAAATTGGTGAGTGCAAGTATCCAAAGAAGATTAGTTCTCCCTTGAATCTAATGTTTGATGGAGATTTTTCTACATCTGGTAAAAGAACAAAAGACAAACCTCTCAAAAATATGGCTAGGCAAAAAATTGGATAGAGAAGAAAAATAAGCATATGTCAAGTTGTTAAAAATTTATAAAGACTTCTTGGCTTGGTCGTACTTAGAATGGTAGGCACTTGAAACATTTCCTTCATTGATTTCTCAAAATCAAGGCACACATCATTATAAAGTGTATAGTCTTTTGTTTTTGTTCTATTTTTTGCGTTTTTCTCTTTCGGTTTCTCTTGGTCCTTGTGACCGATTCTTGTTGGTTTTTTGTTCAATCTAAGGAGGATTGGTTATTGTTTTTCTACTTTGAAAACTTGTTCTTGAATACATTTCCCAATGGAGTTTTTGGCACATGGTTTTTGTTCTTGCAATAGTCATGGAGTTCCCATCCTTGATTTAGAGCCAATGTTGGTGCTCAATTTAATCTCACCTTGTTTATTAAAAATCTCTCAGTCTGCATGGTTTGAAGTATTTTTGGTCTCCCTGTATGGATCCTTGGTATTATTTATAGTTTTCTCTCCATGGGGAAAAAAATTTGTTGTTGGGAATCATCCATGATTGTGTCTCCTTTGTAAATCCTATCCCAACATCCGTGGATATGTGGTCTTTTCTAATTGGATGCGTGGCATAACGGGTCTATTTGGTGAACTTGTCACTTTTGTCACAATTGTAAAAAATGTCAAATTGGTCCCATGGCCCCGATAGTTTCTAATTGGCTATTCAACAATATGAAGCAAAAAAGCAAATTTCTTACTTTGACCTCGAAGATGTACACTTGTCATAAATCAAGTGGTTGCGGAAAGGCAGGGCCCTTTTGTGTTTTGAGGCATTATGGCGAAAGGAATGAAAATATAAAAGGAATTCATAAGGCCCAAAAAGGCACATGTAGTGGTTTGAAATTCCCAAGGCAGAGAGGCAGATCATTGGAGCATTTTGAATATTTTTTACCTTTTTTTGAAAAGGAGAAAAGTTATAAATTAATGTCACATGTTTGAGTCAGCATTGAAAAGTCAAAGCAGGGAGGTGGGTAACCAGAGCACTTTGGAGTTTTTAAGCTTTGTTTTCAAATGAAGTAAAATTATAAAAGTGAGTCCATGACTCTGTTGCGGCCCACATCAAAAGTTAAAAGTAGAGAGGTGGGTCACTGGGGCATTCTGAGATTCTCAGGCCTTCTTACACTCAAATCTTTTACACATTGAGGGCTTCCACTGATTTAAGTATTCACCTTTGTGTCTTACCTTTAGAGTTGTGCCAAGGAGACATGTGGAGGGTTCCGCTAGCTCCTCTTTATCCTTAGACATTTCAAGTGCCCGATGCAACTTTCTTAAGCCCGAGACACATGGAGGGCCCGCACTTATTTAGGGACTTGCCCTTGGATTATACTTTTGAAAGAGCGCCAAGGAGAGACGTGGAGGTTTCCCGCTGGATCTTCTCATACTTAAAATTTTCAAGTGTACGATTCAACTTTGTCAAACCCTAAACACGTGGAAGGCCAGCGCTTGTTTGAGAGTCCTTCTTTTGAAATTCATACCAAAAAAGTGACAAAGAGACATGTGGAAGATTCGAATGGTTCTACCCATACTTAGAATTTTTAATGACCAAGGAAAATTTCTGGACCCAAGGAACATGGCACCTTTCTTGGTTCTTAAACTTTTTCAACAAGTTTTTGGGCTGAGATACATGGAGAGACCGCGCTTGTTTAGGGTCTCCGCTTTAGGGAACCATATCAAAAGTGTGCCAAAGAGACACGTGGAGGATTCCCCTAGCCCCTATTTATACTGAGACTTTTCAATGGCTGAGGTAACATTCTTGATCCCAAGGGACGTGGAGAGCTTGTGCTCATTTAATATCCCGCCTCTAGACTTCATCTTTGAAGTTGCACCAAACAAACATGTGGAAGCTTCCGTTGGACCTTCCCATGCTCATAATTTTTAGTGACCGATGCAACTCTCTTAGGTTCTGAACACGTGGAGGGCATGCGCTCATTTTGGAACATGCCTCTAGAATTCACCTTTGCAGTTGCACGAAGGAGACACGTGGAGGCTTCCACTGGATCCTCTTTTCACTTGGCTGACTCGAACTCATAGCACATGTATGTAATATATTCCATACAAGGGAACTCCTTTTTGAGAAGCACGAATGTAGGTATCCATGTGAGGGAACTCATTTCTCAAGGTGTATTCTCAAGGGTGAAAAGGATTGCTTGTCAGATCAAGCCATATGGAGCCACCTGAGAATTATTAAAAGGGGAATTATTTCACGAAAAAATCCAATAATGATTAAAATGACTGTGAAAAGTTATGATATGGCCTCCCAGTCATAGTTGAGGGATTGAGAAACATGATCAGTTCATGATTTATCCATCTAGGAGCTTTTGGATGTAAATTTGTTAAACATCACTTTCTAGTAAAAAATTGTAACAAACAAAGGATTTCTTAAATATTCTTATTTTTTGTGGGAAATTTTAGGAGAAGTATTTGAGTGAAATTGTATAAATGCAATGAGAATACTCTTGCATAAGGGGGGTTAAATTTTCTAAGAAAGTTTGAGAATAACCATTTTCCTGAGAGACAGTCTAAGAGACCAGTTTATTTTCTTGTGTTTTTAGATTCAATCACATCAAGGTGGTTGTAAGTGTAGATCAATTGAAAATATTTGAGATTGTTGAGGAAAATTTCCCTTGCTGTTGAATCTAATGAACCTTAAATGACTCTGTGTTGATCATGAGCATAATTGTGTTTGCTTTTATTTTAGAATGTTTTCAAATAGTTTTTCAAGTTCCTGTTACAATATTATGTTAAAATCTCTCTAAGTCACCCAATATCCCATCCATGTGTTAGTATTGTGTCATTTTTAATTTCATTATGAGAAGACCTTTCATCTGGTAATGAAATAAATAATTTAAAATCACTTTACTTTCACTATGTTGATAAATATTGTTTATAAGTCTATGAGTGTATCTTAGGCATGATGTAACATGGATTTACAATGTTTAATTGAGTCTTTAACATGAGCCTTTGTGTTGAATTATCGAAGACTGTGTGAACACATGCATCTCTGGGCCTCCATTTATACACACCTTCTGGTTGAATGAATATTTTGGCTATTCTGAATCATTCTGTTATGTGAGTTTTCTACTTTTTGTAAAGGCTCTCAAAGATATGGTATAATAAAATTTATTTTGCTTAACTTCCCACCAAAATTTTATTAAATGATGAATCCTACATGAAATACCCATGTTTGTACTGTGTATCCATAAACGAAAAAATTACATTTCCAAAGTATGCAGGGATAATCAAGATTCAATTATTGTTTTTAGTAACCCAAACCTTATCCAAGAAACATCTCCACTCTCTAGTCTGATAACTCTTGAGAGTTAGATTGTGTTGTATTGATCATATTTTCATAAGGTTCTCATTAAGATCCTGTAGATAAGGATCTCTTGATATCCTTCACCAACACGGGTTACAGAACGGGTCCTCTCACCCTGGTTTAAGCCACAACCTAAAGTAGTGAGGTGCTATCCATTTCTCCAATGCTTGAGTGACCAAGAGTCAGTTGAATCCCCTCCCTAGCTACAAAATGAATCATATCATGGTTCGTCTATGTCTCTAAGTATCCCGCAATTTTGTGATGCTTCTCATCCCTTGCAGGAGAATCAATTTGGATACAAACAGAATGCATAAAGAAAATGCTAAGAGTTTTCAAACCAGAGCTCAAAAAATGTACGAAGGCTCGAGAAGACATGAAAAGTTACAAGTTCAAATTGAGTTTTCAAAACCCTCAACACAAAATTAAAGAGCTATAAAATGAATCCAATTAATGGCTTTCTAAACTCACACTTATAGTGGTGAGGCACATAAATACAGAATAATGTGAAGGAATCAATGTATTGGTGCAAAGAGAAGTGAAAATGACAAGAAGGAATTATTACGATACTTAACTAACCCACCAAGCTCACCTTCTTAGCACTAGTGGCTAAGAGTCACTTGGTCACATTACTTAAAAAGGATAAAAATGGAAACCACAACATCACACAGAGCTTGCATAGAAAAATGCTAGAAAATGTGCAACTATTTGAAGTTATAGAGCTCATGAGAATAAATAATGCCAAAGAATCGAGCTCCAGGTGACTCATAAATAACATCATGAAAAGAATTTGTGACAGAGCTTTACTACACTCAATCAAGCTTGGTGAAATGACCAAATGCTTAGGTTTGAGTCAATTTTACTTGACTAAGTCAACCAATTTCTACCTAACTCACCTAGTGATTTCAATCCAATGGAGTAGATCAAAAGGTACTAAAATCAATGGTCACCAATGGAAACCGAAACTCTAACACAATTAACACTAATCTAACCACAGGTCAAGGAAATCAACAATGAGTGATGAAAAGGAAAGAGATAAAAAATGGATAATCCTCGACCAAATTCAACGCAAACCCCATAACCATGAGTAGTCGGTGATAACTCCACCATGGTAAGAGGGTACATGATTGAGTGGTTAGGAATTGAGTAGGTACCAGGATAAATGGTCAAAAAGAAATACCACAATCATTAAATGCCAAATGAACTACCATTACTATCATAACTCAATAAGAGTTAAATCAAATGATGGAGAGCAATCAAGAAAAAAATTAATGGCACATGTCAAAATCACCACTTTCCATGTAAAATCCAAAGCTAACCAAGGTCTTCCTTAACTCGACCAATATCAGGAAGGTAAGGATGTGTCAATGATCGTTTAGACCTTACTAAATCTAACCAAATAATGTAAGGGGTTGAGCATCATGGCGAAGGGAACCAACGCAATTCAAATAAAATCAATGTATTTACATTGTTTAGATGTCAAAAACATAAATATATGCCATATATATAATCCAAGGAGCCCGATAAGTAAGGTATGTATGAATTATACAAGGGGGCTAATGATCATGTAAGTGACCATGTATTATTATAAGAAATGATATTTGTAGAAACCAAAACCTTAGGAAATGTGTAAAATGCACTATTCAAAGTGGCAATAATTGTAACATAATTATATGCCATGTGAAACCAATGTCCATTCCCCTAAACAATGATTTAGATGGAAGATACATGCACTAGGTCAATCAAATAGGACCAAGATGATGAATTCAAATGGATCCACCTTCAACTAGTATTTTTAGCCAAAATTATGCTCAAGTTAAAAGAAGAGTGAATCCTTACCTTATGAATTGTAAACTTACCTTAAAATATGCTAAAATGGTCCCCACAATTGAAATGTTAGTTTTCCAAGTATGTTTCTAACATGGTGACAAAATATAAAGAAGATAATACATGTAGAAGTCAATATCAAAGCACTTGAAGCTTTTTTGAAGTCCTAATTACCTTATTTTTTAAAATAAGGTATTATTTTATTACACATGCCTATAGGTGGTCCCCACATTGGAAGTTCAATAATTTTGTGAAGTACTGGAAATCAAATGCATTATTTATTTTTATTTCTTTCGCAAGTGGTCACTACATGATAGAACAAAGCTAAAGCCAAGATACCCTTACGAGTGGGTGAATATGCAAGTCTTTCATTAGTGATTAAGTATGATTATTTAATCAATAATAAAGAAGAAGTTTCATGCACATTAGAGATAAATTGAACAATAAACAAATGCTAATAATATTTAAAATTATTCATCCAAGTATTTCAAATAATTTAAAAATATAACAATCAACTCCACTTTGACTAGAGTGTATTTTTGTTACTAAGGCTATTAATGCCTCATTGGAATCAACATGTCTATTTTTATACCTTTATTTATTCATGATAGAGGGAAAATTAGCATGTATGAGAGATTACAAATTATAGTCTATTTTAGGAGGGGTTGGGTGAAGTATTTTTTCTATATATTGTGTGCACTAGAAGGCACAAAGGGGGGAATTTTTTGACATAGGAGTGTAGAAGCATTTTTTTGCCAAATTTTCCCTTGAATAAGAAACTGTTATTACCTTTCAAATTATTTGGAGTGCTATGTATATTTCCATTAATTCTTGAAAATGTTAATTCCCGATTAATCATTTTCCCTTGTTATAAATCTTGTATTTTATCATAGTATTAGTGTGTATGTTTAACTTATTGTGTTGTTGTGATTTATCCCTCAATACATAAGTTCTTTACCTAAATATTCTGTTGAAAACCATTGGTTCGTGCATCTAAAATTTGTTCTCAATTTTATCTTTCATATACTGAGTCAAAGCCCTCAGTAAATTTGGTGTATCACCGCATTCAACTACAACAATCTTTTTACCCTCAAAACTCAAAAATTTAGTTTAGGATACATTAATAAAGAATTGGCCTTGATACCGGAGACTCACCTCAACAATAGGTATACCCATAGACCTGAGGTGTTCCATTGTATCTACGGAATTGATATATAAAGCACGCTTAGAAACCCCTGTTATTATATGTAAACAAGGATGTACTTCTTAGAGTTAATAGTTATATCTTTACGGTATTGCTTTATTTATTGTATATCACTTTAAAATATCTAGATTTATACAAAAATCTTATTTTTGTTAAGTCAAGTGTCATAAGTATGCAAAAATCAAATATCATTGAAAGTAGGCATGTAATAAGTCAAAATGAATGACATAAAATTATGGTAAATACATATAAAAAAACCAATGTTGTGCATTTTGAGAGGAAAATGATGGTTATTTGAAGATTGAGGATAAACAAAACTGAATATGAATAGAAAATTTTGGGTTGTATATAGTGATTTTCTTAATTTATTTGCTTATTGTTATTTTTAGGATTTAGATTACTTAGCACTGGAATTTCAAATTTTGGATTATTTTGACATCATGACATGAGTATGAAATTGTGATGGAGGATGAAGAGGAGGTGCACCTGGAGGGGCATGACTATGGGTAATTCGCAGCATTTTATTTTATTGAATAGATTAGGAGGTATTTAGAATTTTTTATTTTCCGAGTTGTTAGTGCATCATTCTTGTCTAAAAATTTGTCATCGATTATGTTATGAAAAAATACAAGTGGGTTTGGGATAGATTTACATTTTATTTTATATTTTTGTAGTTTTTACGAGTTAAAATTTTGAAGTTGCACTCGATTTTTTGGCTGGATTTTTGTCCAGACACCATCAAATCCTTCGCAACATGAGGGTTTCTAGCGTCAAGATGGGGGAAAATTTTTCAAAGGCCACTTGGAATCTACCATAACGTTTTTTTTGTAGGACATTATGGGGATGACCGAGTCAATGACCCAGCTTGTAGATAGAATTTAGCCATAGGGCCGATGATAGATGAATTTTTGTAGGTATGAGATGTAAATTATATTTTTAGTTACACATTGATAGAACATTCTTCTAATGCTCCTTTTTCATTTTGATGATGTAAGAAGAGCACAAGATTGGAATATGGTGAACTGTGGATGTATTGTGGTGGATTTATATGATTTTTAGTCGAGTCAATTAGAGGTGACCCAATTGTAGTGTTCAAATTTTATGGGAATTATCCAAATGCCCAAGATACCATTGGATTTGGATATATTGTAGATGTTTTCAGATGCAAGGGAGACCAAATCTAACACCTCTCAGTGGTGTATAGGATAGGATACAATGGAGACAATATTGAATTTAGATGATATACATGGGATTATGGGGTTACCAATCAAAGGGACCCATATGTATTGTGATCTTAGTTCAGATGTCATAGAACGGAGACCCTTAGCCATATGGGCTACTAGGAACGGGACATATGAAAAGAGTATGCTATTTGTCTCACTCAAGATACAATGTAGGTTAGAGGAATTTTTCTATTTGGAAGGAGGTAATGGGGATTTTTATAGCATGGATAGTGTGTCACATGAAAAATGGAGCCATCTCATTGTAGTTGATCCTACGATGTAGAGATGTTATAGATCATGGGTTCTTATTCAGATGGATTACCACCATATGGAAGTAGTTGGTGAAGTATTTGGACATGGATAGGTGCAGAGGTCATAGGGTCATGGGACCCATCATTTTATTGACCATATGGATATATGATAGGTTATCGTTGTATAGGAAAATTAGAAAACCATTGGTAGAAGTCACATATTCCCTGTGAGTACTTCATTTGGCATAGGGGCCCACAGTGAGATTACTTGGAGAATTTTGACCACAAACATATATGGGTTCGGATGATGTTACATAGAAGCTCTACATATAGAACGTAGATTAGTGGAGTAGTTGTCCCAATGCATATTTGTTTGATGTCATAACCGAGGTGACATGCCATTATGTGTGTTTTGTGGAGACCCATGTAGTGAGTATAGTCTCGAGGTAGTTTGGGTGACCAACACCTATGGTGATACTACAATTACTACCTAACCAACCTTTTCATACAATGGTGGTTGTAAGAAAGATGTTAGGGTACCAACATTACAAACCTATAGAATATGGCTAATGGGTGCACATGGTACCCAAACATATGGTTTGATTGGAATACATAGGCACCACCATATATCATAGATTTCAATACTTTAGAGGATGTATTGGATGATAGATCTGATAATATAGTTCCACAAGTTGAGGTGCAGCTAGAGAAGTTGCTAACAATGGAGGAGGAGTAGTAAAGGAAATCGGTGTAATGATAGAAGAAACATAAGATATGGTGGCTTCGAGGAGGCTACTTGACAACGATCGGTGTCCAAATGGTTGTGCATATGAGGAAGAGACCTAGACCATGATGCAAAGGTGATATGATATTTGTGCCTTGAGACAGGTAGGCACAATATGTATTTGTGAAACCTTATCATGACTCATGATGATGATGAGAAGGACAGTATTGGGTAGGTGCACAGATGGTGACATTGTCATAAAGAGACTCAATAAGCCAGATATGTGTGTACTTATGTTATTGATATTATTATTGAGAAATTGGTATGTTCGATTAGGCTATTATGATTAACATGCGTCATATTTTGTTTCATAGAGCAGATGATGGAGGAGTAGAAGTCCCTAATAAAGAGTTCCCACCATTAGATCCTAGATCTAGTGCTAGATGACTAGGATATAGTAGTTGACGGTCTATCCAATAACACCATTGGTATGAGACTTAGTAACCTCAATTTTCTCTAGTTTGAGAGGTATGTTGAACACTACAATGATATAAGGACACATAGGGATTGAAAACTACTAGAAACATATATGCAAAGTACCACATATTTTATTGTAGGTATAGGAGACCTTGGTTTTAGGAGGAAGATTGCATATTAAATATGTAGATAACCATGGAGAGGATGAATTCATTAGAGACACTACTAGTAAGAGTGTAGGAGATGCCTCTAGAGTCTAATCTATAGAAAATTCCATATCTCACATAGCAAGAGTTACCAATATGCCCCCATTGGCCAAAATCATCTAGAGACACCACTATGGGTGAGTGTGTTTGAAACATTTTATAGATAGGCTAGAGCCACATATTTAGTTTTTATGGTTTTGATGTTGATGTGTAAATATAGATTATATATATATATATATATATATATATATATATATATATATGATGATGATGACGATGATTTTTGTGATGTTTAGTGGTAGATGCTTGTTGATTTGATTAACATTTTCCATCTTTTTGGATGTATGTATGTCATGACACCATGGTACTTAAAAATATTGATAATGTGAATAAATATGTAAATCGTGTGAAAGGGGGATCAATGAGATAGCCCATAAAAATTATTTGAAAATTCCAATATTTGAAACAAGGCCAAGACATTTAACTGAAGGATGTAAGGATGTGATTGGTTAAATAAATCCATGCAAGGGTATAGGCCTAACTAAGGATGCAAAAAATAACATAGAGATCAATATGAAAGAATGATGAAAATCAAGTCCAAAATATGTGGAATCGGGACCGAGCTTCTCCAACAATAAGATAAACAAATGTGTACATGGTGATAAATCCAAGTGGAAAGAACAAGCCAAGTCAGGAAGTAACATGATTTTTGAGATATTGTGTGCAAAAGCCAAGGGGGGATCGAGATCCCAAGTAAAGGAAAAAGTTAGTATGTAAGAACCCAAGTGGCAACCTGGAGCCCAAGTGATGAAAAGGATTTAGGCCAAAAAAGTAAAAATAAGATGTAATCGAGGCACTATAGATAACTATCCACGAGGTGCAAAATATCAAAATGTATCAGTGATGATATCATCTAATTAATTCAAGATATGACTCCTAACACAAGTCATGAGGTCCTCAATGGTGTGATGTGAATGAAATTTTTAGATGAACTTAAGATATTATAAAAATAATGTGTCAAATATTTGATTCTCCAGTTGGATGAGAATATAACACCAAACAACAATCATGGTGGGATGAGGATCAAGACAAGGTGGTTGTTCATAAGTAGATTGTGGTCTAGATGTTCATTATGAAGTTGGTTAATTTCATGAGGAATCAGCCCCATGCATCGATTGTATAAAGAATTTTTTTGTACAAGATTGTCACTATGCATAACCTAACGGTTTGTATTGGTATACGTGCAATACCGAGTTATGAGAAAACATATAGGAGATGAAATAGAAGGTTGTGTATTATTATTGGTTTAGTCACATTTAACCTCATCTCTAAGCCTCTTCATATGGCATTAGTAGGCTCTAAATTAGAATCATTATGCCCTAGATCCTCATGCCACTTAAAATACAACTCAATCATAGTGGAATGAGGATACATAAAGTAAAGAGGTAGTGATAGGAGTCTCGTAGGATGCAATGGTGTAGTGAGTGGTGGCACCAATGCAATGTGTGAAGATGGTACCGATGGATCAATATGTCATTCAAGCATCAAGGCATAGTAAATAGGATCATCCCCCATGAGATCATTGACTTTGTAGTTAAATCCAATACCCCGATCATCAAATTTTGTAAGGGAAAATAGGTTATCTAGGTCGATGTTAGTATGTGTATGTATAGTCAGCAGAGTAATATGAGGATTAGGTGTTGGTGGGGAAGAAATGTGAAGTATAATTATGGATTCATCTTACATAAGGATGATGTTCTCATCAGAATTAAACTAGTTGTGAAGTGTCTCTTGGTAATGCAAGAATTCCCTGTGATGATTTTTGACATAACTAGCCTGGTGGGGGGTCCATTCAAGTGTAAACATCATCATAATATTATATGGACGCATCCACCAAATAATAATTTACTATGGTGTCAGAAAAACATTCCTTCTCACGAGTTCATAAGGCAGGCGGCCATTGTGATGCATAAACTTGGGAAGATCACAAGTATTGATGGTAAGGGTGACCTCGTCAAGATATTATCCATCCAAATAAAAATGATTGGGGGCGTGTGCCTAACCAATTCGGGATTACCACCATTTTTGTGTAGATTATATAAAGTATAGTTAAACCATTGACATTCTCAAAAGGGAATATGAGGAATTTCATCCGATCTTGGGTGCTTATATGTCCCCATTTTAAAATTGTTTCATATTTATTGGGATTGGTGTTCCGTTAAATCTAATAAATATCTCTTTTGTGAGAAAAATTTACAAATTTACACACAAATGAATAAATTACGTGCATAAGAAGAGTCAAGGCTTCCCTAGGAGAATATTATAAGATAGAGGAAAATGAAGACCCTTACATTGATGTAGACAATCCTAGGGGGAAATGTGATGTGTAACCAAATACACCCCATATGAGGCATTTTTGGCCAATCGTATCCTTGATAAGTCATTCATGTAGATTTTATGTTAATTATAGGATAATCAAGAGGATTAAGTATAATGATGCCACACACTTGCCTTATTATTCATTAATGACAAGATGATTGACCGTAATGTGACCAATCTTAACGAGAAATGAAAAAGTGATTATTAGCAGCATAAAAAAATCTCATATTGGATTATAAAAGATATAGGAAAGTGAATGAAAGAATGATCATCCATAGTGAGATTGGTATGAATGAAGATGTCCTCACCTTATCAGCGAATTCTTTCCTCTAAGCCACATATGTGGGACTCTTTCATGAGTTCTAGAGAAATATGGACTCTGGAAAGTGGATCCCGCATGTCGTCAGGTCCGGACTATGTGTTATCCAAAATTCACCCTCAAGGTAATTTTGATAACATGCATCAAATTCTTTAGTCCTGTGCAAATAGATTGAGTCGGGGCAAAAATTCATGTTTCTAGGGTCCCCTCATATTTTTCTAATCCAAGTGAAGAGAGCAAGTTCGAGAAAATGTGAAAAAATTTGCAAAAAGCGGCAAGCCCGTAGGCCAGAAAATGGTTGGGACAAAATATCCAGCAAATGGGACAAGCGGGACGAATATGAGATGCTCAAGATTATGATATGACATACACATGAGTTCGAAATGAGAAGAAAGGAACTATTTGCTAGGAACTTGGAATAGTGCTCTAAGAGGATCCCACATGTTCAGTGTCCAAATGGGACTATGTATTACGAAATGGCGGCGGGGAAGAAAAGTGTCTTGCCATAACTTTTGTAGAGCTCGATTTTGATAAAAAAAAAAGCTAAATAAAAGAACATAGGAGTAATTCAGGAGACCTTTGAAATAATTTTTGGTCATTTCTGCATAGAAATACTCTAAGAAAACGGGGCCTTACAAGATTTATTTTCACGCATTTTGCAAGGGGCCAATAATGATTCTAGTTGTAAGAAATAGATCCATAAACCATCGATTGTATAGAAGAATTTTGACATGGGCTAATGACGTGTAGAGAAGGTATTTTGTTTCTTTTAAAGATTCATTTTGAGGTATAGAGGGAATTATGACCCTCTCTAAGTCTGAGGCCGAACGAGACATGTTATTTACATTCAACATAATTAATGACACATTTTACATCATTAATCTCAACTATAGTTTAAGAAGGATAATATGTGTTAAATATGTTAGTTGTATAATTTTCATGATTCTTTTGTAATTTCACTAATATTGTGATTAGGTATAGGATTGAGAATATTTATCATTTCTCATTAGCTTTTGATAACTTCATGATGATCCTTTTCTTGAGTCAGTGTGTATCATGAGATATGACCACTTTAGTCAAATGCTCTAAGAGAGTGATGACATCATAGAAAAATTTGGGACCTAGGAAGAAGTTGTTGGAAGCCATTAAAAGTTCATTAAATTTTCCTTGAGAGGGACCCCAATTAGCATGTCACAAATACAATTTACTTTTTCTAATGAGGAATCGGTTGAGAAGGAGGAGCTCCAAGATCATGGTAAATTTATTAGGTAAGTGACATTTCAACTCTTCCTTACTAAATGGTTGATGGTAGTTATGTTGAATCTTGTTGTTATTAGGTTGTTATCAATTTTTAAAATATTCCTATTTGAAAAATTTATAAGAGGAAGAGTATCTGAGCCACCGTCATCTATCACATTCTTGTTTTTAGAACGTTGAAGGATTTGGACTTTCTTATTAGTATGTTCCTTAGGATGATATATCTATAATTCACTCCTAAGATCATCTTTCCTTTTCTATTGTTCAAAGGACTCTTACAATGATGTATGAGAAAAGGAATTCACCTTGTATTGAAGGTGAGGTTCAAGATCTATTCGAAAAAATGGAAAAGGATCACATTCAAGCATATTATGTTTTGATCGTGTATATAGAGTCTTCCAATGTTTAATAAAAGCTAGGAATGATTCATTTTTAGATTTGTTGGTGATTGAAAAAGCATTTATAATATTCTTAGTAGGTAGATCATGATATTGGAGTTTTTCACTAGGGTTGTCACTAGTTACTCCAGCTCAACTATGGAATTATGAGGTAAAGTGTGATACCAAACCAAAGAATCTCTAGTGAGTGCTTTAGCTAAGATTTTTAGATCAATGTATGAATTAGTTATGATCTACTCCTTGTAAATAATACCAAAGGCCTTGATTTGGAGGGTGGGATTTGTAGACCTGTCTAAGAGATAGGAGGAAAAAATCTACTAATATCCATACTAGTGATTTAAGGTACTAAAGGATCCTTTTTTTATTATCCACGAGAACCTTGTTTTAGATAGGGGTTTTTATTATCGCCACATTAGGTTTGTTATCTCTTGAAATTGCACCCTATTGAGAGATGATGCTGCGCAGTGTTCTAAGTTTCTCGTATCTCTCACTTTCGTAGATACAATGGAAACACCTTAGGTCTATGGGTATACCTATTGTTTAGGTGGGTTTCTTCGGTATCAAGGTCGGTTCTTTTTATGTATTCTAAACTAATTTTTAGGGGATTTGATGGTAAAAGATGATTGTAAATGAATATAAAATGGGGTGATACACGAAACTTGGTTAGGGATTCGATTGAGTACATGTAAAATCAATTTGAGAATGAATTTTGGATGCGAAACCCATAGTTTTCAGCGAGAATATTAAGGTAAAACACTCTATGTATTTATGCAATGAATCACAACAACACCATAAGATAACATACACACTAATATTATGTATAAATATACTAAATGTGGAGTAAGGTAAGATGATTAATCAGGGAATTTGACATTCACAATAATTAATGAGATATACACACCACTGCAAATAATTGGAAAGGCAAAAATCAGTTCTCATTCAAGGGGAAAAACTAGAAAAATTTTCTTCATCTCTCCTATGTCCAAAAAGTCCTCCCTCGTGCCTTGCAATTGCATATAATATATAGAAAAATTATTCACCTAACCCATCCTAAAAATAGACTCAAATTTTGTACTCGCCCATGCATGCAAATTTTACAACTTTATCATGAATAAATAAAGGAATTAAAGTAGACATGCTAATTACAATGAGGCATTAATAGCCTGAATTACAAAAATACATTTCAGTTAAATTGTAGTTGACTGATATAATTTTAATAAAATATGATGAATAATTTGGCTAGTAATAGCCCTTGTTTTTTTTGTATGTCTCCGCTAATGTGCATGTGATCTCTGTCTTCTAGTGCTTGATGTGACACTTACAACTTGATCCACTTGCAATGGTATTCTAGGCATTCTTTAATTATGCCCCTTGAATGCACATGTAAAAATAATACCCCTATGTGAGAAAAATAATTCCTTTGTCTTCAATAATTTAGAAAAATTATTCAGTTCCCATGTGGAAACCACCTTTGATGTGCACATGTTCAATTTTTTTCCTTTCCTACTTTGTATTCTTTTTCTCATATGCAAAAATACTCCTATGCAAGAAAATAACACTTTTGTTTTCATAACTTAGCAAAAATAATCCACCCATAATATGGGGACCACTTGTGAGCATGCAAAAGTAAAGTCCTATCCTCCTCTATATGAGGTTTCCTTAGCATTTTTTAAGGAAAGTGAGTAAATTTTAAGGTAAATAATTATTTGGCATCATAAACCCTCCTTTGTCTCTTCTTCATCATTTTATGTGTAATTTTCCTTTAGAAGTAATGCCACCTATGCACATGTAAAAATAAATATCTCTTCTCTTGCAAAAGGTGATAGAAAAAAATCAAAGGGTCAAAACTCATTGACCATGTGCATATAATATGATCTAAGATCATTGTGCATTGTTGACAACCTTAGTTTGATCAAGGACTATAATAATGCTTGTTTAAAACCCATGAAAGGAATTTTCATTGACATGACCATGGAAAATGATTATTTTCCCCCATCTTTGCTTTGGCATATTCCATTATTGACCAATGATTATCACCTTTTGAAAAATCACAAGGTCATGGGACCTCTTAGACTTGATCATTGCATAATTTTTATCATGGGCTACTCTAATGATTTTTCTGTGGAAAATACTATAGGTTGAGCATAAGTATGAGTGGGAAAATTTGTCCTTGTCCTCATTGCTTTGAACTTTTGTATTTTTGGTGGAAGATTCAAATCGAGTTATAATTAGGGTTTCTGACCCTGTGACATGTGCATTACTTGATCTCTGGTTGAGTTGATTGAAACTTCATGAGTTAAGGAAGAAAATTTTCAAACCCTAACCATTTTTTCATTATGTTAAGCTCAACCTCAAGCTATCGAGAACCTCACGAAATTTTCTTAGCTCGCACATGAATTTGAACTTTGGTTTTTCGCTTCGCGTGATATCTTTGAGATCTTGCTCATTTGAGAGCTCTCTGTTGGAGGGATGAGAAACGTGGCTTCCATGAATGTGTTTTGGAGATATATCTTCTTTTTATGCTTGGTGGATCAGTCTAGAATTTTATTCGATCGACTTTGTGTGAACTTATTTGGAGTTTTGTTTCATTCTTTCAATGACCACCATGGTCTTAATGTGGGGAGTTGGTTCTTGTGCATTTTACTTTATATTCGAGTTGGTTGAGTTTCTGTGTAGAAACCATAGCTAGATATTGAATCCTTGAGCTCTATTTGAAGTTTGGTCACCATTAAAAGGTATGAACTTTTTTAAATTCTTCCTTTATTGTAGAATATTCAGAGTTTGAATACCCATTTTCATCTAGGTATTCCTCCTTGCTTGAGATATGTTGTGGATTGGTTTTTTTATTGTATTTTTGCTCTAGTTGTTCTGAAATATTCATCCCGTAATAAGAATGTGAATTTTCTTGCATTATTCCTAAGAGAGGTCACCATGATTTGATGCTCATTGGGGTTTCTATATTTTTGAGCTATATTTTCATATTGAAGGTCATTTGTGGAGAACCTTCAAACTTGTGATTTATGAAATAGAACCATTTTTGGGCTCACACCTTCGGGTTTTGTTTTAATGAACTATGTAAAGGTGCATCTACCATACTTAGTATTTTTATTTAAAGCTTCCTGATGGGTCATTTTTACATCTTGGGAGCTCTATACGCTCCATAGCTACTATACTTGTGGTAAGCCTCGATTTATTGACAAATGGGTAGTCATTTAAAACCAAAGACGTCATTGTATGATTTTGAGCTCTATTTGCTTCATTAATGTAGTATTCATGAAAACTTATGTAGCTATAGATCTTCATTTTATTTCTAAAATGGAGATCTCAATCTTCTTCTTCTATCATTTTTATCATTTTATGGCCTTGCTTTGATTTTAACACACTCTAGCACCATTTGATATAGTTCAAAGCTGGGAAGGCCTTGAAATTTCAAACCCAAATATTTACTATTCATATCCAAGCTTTTGAAAAGGAAATTTGATCTCGCTTTATTTTATTTTCTCTAGTGGAATTAGATGTAGTTTTTATTTCTATAAGTTCACTTTTGTGAGCTTTGATTTTAAATTATTTTCCCAATTAAGTCATGTGATCCACTATTATGTAATCATTTTTGCCTATTTAGTTACCATATGGAAAATTCCTTTGTACTCCTTCTAAAGGTGATCTCTGAAAAGAATATAGTAAGTTATTGATCTATGGAGATATGAATTTTTTCCCTATTTGGAGGCTCTAATTTCATGTGTAAAACCATGTTTAAAGAAATATTTTTCCTCTTTGATTGATTGCTAACTTGTGATTTACCCTAATCTAATTTTTCTAGTTCAAATTTTTAATGTATTAGAGATTATTATCTCATTTTCCACAATGTTTCAAGCCATATTGTCTTGTGGATAAATATTCTATTTCTCATGAGAAGATAATGTATTACCCATTTGGGTATTTCCTTTGTTGTTATTAGCCTTACTTTGTATGTTGTGTACCTTAATTCCATGCTCATTTTTTTCTGCTTATTAGATCATTGTATTTTAGTATATATTTTGCTTGTGCTTGTTCGGATATAGATATGTTCATGAATACCTTCAATTCTTTATATTTTGGAAGATTAATTCCTCTTTACTCGATAATCTTTTAGGTTTTAAGTCTCTATAATTTTGTGGTTGATCATTCTTTTTCTATTCCCACTCAGATCAATTTTTTTAAGATACATGCACTCTAAATTTTGGAATTTTATGGATCCAAAATGGCTATCTTTCTATTCAAAACACATACTTTATACCTAAGGCTTACATTTGTCTTTAACTTGATGAATATTCTACTTGTTTCTCCTTCTTTTTATGTGATATGAAAAAATTGTATTTTGTCATATATAGCTTGTGTTTAATAAATGAAAGCTTTGAATTTGATGTATAGCTTCATAGATCTTACTATGAAATCTCTCAATTCCTCTAGTTGGGTTAGCTATCTATCATTTCTTTCATTTCCAACTTCTTTAATAATAGTTCTAAATTCTGCCTTAGTTGTTGATGATCATTGGAAGACAAAATTATACTGAAAAATTGGTAATTTGTTCCATTTTTGCACTTGCTTGCTAATATATTCCATTGTAATGATTTTCTAATCTTTGAACTCACTTTTCCACAACTATCATAGTAAGGGAAAGCTTTGTTATTTGTTTGCAAAATCAGCTGATTTTTGTAATTTGTATGCTTCTTCGGAAATGTTTCTCTGAGGATCACTAAAAACTGATAATTCAAAGATCTGAATCCTTATGGAAAATTCTATGGTTTTCAAGTTGATAGGTTTGTTTGGCTAAATTTAATGAAAACATGACAAAAATAATTCATGATTCACCATTGATTACATTGCACTTTAAATTTTATGGAATTTTGCTCTCATGATAGATGCCAAAACACTGCATCATGTTTGAATGTATGATCAAAATGTCTATTGTTAAGAGCTCATTCTTTCTTGAAGACTATATTTTGTTCCTGTACTCTAGAAGGATAACTTGAGGTTTGATATTTATTAAATGATTGTACCTTTCTAAAATGCATTCCTTGCTTCATTTGTGCTTTATGTATCATGGAAACTTCTAGATATGAACCCGATGAATTTTTTCTTAATTACTTTACTTGTTTTGTAACTTGTAATGTGAAGACATGATGAACATAGATGGATTAACTTGTAGTTGAAAACTGAAAAATTGTACTTGATGATGTCATTACATGATTATAATATTCCTTTATCATTGATTATTGAGTTTTATATCTTGTAAATGCTTCTTTATTCATTTTGTATTGATTTCAAGTTCATTTTTTGAAAGTGCATCTGCTTAAAGTTGTGAATACAACAAGCATGAAATCTAGAGCTTTAACAATTGTTCATTTCCCCTTTTTAGGTACAATGACCGTAGTTGGAAAAAGTGATGGAGAGGGAGCAGCGAGGATGAAAAATTCACACTAGAATCATGGAAATCTAGGAAATGATGGATTCCATCCTTTCTTTGTTCACAAATTTACGTATATGTTCTTTCATTGCATGCACTTGATTTTAGAGTTATTCCCATGGCTTGTGTGGGTTCACTATACTATTATTCCTCATGAATAAATGAACTATTTTGTGTAATGAGATGTATGTCTTTTTTTTTTGATTTCTTCATTTGTATGGATAATAAATGAACTTATACAACTCAGAACACTTAAATAATTCACTTAATCATAGAAATAAATTAAAATCAAGTGTACCTTTTTATGCTCATTCAAAATGTAAATTTCTTGTAAAAATGTACCTTTCCATACTTCAAACTGCAACTTGTTTTTATTTTCATAACATTATGTCTAATACATGCCACCCTTCCCGCCTTCTTTGAGGGCCTTACAATGTTCTTTTATGGATGTTGCATAGTTGATTTGAGGATAACAAATTGGAATGGCTACATATATGAGGAATTTCATTCTAGAACTACACCCGAGTTGTATTTTTGATCCAAATGTGACTTCCAAGGTGCGCAAAACCAAACAATTAAAAAAATCTATATCTCCTTTAGAGATAGTTGTATCGAACATTGTCCAACTTATAACCCATCAAATCTAAGAAACTTAAAAGTTTGAGTTGAATTTTTCACACAAAGTGTGAAAAAATTTCAACAGTGTATTTGGAAAATGAGGGGGCATTGTTCCCAAGATGCCCTTATAGGGATATTGATGAACTAAGCCATGTTGGTTTGCATTGGAAGGAATTGAGATGTAGTAGAAAATTTTTGTTGGCTCATTCTATCAAAATGATGCCCTATTTTAAAGTTGTTTATAAAGTAATTCAAGAAGATACTTACTAAGAATTTATTATTATTTGTTTTTGTATTTTGGAAACTAAGAGAGAAACTTCTTAATCTTAGGAGGATAGTAAAAGTTATAATATTTTTTTCTTCTTCTTTATCATCAAGTTGGCTATTTCGGAAGTTAAAAGGCTTCTTTCTAAGTTCTCGTTCAACATAACAATCCATGCAAAAGTGAAATTTGGCTTCAAGATGATGGGTTTCAAGAAATCTACACACAATAGAACCAAAGTGGACCACAAACCCCAGATACACCATGTGGAGTGATGACCTAGTTGAGAAAATGTCTAAAAGTTAAGGCTACGAGATAGAAATGGAAGTGTAAAAATGTTTACACAAGGGACAATGTCCTCTGTGAAATGATTTAAAGAAACAAAAGGGATCGAATGTGTAAATAGGTTCACACATGGGTCGATGTTGTTCAAAAATGAGAAAAATGGACTAGATAGGATCACACCTTGTTGATGATATTTTTTTAGGATGATATTGAGGTTTTATGGGTTTTTAGATGATTGGATGAGGTAAAGATTGAATATGAATTATTTTAATGATATTTGCTCGATCGTCTGGTTGTAGGATTCATGTGGGTTCATCGAAATTTATAACAAGACAAAAAAATTCGTTAACTTACACTCCTAAGTCTTCTATTCTACGAGGGTATCGAGGCATTGAGTAGGAGATACACATGAACCGACATACATAGGAATATATTTAAAGGGAAAACAACAAGTGTTATAGTAACATTTCAATAGGGTGGTAATCCCTAAACTACAAAAACCTAAGATTTCCAAGGCCCACTTTCAAGTTAGAGGAGAGTCCCCTACTAGGACATCGGTAAGTGGGTGAGAAGAGGTATGGATCAATTATAGATAAGAAACACATGCATAATATGACTAAAATGCAAGTAATGGAAAGGTAATGAGTTTGTCATGAATAAGAGGACTATACGAAATATTATCATAATAAACCTTACACTAAGCTAACTTAGAGAAATGGGGAAGGAAATAAAAAATCTGTGAAAAATGAAAAAAATATCTAGAGCACTAACGTTTACCTATAGGGGTATCAAAAATGCATCTATCTCTATAGAAACGCATCACAGAAAGAATTATTATTACGTGGATAAGGGGAACACCTTTCTTGTCCTATACTAACTATAAATGAAACAATAGAGTATGAAATATAACGAAAAAAAGAATATTAGGAAATTCAATTGAAGAAAAGTGAAAGATAAACCAATATTTAAATGAACATGTGTGATGGTAGTACAAAAGAGAAAAGGAGATAGTTCATAAGATTCAAGCTTAATTCTTTCATGAATGTCAAGATGGGGTGAGCATATATATGATGCCATTTTCCATGGGATATGGCATAAACAACTGAATAGTATTACATCAACATAATTTCTAATGGATGATGGCATCGGACAAGGATGGTGATGTGTGGTAATGTTTAATGCAAAGTGTAAATAAGTGGCGTAGATCAAGCAAATGGATGAATAAAGTTTCAAATGGTTAGATATAATAAATATGTAGCATGTATAATATGTATGATACATAAAAGGAAAATCATAACTAATTCAATTACAACTAAGGGTGGGACCAAATAAGAACACTCTCTATGTAATTTCTCTAACCAATAATGATTACATGAATAATCATTCCCCATTCCTAGTAGGGCCCTTTATGGAACCCGATCAATAAATAGATGCATCGGGACCCTTATCTACACCAGAAATTGTTAGTAATAAGTATAAAAGATGAAAAGTGAAAATTTAGGTGTATACACATACCTTCCCTTAAACACTTATGCCACTACCAAAATATTTGTATTTTCATTTGAAAATAAGAAGAGAAATAATTAGTTGGAAACAAGTCTATTATATATTTATAAAAATGTTTACATTCAAATATTTAAACCTCATTGTAGATATACATTTTCATAAAATCAAAATATTATTATATTAATAAAATATTTATCTAGAAGGAGGGTTAAATTCCCTAATCCTAAAGAAACTAAGTATAGGAATTCAATAGATAAAATTAACTAGACTGAAACTTTGAAGTGGGATATGTATCACAAAGGATAGGTTTTTCATAGAGTATCATATAGAAAGGAATAAAAAAAAAAACTAATGATGAGGATATGGAATTTGTAGGAATGTTTGAGCCTAAACATATTGAATTTTTACCAAATGAAAATTAATTTTATGATGAGGAACAAAAACATTTACGTAATCTCAATATAGAAGAAAAAAAAGTTACGTGATTGCATAAGATACCAAATATATATGAAAGGATAAAATATACATTGAGCCAATGTGAAAAAGGATAGAAGACATCATTTCATTAAGAAAGATAAAGATAGCCTTTATTACAGACCACTAGATGAGAATAAATGTCTAATATTCTATAATTATTATGTGACTATGAAGATTTATTCCCACAAAATTAAATGAAATAAAGGGACTGAATATTTCATTAAGTTCTTAATATTTCAAAAAAATGGCGTAAGACATCTCAACTAGTGCCTAGATCTCTAAAAGATGGAGGGGAAAGATTGAGGTAAGATTGAAATCTACCCATGTGCTAAAGCCTACTATATTGCTATTTTGAAACCTTTGAGGAAAGGGATTTAATTTTTGACCAATATTGGGTTTGGGGTGAACATGGACTTATTTTTAAATCATAGTATCTACCTTTTTATCCTTTAAAAGACTCATTTGATACCTAGCATGTTTGTATCCATTTTCCTAGATTCCCATTACATCTCTAGAATAAATATTTCCTTATTTATATAGGAGATACCCTAGGATATTCCTTGAAAGTTGATGATAAAACCTCAACAAAAACTCATAAATATTATGTTATAATATTAGTAAATATTAACACCTCTCAAGACCTCCTAGATAAACTTAACCTATAAATAGGTTACATACATTGGGTTTAAATTATTTACATGATGCTTTAGCATTTTTTGTTGGCATTTGAACCAAATAGGAATCTCTCGAATGTTTGTGAGCATTCCAGGGCGTAAGGGAAAACCTACATGGTGGAAGGTTTAATTTCTAGAGCATCTTATCACTAGTCCTGACCTAATTGAGAACTCTTAAAATCCCTCAAGGGTAGACTCCCCCCTTAATAAAGATATGGAATCTAATGAGATATTTAGGACTTTGACTAGTTAACTTGGATTCCTTCTACCCATGTTATTGATATTAATTATCGATGGTTGGTTCCTCGTTGCCTCGTCGAGGACATGTTCCCATTAAGAATATTGAATTGGTTTTCCAATATTTGTAGAATTAGGTAACAAGAAATGGACGGTGGTGGAATAGAGGAAGAAAGGATACAACAAATTAAACCCACCATCATTCCAGACATGGAAATATTCTTGTCTTGCTTTATGTTTTTATTGATTTAGATAGGTTGTTGGCATTTTGGTTTTGGGTTGTTTTTATGTTATGCCTAGGTTTTGGTTTTGTTATGGACTTTTTACATTGGTATTTATTTATGTTGGGTAGTTGGGCTTCCTTTTTCTTGGTGCCTCATTGAATATCTTTGTTCTCGAATTTTTATTTTGCGCTTTATTTTTGTATCTAGGTTTGACCCTTCTATTGTACTAAGGTATGGTCCCCATTAAACAACATTTTACCATTAATAAAAATATCGAGGGGAGATAAGAATAGAATTAAAGGAGGGAGCTATGCCTATGAAGAAAAGTACTAACAAATTGAGTCCAAACATGGAAAATGTCAAGGAAAAACTAGACCACATGATTAAAGAAATACTAATCTATCGAATAGAAAAATCATATTTTTAACCTTCGTAGTTACTCAACAAAATTAAATGGGAGAAATTAAATTTTATGGTTATTATGAATCCCTAAATGGTTTATGTGTCAACCATAAATTTCTAACACCATTCACTAATGATATTTTTGACATAGTTGTAGGATGCGATGTATACACATTTACTGACAAATTAAATGGATATTACAAAATTCTTATTACACATGAATATTAGGAAAAGATCAATTTCATAACTGAATGAGGAAGCTTTTTTTACACTGGTAATACATTTTGGTTTAAAGAATACACCTCCATTATTCTTTGTTTTTATTCGCAGTACATTTAAAGACTTCATACATGATTTCTTGGAAGTTTATTTTGATGATTGAGTATATTCCTCTTTATTCAAAGAATATATATTTATGGTATATCTAAAGTTAATGTTATAACTATGTTGAGGATTGTGTATTAAATTAAATATGATGAAATTATATTTATTTAATCCTTTTGGAATGTTACTGGAGATGAAAAATAATAACACCCTTGATTTTTGCAACTCGATAGATTGAAATTGTCAGTGTGGTTGCATAACATGGAGATTTTACCAAAGTGTGATAATTTGAAATCGGGAAATATCTTCATATGAAGGATGGTTCCTATTCCTTATTCTAATACACACATTCAAATTGTAGAGGATCAAAAATAAAATATACTCTAACTTTCCAGGGAGATGGGGTTAAAAGGTTTGTAAGAAATTAAACCTAATCTATAAGGAGGTGATACACCAAAAGAGATGTTGAATAACTTGCCTTGCATGGAAATGAAAGTGAAGCTAGATGAAGAGGATGAACATAAAAAAAAATTAGTTTGTTATCACAAATACATTCACCATTAAACACAAACTATCAAAACATGTAACACAACCTAAATTTCATAATTAACTAAACTTGTAATGGGAGATCATAAATATGCAATGAACACAAGAGAGGGTTAGAATTCATCCACCAACTTATATTATTGTTAGTGTAGAATCAAAACACCCCGAATGGCTGGTTATGAGTGGGGCATCCGGTGTGATTACACTGACATTGGACCATATCTCAAGTTTTGGGACTTGTAAAACTTGATATGGACCTCCAAAAAGGTTGGTTCATGCTTCCTAATCTACCTCCCACAAGCTACTCCAGCAGGTAGAGAAGAATCTCATCTATCCTAATCCAACCATTCCAAGGGAATAGGGAGAGAGAGAGGATGAAAGAGCCTACACTAAGTGGTGATAAACCAGAAAAGGAAGTGGTAAGATAATCTATTGAGGGAGAATGAAACCAAGAAAAGGGACCGAGGAGGTTTGAAAGAAGAGACATAGACCATGATCCAAATCTACCATCAAACTCCATGAAGCACGACATCTTACAACTATAAATGTGAAATAGATGCATAAGGAGCAAACATAAGATAAAGAAGCATAGAGAAACAAAAAAATGATGCCAAGGGTTGAAAGACACCATGAAACAAGACTTTATTGCTTTGTAAGGTGTACTGGACTATTACATAGGTACTTAGAGGCACAAATAAACTCTTTAGGTGTAGGAGAAGGCTCTTACTCCAATGGAGTTGGGAAATGACTTTGAAAAAGTTTCCCCACATCCCAGAATGTCTCTGCCTTCTCAAATGAGAAGTGTTACAATATATAGACGATGAAAATAAGTGGAAAATAAGAGAAATCGATCGTGCTTTAAAAGTTCAACCACTAACCATCAATTCCCCCTACGAATCCACCCACAATTTCTCAAGTCCGCCACTTTATGTACATTTGGCGTGTTGAAGAAAAAAAAGAACGCAGATCGAATCAAATTAGATTTTGCATTAATGGTCTCGAAGACTTTTTCCAATTTTCACCCACCTAACCTTGTCAAAATTAAAGTTTTAGGATCCCATGGTGTAGACAAGGTTGAGACCTTTCCAACGATGCCAAATTTGTTGAATTTCAGGCATTTGATCGAAATATATGAGCATTTTAAAGTTTGAGTTGAGTCCATACAAAAATGGAAAAAACCCAGTTAGCGTAACGGATCTGTGGGCCTAAAACTCACTTTTACATTTTGGAAAAAAAATATAAAATGTAAATATTTTTCCCGTAGCCCCGTAATTCATTTTTGTCAAAAAACCATCTTCAAGCCCACAGGTCCGCATTTTCCATTTGGGTGAAAGGTCACTCTAATGCCCTCCGGCCCGCATGTAATTTAGGATTGACATGTGGATCCTTGTGCATCAATGGAGGTGCAAATAATTTTAATACTTTAGGCCTGTTGAGCCAAAAAGTTATAATTGCCTCCAATAACTCACCTTCCCACCTTGAATTTTCAACATGGCCACGTGGCGAGGCTACGCTCATTTGGGGACCACTTTTGGTTTCTATTTTTAAAGTTGTGCGAGAAGACACATGGCTCCTTCCATGGGTTGTTTTGTTCCTTTATATTTTCTAAGTCCTTTTTTCTTGGTGGGGCCATAAGTCTGACCCTAGACACATGGAGGCTTGGCGCTTGTTTGAAATCTCGCTTTGAAATTTAATTTTGAAGTAGCATCGGGCTTTACATTGGTTCCTTCCTTTGAGCACCTCTACTTTGACTATTCAACTGCCAACTCTATCCCTTTTCAACTGGGACACGTGGAAGGCCCAAACTCATCTGAGTCTCCGCTTTAGGTCATTCCTTTGAATTTGCACTAATGCAACACATGTCACCGTCCACTGGCTCTCTATACTTATTTGTTTTCAGCCCGCCCCCTTTTTGTCCCTAGACATGTGGAGGCATGGCACTTATTTGGGTCTCTGGTTTTGGATTTACTTTCAAAGATGTGTTGTTGAGGCAAGTGGAAGCTTCTACCTTTTCCTCCATACTTAGCCAATTTGGGCTCTATCTCAATTATTTGTGATGCCCGAAGCCTTTGAACCTTTCCCCATTTTCCTCCTTTGAGCCTCTGGTTTCTTTGACATTACTTTCCTCCTTAACCGAACCGCTTCACCATTCTCAAGCTGTTTGCAACCTGATCATTAGATATGAAATGTGGGCTCATGTGATGGAAGAGAATCTTATATTTCTTCGTGAGGGGTCGATTGATCCTTCACAGTCCCTGCTCCTCCATTTTAGAATCTTGTTGTTTCCTTCCTCTGTTGGATTTGAATGTGAGTTCTCAGGACAAGGCGGCCCTTATATTTTCTATGCAGGTTCATGTTTGATCAATTTTTCTTGGCGGGGGGAATTGAGATAACAATTATTTATCCACATATTTGATACAATGCATCTGTAATGGCCAAGAGGAAAAATTGCATTTACAATTTGAAAGGAGGTTTGAACTCCACAAGATCACTTACAGACAAGAGTATAAGGCGGGGTGCAAAGAAATGTTATCCAACCCTTTTAAATGATCCGCTCCTTACAATGTATAGGAAGAATGAGAGAAGGGTTAGAGAGGAATTGAAATATTTCTTTAATAACCCTAAAATACATTAAAATCACCTACAATAATGATGGGTGTCACTGAAAAATCCATGCCTCCACATACCTTACCTTTTTGGGGAATAAAGGAAGCCCATACCTTCATAATTTGGTAGGTTATAAATTTGGAAAGATTCCTCTAAAATTGTGGATTGTATTTATTCATTTTGAAATACTATAGTTGTGTAGAGGACACTAAGAGATTTCAAAAAGTTCTCATTTTATGAAAATACGAGTTCTCAGTCAAAATTAATGGCCATCTAAAGATGAGGGTGCCATACCACAATAAATACGAGTGGTTAATTTTACATTTTTGGACTCTGAACCTACATCGTGACATCCAAAATATTAAATTTCAAACTTTCAAGATTTAGAACTTTGAGATTTTCCACATCGGATGATCGTTGCATTGTTCTTGATGACACAACTTTACGGTTCTAAAATTCCAAACCTCGAAGTCCAAAATTCAGACTTTGGAGTTCGAATCTGAAATCATATTGCACGGTGTTGTCCACTCAAAATTCCCTACTTGTAAGAAGTTGAAAATTTAAAATTTTGAGTTTAAGAGTCTTTTCACTTTTGTCTTGGTAATGTGAAAAGTCGAGAAATTGGGAAAATATATGTTTTGGGTCATTTTGTGTGTTTTCTGGGCCTATCGGACATTTTTGTCACGTGTGTCCCAAGTTCAATTAGGCCATCTATTCCCGATCGGCCAGTTTACGAAGTCTGCTCTTTCGGGCCCGTCAAAACTTTTTGTCCCGAGATGTCCCAATTTCACCCTGGACAAGTTGTTCCATTTTCACCCGATTCTAGGTGAGATCACGTATCCCATGTACTTTCGTCCCGCATGTCCCAAAAGCATTCGTGTGTCTTTTCCCGCATCACCCGAATCGCCGAACCCCATACTTGGCGCTTTCGCGTCCCTCGTGTCCCAAATGAACCAAGTGCCATTTGTGCTAATTTTTCCGCTCTACCCGAATATCTTGCTTATTCAATTTGGTCGGTATGTATTCGATGCGCATTCCTTACCTTTCTCTCTCCTAAACGGCTATATAATGAAAGCGCCTTTATCGTTTTTTCACACTTTGCTTTCATGTTATCTATTGCTCAAACCCTTCGCAATCAAAATTCTGTACGCGTATCCATTTCCCTGTAATTACATTCCAAGTCTAGCTTGTAGCTCCACTCTCGAGTTACCATCAACATGAAGATCAAATTACGGGGGCATGAACAAATTTCACCACTCGAATCTATCCTTCCCGATATGGGGACAACGAAGTTCGCCACCTTGACTTTGGAGATTTTTGGGCAAGCATGACAGACGCGAACCCTTCACCGATGGCACTGAGATGATTCATGACAGTGTTCTCGGCTTTCCTTTGGTGGTTTCCTATCTCGGTGCAATGCACGGATACGAGTGCTCTCATGCGGGGCTCATTTCAACCCCGATTCAAGCAAATTGACAAACATGCACGGGAGGTCAGCACCAAACTTGATGCTACCACCATCGGCACTACACTAAGGATTCCGAGAAATGGACAATGCTATAGTTATCTCCTAGAATCAAGCACGAGGCCCTTTTCAATTAAGACGGTGATAACTATAAGGCACGGGTGGTGAAGTCTGGCTGAAAAACCCTAAGAAGAGGTCATCTAGTCTATCAAGACTCTTTTCCATGCAAATTTCAATGAAGAATTGTCAAATTTCATAATCCCTCTGGCTCGGAGTTATGGGCTTACCCTCTACAAATGAGTTCAATTTCTAGATGTGCTGCTCGCTCATCAATATGGTGTGTGAGGGAACTCAAAATATTAAATGGGTAGAGATCATCAGTATGAACCTAGCGGAGCAGCTGTCTAATGTACAACAAACAAAGAAATTCTATATGACTTCATACTTGATGTATACCCTAGAAGCATCGAGGCAATGGTTTGGTTTTCACCACGTCGATGCTCATAAGGATGACCCTGTGTATGCCTACTCCCATGATTCACCCTAGAGACCAAGTAATCACATTTTCCGAAGGGTGAATGATGCTTTCACCATGTACATGGTCAGACTTCTTGAGGGTGACATGGCGAGAATATTTTACGATGAAGCCATGAGTCGATATCACCTTTGCGGTGCTTATTTTATCAATTCAGAAAATTTTCTATATATATCGGGCTTCTTTGGCTATGTAAGAGCACTCCTCTTAGGCCTCCTATGTTCTGCGGTGACAAGATGGCCTTGATGGAAGTGTGCAGGAAACTAGACAAATTGCATAGAACCTGCAGAGACAAGAAAATTACTGGTTTTCACTTCCCCATCTCTTTGGGAAACTACACCTGCAAAACAGCCCTGGATGCGCAAAATATAGAAAGAGCCCTGGCTCCCATTACTGTCCACTTCTTCAAGCCAAGAACTTGTTTTGACTTGAAGAAGTTTATTGAGCAGAACATCAAGATCACCTATCATCATAAGGCAGACACAGAGGACTATTGGGCTGACTGTGCTGATGATTTTGAAGCCAGAAGGAGGCATTACGACAGGTTTTCTCTACAATTAATCCAAGAACTCGGCTTGTACCAAGTTCCTGAAGGGCTCAAGGATGAAAAATCTGACCTGTACTCATATGAGTATGAAAATGTGGTCAAACACACTCCCTTGGAAGACTTGGATTGGTTTAAAAAGGAAAGGGATGATTTGGCTGAAATCCTAGCCCCGGTCTTAGTCAGGACCAAGATCTGGTTTGATAGAAAGGTCCGTGAGATCAGAAGGCACTCAGGGGAATCCTCCTCCAAGGATGCTTCAACACCAAGAAGGGAAGCATCGACTCCCAGATCAGAAGCACCTGTGCAAACTCCTCCTGCCTCATCAACTCAAGGACCTGCAGTCTCTACTCCATCCTCATCCACCCAGGTGTATCAGAAGAAATTCAAAGAAGTTAAGAAGGAGCCTGTGGAAGATGATCCCCTGAGAAAGCATGCAGAATTGCCTTTGGGACCAGAGAACATTATTGTTCTCAGTGAAAGTGAAGAAAGTGAAGTGCCAGCTCCTGCAAACGCCCCTGAAGCTCCAATGGATAAGGACAAAGAAGTCCAGAGCACTGAACTTCCAAGTACTGTTGATTCCTTTGCACCAGTTGTCTCAAGCGCCCCACTCATGTCTCAACTCGAGACAACAGCATTACAAACATTGGGCAGCATGAGTTCTATGTCTCTTGGTCCTCTTGCCCTTCTTGCTTCTTCCTCCTCCTCTTTTGCATGGGTGTATCCTCTTGTCGATGACAGTAGAAGAGAAAGTATTCCTCTCGGAGCTCATGACCAAATTTTGATGATGTGGCAGCCTTGTTAGCACTACTCCTCCTTCTCACGCCAAAAAAGCGAGAATTACCTCCGAGGATAGTGTCTCGATTCTCGGGGCCAGCAATTCACGGAGATAGGTAAGCCTATGGCGAGATAAACCAGTAAGGATTTGCGAGCATCCGACACAGAATTCTCAAGAATTCCCATGGGAGAGTCTACCCTTAAGGTGAGATCCACAACCTTGTGAAAGCTTGATCATAAGAGTCATTGGGAGGGTAGAGAAAGGGAAGCAAACCATAGAACAGTTGGAAGAACAAGCCCAGATTCTTACAGGTTTCATAAAATCTCTTTTGTCCAAGGACAAAGTTTTGGACCCTACCCCATTGACTACTCTTCCACCACCTATAATTTTGAGCCAAGATGAAGTACAATGTATCAAAGATATGCACAAGTACTCCATCTATGGTAGGGCTATGGAGGCCATGGTGGATGATATGCTTGTTGCGGGATTGAACTTCATTGATGAAGCTTTCAAACTCCACGGGAAGGTGAACAACTTGCAACAGAAGCTCTCCTCCACTATTGAAATCATAGATAAAGAGCTTAAACTTTGGAGCAGTTGCATAGTAGACCTCCGCCTCATGGGAAAAACAGATGAAAACATTTTATTGGAAAGAAAGGTCTTCGAGGATACAAAGGATAATTTGTCAAAATCATTGGTTTACAGCATGGAATGGAAGATCAAGGTCCTAGATGAGGCTTTGGGAGAATTGAGAAATAGCTGGCAGAAGGGTGAGGCTTTTAAAACACTAGTTGTATCTGCTTTCAAAGATATACATTGTCATCTTGAGGATGAGACTTCTGGTGTGCCTCTCTCCCTATAAGAAATCAAATCTCAATTCAGAGCTTTTGTCAAGGGTGATATTTTCAAGGAAAGCTCCATTTCCAAAGAAAAAATGAAGGAGATCTGCTCTCTTCAATCTTCCATTGAAGAAGCAAATAAAGACTATCATACGCATGTCGAGTTTGATAAGGAAATGGAGAAGTGCCTCGGATTTTGGACTCAGTCTACCACCAACATGTCAGTCCCACAAGGCAGAGACATAGCCGAGGCATTGAAGAGATTCAGACAGCGGATCCTAAAGTTGGTGGGTCCCTCCCAATCATAAGCACCTGTCTTCTTCTCCTAATTCTTCTCTTCTCTTCCCCTTCTTTCTATCGGATTTGTTGTGTAATCGGTTGGGGTATTGTGATTTGCAACCCTCTAACTAATCTTTAGTTAAAGAAGTAGTTCGAGAGTAACTGATTTGTAAGCTATATAATGGCCTTTCCTCGCCATTTTGAAGGAGGAAGAACTTGGCTTATTTCTGAAAGTGTAAATAAATCATAAAGAAATCAATACAGAAGGACTTTTCATTCTTTGTCTATCCGGTTTCCTATATTCCCTGGCTATTCATTTACTTTTATTAGATCATTTTTACGTATTATCTTTGAGAAGCTTTGTATTCTCACAGATGTTATTTACAGAACTTTGTGTCTTTTCAAATTTCATCTTCTTAATATGATACAAATGATCTTGTTCTAATTCGTTGTACCCTCACATGCATAAGGAATTACTCTGTCATCTATAATTTTGAATGGTGCCTTTCTGCTTGTTCTCACATTCTCATTCCTCAGTCCTTTTGTAATTGATGATCCTTATAGAAAACAATTTAATAACATCCAAGTTCCACAAGAAAACCATACTTTTTATATGTGTAAATAGGTTCGTTTCTGAATAAGGGAACCTCTCCCATTAAAGAGGAGGGACTTCTTGTCCCCTGACTATTGCTCTTCTTGAAGTCCTATTTGATGACCAACAGTTTTTGGTGACTCATTTGGGGAATCATCTTCCGGTTTATTTATTGATCATATTTTGATCTGGCGACTCCACGCTTTACTCGAGTGAGAAGGGCCCTTGGTATTGAAGATTCTCGGTTTCATATTTTGGGCAAGAGGGTTTTCCTTTCCTTCAACAAGAAGAAATAGAAGGACTCGATCAACAAGCACTCCACCGTCAAGATAGAATCCCCTACGGGTGGTATTCCTTGAGCCAATCAGTCCTAATCTTCGAGCTCGATGCTTGTTGGTGTTGCATAGTTCCTCTTCAAGCCATTTTCCAAGAATGGCGGTACCATTGCCTTGGAGTCATCGTGTTGGGCTTCTTGCCCTTCCTCGCCTTTTCATGAGTTACCCAAAGGTAACCGAGAGAAGAACTTCCTAAATTCAACACATCGCAGCCTTCATAGTTGCATGCGGAGTTCGGGAGTTAAACATGGAGATGTCTTTGTGAGGCTTTTGTTGAGAATTTACAAGATAATCTTCTGCTGATTGGTTCTATTACCTTCGGCCAATGCTATCACTAGCTGGGACATGATGAGAACTAGGTTTGAAAACCGTTTCAAACCAGCGGAAGACGTGCATGCCTTGCTAGCTCAAATTTCTCAAATAAAGAAGGATTCATGAGAGCCCATGAGAGAATTTGTGGCTCGATTCAATAGGTTGATTAACAAAATTCCACCAAATACTCAACCTATAGACCAAATTCAAAAATGTTTCTTCCTAAATGCCCAATCACCTGAAGTTAGTTATGCACTAAGAAGGGATAATCTCACAACATTGGCCGAGGATCAAACTCTTGCTGTTAGTGTTGAAGATGATTTAATCATGTCAGGGAAGTTGAGGAGAGACCCTTCTAAATCTAAGTCTGCTTCTTCCTCCTCTTCCACTCCTGGACCTAATACTGATCCATTGGTACAAAAACTTGCAAATGATCTCATTGCCATTAAGAAACAATTGGCTCAGCATGCTCCCTATGCAGACGTTCCAAGGAGGAATTTTCAGCCCAGAAATCGTTTGCCTGCTTCTCAAACAAGGCTAGCGCTTGAAGGACCTCCTATTAAAGTTCCTGTCAATGCAACCTGTGAAGTTGAGGAACCAGAGGATGAGGAGGTTAATGAAGATTGCGAGGAATTTGTTGAAGAGGTTGATGATGAAGCAGATGAACTTGAAGGATCTCGAGTTAATTTCTTCACCACTGAAGGCATTGATGAAGGGGATGATTATGACAAAGTAGTAGTAGACATGAATAGCGAATCATACGCTGTCATGACTCGAGAGCAAACAAATCAGAGGGAGAAAGTGATGCAGCCCACCAAGAAATCTAAGGAGCAGCCGACAACTATCCCCATAATTGTAAAAGAGGATCTCCTATCCCCATTTCATCTACACCAAAGGTGAGTCCTGTCAATTCTACTACTAAAGTTACTTCTTTTTCCCCTAAAATTGATAAACCTAAGATTTCAAATGATGATAACCCATCCACTTCTGGGTCTTTTGATATTATTGATCACCTGAAAAAGACTAAGGTTCAAATCTCAGAAGCTGAATATTATCAAACCCATCCTAAGGATTTTGCTAAAATGATTCACTTTGTCAATTCCCATTCTAAAACTACCTCTAAAGGCCTTTTACCCACTCCTCCTTCTACACCACAACCTAATCTGGTAGCCGCTGTCACCTCACCCAATGACAAAATCAAACCATTCTATGTGACACTTCTTATAGCTGGCCATAGGCTCAGTCAATTACGTCATAGACTCAGGAGCATCAGACAATGTGATGCCTGCTAAAGTAGCTCATGCCTTAGGCTTGACTCTCACACGCACTTATGGATCTTGTTATTCTATGGAGAGTAAGGAAGTGCCCTTGGTCGGAAGGATTAAAGATGCACAAGTGGCTTTTGTTGCTTTGCCTGAGAAGAAAGTTTTGGCTACTATCTTAGTAGTAGATATTCCTCCTTCATACGGGATGTTGCTAAGTAGAAACTTCTGTAAGGATGTGGGTGGAGAAATTCAAATGGATTGGTCACATGCCCTCATACCTGTTAATGGGCAAATGAAGAAGTTGCTTCCTGAGAAGCAGTCTAAGTATATTGTACAAAAAACGGATGATCCTAAAGCACAAATACTCTATGAGGATATGGGGCATGGTAACTACATGATTATGACTCTGAAGAAATCCAACTCCCAAAGTGTCACCTACTGATCCTAGTGGTGTTTGGATTTTAGAGTTTGATGGAAGTTGTTCTCACTAGTTCGGAGCTGGTGTCATATTGGTGTCGCACTGAAGGAAGCCTTCACCCTTTCTCATTCAAGTTGCAATTTGAAAATACCAATAATACAACAGAGTATGAAGCTCTCATTCGTGGACTCCAAGTAGCAAAAAGAACAAGGTGTGAAGAATCTTCTAGCTCGTGGAGATGCGGAATTGATTATAAAGCAAGTTAGAAACCTCTTCGGGTAAAAATGGAAGGTTGAAACATTACAGGAATCAGGTTTGGGATTCCATTGAATTTCTTGATGCTTTCTCCATTGAAGCAATACCTAGGGAGAGGAATACTAGGGCTGATTCACTAGCAGTCTTGCTCATACCTCATCCTGACTTTTCTCAAGATAAGTTCACCATTGAGATGATCCATCGACCCAGTGTACCTGATAATACAAGTAACTGGAAAGTTTTCAATGATGATCAACACTTTCTTTCTTTCTTAGAACTCAAGGATAATTTTGAACAATTGTACTTCGAAGGAAGCGACAATTTACCTCGTGAAAGTGTGCCCTTTGACAAAGAAGCCACCCAAGAAGAAGAAACGGATCAGGATGGATGTATCAAACTCAAGGGAAACAAGATTCCTAAAGGATTGGTGAGTTTAGAGGAACTGTTTGATAAACACGATAGGTATGTAAAGTCTAGAGCTTCTACTGGACCTCAACAATCAGTTGAATATGAAAAAATTAATATTGGGAGTTCTACTGATCCTAAGCTCATGAACATTGGAAAATTCTGCACATCGAGATGAGAGGAAGAAGGTAATTTATCTTTTAAAGAAGTATAAGGATGTTCTTTCTTACTCCTATGAAGATTTAAAAGCTTTCCAACCAAAGGAGATGCGATATTTTATTCCTCTAAAACACGGGATTAAGCCTTTTAAACGAAGCAAAAAAAAAATACAATCCTAAAATAGCTGACACCATTTTTCAAGAAATACAGAAGTTGTTGAAAGCCAAAATCATTTTTCCTATCCATCATTCAACATGGATTGCCAATATTGTGCCTGTTAGAAAGAAAAATGGTGAGATTCGTATCTGTGTTGACTTCAGGAATCTGAATCAAGCTTCCTTGAAAGATAATTATCCTTTACCTATGATGGATCAGGTCTTGCAAGTAGTAACGGGATCCGAAATGTTGTCTATGCTTGATGGATTCTCAGGATATAACCAGGTAGAAGTTAATACTGCAGATCAACACAAAACGACTTTCACTACCCCTTGGGGTACCTTTGCTTACAAAAGGATGCCTTTTGGGCTCATTAATGCCGGTGCTACTTTTCAGAGGGCTATGGACTTAGCCTTTGGAAGTTTGAAAGGGAAGTGTATTGTTGTATACCTTGATGACTTGACTGTGTATTCTAAAACTAGGGCGGATCATTTTCAGCACCTGGAGACAGTTCTGCTAAGATGTAGAGAACATGGGATCTCTTTGAATCCTAAAAATCTGTCTTTTGTGTCACAAAGGGGAAATTATTGGGGAAAATCATCTCCAAAGATGGTATAAAGATCGATCCTGAGCGAGTTCAAGCTATCCAGCAAATTCCTCTTCTAACCAAAGCAAAAGGGCGTGCACTCTTTCTTTGGTAAGATCAACTTTCCGAGAAGGTTCATTCCTGATTTTGCAAAGCTAACTTATAATATCTCCCAAATGATGAAAGGAAAACAAATGTTTGGTTGGTATCCCGAAGGGAAAGAAGCCTTTGAAGGTATTAAAAGAGCCATTACTAAAACTCTGTTTTAGCATGTCCATATTTCAAAAGATTTCATTATCTATTCGCTACGCCACGATAACACCTTGGCTGCTATTTTGACTCGAGAAGAATCTAATGAGCATGAACTCCCAATCGCATTTATGAGCTATGTTCTAAAAGATCATGAGTTAAAATACACCATAATGGAAAAACATGCTTTTGCAGTGGTTAAAGCTGTCAAGCAGTTTCGCTTTTACATTCTTAACTCTCACTCCACGGTGTTGGTACCAGATACAACTGTTAAGTCAATTCTCACACAGCAGGAATTTGGATCCAAGCGAGGGAACTGGGTGGCCAAGGTCCAAGAATATGATATTGACATCAAACCGACCAAGCTCGTTCGTGGAAAAGGCCTATGTGAAATCATCATTGAAGGAGCTAAACATGAGTTACTCTGGAGGATAAAGTCGGTCTTCCTACCATTTTGTTTCTTAGCTCAGTTGACGAATGGTATGCTGATATCACTCATTTTCTCACCTATGGGGAATGCCCCTCTCATTTGTCTACCAAAGAAAAGAGGGTTGTTAAACTAAGGTCAGCTCAATATGTGTTGTGGGAAAATGCCTTGTTTAAGCGCGGGTTGGATGGAAGGTTTTTGAAATGTGTGGACAAGGAACAGCAGAAAAAGCTACTCTCAGCTTTTCATGATCAGGCATGTGGAGGGCATTACTCATCAACTGTCACTACTCATAAGATACTTTGTGGAGGATATTACTGGCCTACCTTGTTCAGAGATGCATCAAAGTGGGTTGATAAATGTGAGGCTTGTCAGACTTTCATGGGTAGACCCAAATTGGCCTCTTTTCCCCTGAAACCAGTTGTAATTGAAGAACCTTTTCAACAATGGGGTTTGGATTTCATCGGAACACTTAATCCCTCCTCTAGTGCTGGTCATACCCATGTATTAACTGCCACTGATTATTTCACCAAATGGGTAGAAGCCATTCCAGTAAAGAGTACTACTTCCGAAGTAGTATGCAGTTTCATCAAAGAAAACATCTTGGTAAGGTATGGTGTGCCAAACAAAATCGTGACAGATAATGCTTCAAATTTTTCTTCAACCGAGATAATGGATTTTTGCTATGGATATGGCATCTCTCTGGCTCACTCCTCAGATTACTATCCTCAGGGAAATGGACAAGCAGAATCCACAAATAAAAATCTGGTGACCATTATAAGGAAATTAGTCAATGAGTCCCAACGAAACTGGCACAAGAAACTCTTTGATGCTCTTTGGGTAGATAGGATCACACCTAAGAGAGCCATTGGGATGTCTCCTTTTCAGGTAGTATATGGAGTAGAAGCTCAATTGCCAGTAACAGTGGAGCTACCAGCCTTGCATCTAATGAAGGCCATTGAAGATACCAGTTTTAATGATTCTTTGGATAAGAGAATCATGTATCTTCACAAATTGAATGAGGACAGATTGGAAGTTGCTGATAGGATATCCGCTCACCAGCAGAAAGTAAAGGTCCTATTTGATAAGAAAGCCAGGTTCAGAGATTTCCAAGTTGGAGACACTGTTTTGTTGTGGGATAAAAGGCATGAACCTCGTGGCAGCCATGGCAAGTTTGATTCCCTTTGGCTCGGACCTTTCAAGATCAGGCACTTTGCTGGTAAGAATTATTTTTACCTTGATTATATGGATGGTTCTTCTCTCCCACTTCCTTATAGTGGGCAGTACCTGAAATTGTTCAAGTCATAGGTGATTAGGAAGTCTTGTGTATATTCTGTACAACATTTTGTTTTTCTTTCCCTTTGTTTTGGTGTGTTGTCCTCTGTATTGGTTTGCTTTTTGACTCCGTTGCCCAATGGATAAGGTACTGGTCTACTTCCCCGAGTTTGTCTAAATCCTTGCCTTGTCTCATTCTTTGAATTTATGCCAAGTCATCCCCAGAAGGAGCCAACTGTTGTCCACTCAAAATTCCCCTACTTTTAAGAAGTTGAAAATTTAAAATTTTGAGTTTAAGTGTCTTTTTGTTGTATCTTGGTAATGTCAAAATTCGAGAAATTGGGAAAATCTACGTTTTGGGTCATTTTGTGTGTTTTTCTGGACTGTCGGATATTTTTGTCCCTGCATGTCCCAAGTTCAATGGGCCCTCTCGTTCCCGATCGGTCGGTTTACCCGAAATCTTCTCTTTCAAGCCCGTCTAAACTTTTTGTCCCAGATGTCCCAAGATCACCCTGACAAGTTGTTCCATTTTCGCCCGATTCAGCCGAGTCACATATCCGTGTACTTTCATCCCGCATGTCCCAAAAGCATTTGGCGTCTTTTCCCCTGCATCACCCGAATCGGCCGAACCCGTACTTCACGCACAAGCGTCCCTCGTGTCCCAAATGAACCAAGTGCCATTCGTGCTAATTTTTCCCGCTCTACCCGAATATCTTGCTTATTCAATTTGGTAGGTATGTATTTAATGCGCATTCATTTCCTTTCTCTCTCCTAAATGGCTATATAATGAAACTGCCCCTATGCATTTTTTCACACTGCTTTCATGCTATCTATTGCTCGAACCCTTGCAATCAAAATTCCTGCGCGCGTATCCATTCCCCCTACAATTCCATCCCAAGTCTAGCTTGCAGCTCCGCTCTCTAAGTTACCATCAACATGAAGATCAAATTCTAGGGGCAGGAACAAATTTCACCACTCGATCTGCCATTCCCGATATCGGGGACAGTGAAGTTCGCCACCTTGACTTTGGAGATTTTGGGCAAGAATGACAAGCGAACCCTTCACCGATGGCACAAATGATTCATGACAAGTGGTCGGCTTTTGCTGGTGGTTTCCTATCTCGGTGTAATGCACAGATACGGTGCTCTCATGCGGGCTCATTTCAACCCCGATTCAAGCGAATTGACAAATGTGCATGGGAGCTCATCGCCAAACTTGACGCTACCGCCATCGACACCTGCAATAAGGATTTACTAAAATGGAAAATGTTATAGTTATCTCCGAGAATCAAGCACGGGCCCTTTTCAATAAAGACAGTGATAACTATAAGGCGCGGGTGGCGAAGTCCTGGCTAAAAAACCGTAAGAAGGGGGCATCTCATCTGTCCAAGACTCTTTTCCGTGTAGATTTCAATGAAGAATTGTCGGATTTCATAATCCTACTGGCTCGGGTTATGGGCTTACCCTCTACAAATGAGTTCCATTTCTGGATGTGCCCGCTCATCAATATGGTGTGCGAGGGAACTCAGAATAATGCTGGCGAGAGATCATCGGTATCAACGTAGCAATGGCATTTGTCTAATGTAAAGCACATAAAGAAATTCTATATGACTTCATACCTGATGTATACCCTAGCAGCATCGAGGCAATGGTTTGGTTTTTCATACGTCGATGCTCATAAGGATGACCCTGTGTATGCCTACTGCCCGCAGTTCACCCTAGAGACCAGCAATCGCAATTTCCGAAGGGTGAATGATGCTTTCACCATGTACATGGTCAGACTTCTTGAGGGTGACATGGTGAGAAGATTTTCTGATGAAGCCATGAGTCTGATATCGCACTACGGTGCTTATTTTATCCAATTCAGAAAATTTTCCTATATCAAAGCTTGCTGGCTATGAGAGCACTCCTCTTAGGCTTCCTATGTTCTGCAGTGACAAGATGGCCTTGATAGAAGTGTGCAGGAAATTAGACAAATTGCATAGAACCTGCAGAGACAAGAAAATTACTGGTTTGCACTTCCCCATCTCTTTGGGAAACTACACTGCAAAACAACTGACCACGGGCCTTGCAAAAATATAGAAAGAGCACGGCTCCCATTATCGCATCCACTTCTTCAAGCCAAGAACTTGTTTTGACTTGAAGAAGTTTATTGAGTAGAACATCAAGATCACCTATCATCATAAGGTAGACACAGAGGACTATTGGGTGGTGTCTTGATGATTTGAAGCCGAAGGAGGCATTACGGCAGGTTTTTTTTTACAATTAATCCAAGAACTCGGCTTGTACCAAGCTCTGAAGGACTCAAGGATGAAAAATCTGACTGTGTTATCATATGAGTATGAAAATGTGGTCAAACACACTCCCTTGGAAGACTTGGATTGGTTTAAAAGGAAAGGGATGATTTGGCTGAAATCCTAGCCCCGGTCTTAGTCAGGACCAAGATCGGTTTGATAGAAAGGTCCAGCGTGAGATCGAGAAGGCACTCAGGGGAATCCTCCTCCAAGGATGCTTCAACACCAAGAAAGGAAGCATTAACTCCCTGATCGAAGCACTGTGCAAACTCCTCCTACCTCGTCAACTCAAGGACCTGCAGTCTCTACTCCATCCTCATCCACCCAGGTGTATCAGAAGAAATTCAAAGAAGTTAAGAAGGAGCCTGTGGAAGAAGATCCCCTGAGAAAGCATGCAGAATTGCCTTTGGGACCAGAGAACATTATTGTTCTCAGTGAAAGTGAAGAAAGTGAAGTGCTAGCTCCTGCAAGTGCCCCTGAAGCTCCAATGGATAAGGACAAAGAAGTCCAGAGCACTGAACTTCCAAGTACTGTTGATTCCTCTGCACCAGTTGTCTCAAGCGCCCCACTCATGTCTCAACTCGAGACAATAGCAGTACAAACCTTGGGCGCCATGAGTTCTCTGTCTCTTGGTCCTCTTGCCCCACCTGCTTCTTCCTCCTCCTCTTTTGCATGGGTGTAGCCTCTTGTCGACAGTAGGAAGAGAAAGTCTTCCTCTCGGAGCTCAGGACCAAATTTTGATGCTGTGGCAGCCTTGTTAGGCACTACTCCTCCTTCTCACGCCAAAAAAGCCAGAATTACCTCCAGGATAGTGTCTGATGTTTAGGGCCAGGAATTCCTAGAGATAGCCAAGCCTATGGTAGATAAACCAGAGTAGGATTTGCAGGCATCGACCTGGAATTCTCAAGAATTCCCATGGGAGAGTCTACCCCTGAAGGTGAGATCCACAACCTTCAGGAAATAGTCACAAGAGTCATTGGGAGGGTAGAGAAAGGGCAGCAAACCATAGAATAGTTGGAAGAACAAGCCCAGATTCTTACAGGTTTCATCAAATCTCTTTGTCCAAGGAAAAGTTTTGGACCCTACCCATTTTGACTACTCTTCCACCACCTATAATTTTGAGCCAAGATGAAGTATAGAGTATCAAAGATATGCACAAGTACTTCGTCTATGACAGGGCTATGGAGGCCATGGTGGATGATATGCTTGTTGCGGGATTGAACTTCATTGATGAAGCTTTCAAACTCCACGAGAAGGTGAACAACTTGCAACAAAAGCTCTCCTCCACTATTGAAATCATAGATGAAGAGCTTAAACTTTGGAGCGATTGCATAGTAGACCTCCGCCTCATAGGAAAAGCAGATGAAAACATTTTATTGGAAAGCAAGGTCTTCGAGGATACAAAGGATAATTTGTCAAAATCCTTGGTTTACAGCATGGAATGGAAGATCAAGGTCCTGGATGAGGCTTTGGGAGAATTGAGAAATAGCTGGCAGAAGGGTGAGGCTTTTAAAACACTAGTTGTATCTACTTTCAAAGATATACATTGTCATCTTCAGGATGAGACTTCTGGTGTGCCTCTCTCCCTACAAGAAATCAAAGCTCAATTCAGAGCTTTTGTCAAGGGTGATCTATTCAAGGAAAGCTCCATTTCCAAAGAAAAAATGAAGGAGATCTGCTCTCTTCAATCTGCCATTGAAGAAGCAAATAAAGACTATCATACTCATGTCGAGTTTGATAAGGAAATGGAGAAGTGCCTCAGATTTTGGACTCAATCTACCACCAACACGTCAGTCCCACGTGGCAGAGACATAGCCGAGGCGTTGAAGAGATTCAGACAGCGGATCTTAAAGTTGGTGGGTCCCTCCCAGTCATAAGCACCTGTCTTCTTCTCCTAATTATTCTCTTCTCTTCCCTCTTTCTCTGATTTGTTGTAATCAATTGGGGTATTGCGATTTGTAACCTTTTAACTAATCTTTAGTTAAAAGAAGTAGTTACCGAGAGTAACTGATTTGTAAACTATATAATGGCCTCTCCTCACCATTTTGAAGGAGGAAGAACTTGGCTTATTTCTGAAAGTGTAAATAAATCATAAAGAAATCAATACAGAAGGACTTTTCATTCTTTGTCTATCCGGTTTCCTTTATTCCCAAGCTATTCATTTACTTTTATTAGATCATTTGTCTGTATTATGCTGAGAAGCTTTGTATTCTCACAGATGTTATTTACAGAACTTTGTGTCTTTTCAAATTTCATCTTCTTAATATGATACAAATGATCTTGTTCTAATTCGTTGTACCCTCGCATGCATAAGGAATTACTCTGTCATCTATAATTCTGAATGGTGCCTTTCTGCTTGTTCTCGCATTCTCATTCCTCGGTCCTTTTGTAATTGATGATCCTTATAGAAAACACTTTCATAATATCCAAGTTCCACAAGAAAACCATACTTTGTATATGTGTAAATAGGTTCGTTTCTGAATAAGGGAACCTCTCCCATTAAAGAGGAGGGACTTCTTGTCCCCTGACTGTTGCTCTTCTTGAAGTCCTATTGATGATCTTTCGTATTTATTTCTTTATGATTTTTCATCCTCCCAAGCCCTTAGAATGTTCTCAAGTTCGGGAAACCCCATAGTCGAAATTCATAATTTAGGTTTCAAACCTTTTTCTTTTGAGTCTTGTGGCAATTTGTTCACTGCACAACTCATCAAAACCTCAAACCTCTTAAATACCCATGTCAAAATTGATCTTTGCATTTTCTACCTGTGAGGTCTTGTTTGCCTGGTTTTTCCTGTGGGGAAAAATCAAATAACAGTTATTTTCCACATTGTTTACAAAGAAGAAATGTTCGTGGACCAAGAAAAAATCATATTTAAAATGGTTGTAAACCTCCTACATTCCTTTGAGAGGTCCACACATTCCTTAGACATACTAGATAGTTTGTTAGTTTAAATTCTATAATCAGGAAACCTATGGAGTAGTTATTAAAATGAGCTAAATACTAATGTAAATAAAATGTCCGAATTTATTAATGCAATTCAATAAAAATATAGTCAATGTGCCAATACTATTTTTTTTTCTTTCTTTGGAAAAAATTAATTCATGCACATGTTGATGACTAAATAAGTGTTATTAGATAAATCCTCATGTAACCATGAGGAGGAGTAATTAATAACCCACTCTATTATGCAAGTCAAAAATCATCACTAATGGAGGAAAATTATACAAATAACGAATGACTAGCTTTACCATGGTCTTTACAGTTATATTTTTATTCAATATATTCTAAAATTACCATTTGTATTATTCATGGACCACAAACCATCGCAAATTATCTAGTAAGTAATACATTATTAAGAGGAAGGATATATAAATGATTCATGATATCATAGGAGCACATTTTTAAGTGAAATGTTAGAGATAATATGTAGGACCACACCACTTAAGACACTGATGGAAGTGAAGAACTTGAGGAATTAGATGAATATGTACAAGATGTGCACTTATTCAAGAGGTTATCACAATATTATATGAGCACTGAATTTATTACCTAATTCCTTCATCATGGGAATTTACCAAAGCACTACATAGAAAAGGAGGAGATGGTCATTATTAAACATTTCCTTAAACTTTCCCCATCATAAATGGATATTTTTCTAAACTAAGGAAGGACGAAGTATTGCATACAAATATGTGGGAATATGAATGAGAGTCATTATTGTGTGAAGCACATGTAAGAATGGAAGGAGGGTGTTCTAAAAGTGAATTGACTCCAAAGAAAATCCTTAAAATTTTCAATTTGGTAGCCAACACCATTTAATGATGTACACCACATTGAGAAACATTAAAATATCTATTAGATAGTAGGGAAATCAAGTCAATGGTATCATATTCCCCTCAATATGGTACTATCCATGCAACCCTTTAAACAATGGAGGATAGATGTCATTAGTCCGATTCCTCCACCATCTAGATGGCATATATCCAGGTATAACATAATGACAAGTGACTATTTTAGTAAATGAGTGGAATCCATAGCCACACCTGATTATGTATCAAGGGAAAAATCTAAGTTTATATATGGAAAAACAATAACTAGATATGGGTGCCCAAAAATTTAGTTAGTGAAATTAGAAAAAACTTCTTGAAAAACACTATAAAAATTCTCACAAAAGAATTTAAGCTTGTGCACCACCAAATAAATTCATATCACCCATAATAAAATTTACTAGTAGAGGCCAAAAATAAAGTATTGGAATTGGTGTTAACAAATATTTATGATGAACAAAGAGATGACTGGGAAGAAAGAATACCCTTAACATTCTAGTTATATAGAGAAAACAATATGGGGACTACAAGGCATAAACTATTCTGATTGGTTGATGAAATACAAGAAAAAAATTCAAGTGGAATACATTATACCAAGTCTCCACATTACAATAATTAGAAGGTTAGGAGATAAGGATTCAATAGAGAACATGTTGTTAGATTGGACACAAATAGAGGAATACATGGAAACTAAACAATGGAATTTGGAGCCCCTAAAGTAGAGTTAGAAATCATGATATGACGAAAATATCAAAAGTAAATAATTTAAAATGGAAAATATTGTATTTGATTGTGAAACATGGTGTAAACTGCACCTAGGAAAATTGTGTATTAAGTTGATATGACCTTATATTATTGATTGCATCTTGATTTCAAGAAAGAATATAAAATAAATGAAAATGAGTATTCGATGGGTGTCGTACTAATGTAGAAGATACAACCTATCATTTATTATTTAGAGACCTTCATAAAAATGATAAAAAGGATTTATATGCTTTGACGATAAGTGTTAAAAAATGGAAACATTATTTGATTGGAAAATACACTATAATCCATATGAATCATAAAATTTTGAATTATAATTATGTAATTTTAATTTCTATCTATAAGCAAGGTCACATAGATTGAAAACTATAAAGGGTAGTCTATTATAAAGTCTACTTAATTGAAAACCTTAAAGGTGAGTGGAGTACTATGTAGATAATGAAAACCATTGAACTTTGTTTTTCTCGTAACAAATATGAGCAAAGTTTCATAATGTAAAACATAGTCGAGTATTCAAAATAAATAAAAAATGGAGGTGGTAAGGATAAGTGTAAGATTATGGATGCAAGGGAGCGCGATGCATATGCAAAGTTAAGGAATGGTGATTCCCCCAAATATTTTGTTACACTCATCTCAAATAAAAATAAAGTGCAAGGCATATTGGAAACCTACTAAATCCAACCCGAGAAGACTCCTATGCTAACTTAGATTGAGGAGGATCTACTACAAGAGGTCCTTAAGGAGAAGGATAATCTCGTCAAACTACGCCTCATTTGTAGATTTCACAAGTTTTGGCTGAAGCTATCACGGTTCCATGACTGAATTTCACATAGATGGAGACAAGTGACTAAGGGTGAGATTGAACATTATCCCTGTGCTAAAGATTATTTTATTTCTATTTTTTAAACCCTTGAGGATAGGGATTTAAATATTGAAAACTATTGGCTTTAGGGAGAATATGTTCACATGCTCAAGCCTTGGTACCGAGTCTTTTGATTCTTTAAAAGGATCCTTTGATTCTCACTTGGTTTGGATTCACTTTCCTAGAATCTCTTTGCTACTTTGGAATAAATATTGGATTTCTTCTACCCCAACGGTTGTTTTGGAAACTAAGATAGATGGTGCCCTAGATAAGGGTCACATTCCCATTAATAATATTAACATAGTTCTTCCAATATTTTATTGGAAGAAGGTAATGAGGATTGGACGATGGTGGAGTGAAGAAAGAAATGTCATATCAAACTAAATCCCACTAGCATTTCTAACAAGGTTTGAGTATTTTCTGTCATATGCTTTTATCGCTTTACCGGGTTATTGGCCTATTATTTATGGGTTGATTTTCACCTACGAAGAGGTTGTTAGTTGGCTACTGAGACCTGCAATACGTTGTTTATATCGGTTGGGATTAGTTGGATATCTAGTTTTTTAGACCTTCCCTTTTATGCTCTTTTGTTATATCCGGGTTTCTTACCCTTTTTGTATTGGGGTATGCTTCCTTCAAAAAAACCATTTTCAATTAATAAAAAAATAATAACTTAAAAATGATATCAAACAAAATTTCCAAAATCATTGAAGCATCTTTTATCACTAGAAAAGATAACTATTAAAGTTTTTGATTACATTTGGGAGTGTAAAAGGCTTAAAATCCTATATGTATTTTTTTATGATTGTAAAATCCCATTGTATATTCATCGTTAAGGTAAGATAGGGTATACTAGTGGTCGCTCGAGGGGAGCAAAATTACATGATGGGGAACGACTGCTTTGGTGCGGTTTGAATTTTTCATTATTGGTATGGAGGTTCTCATTTCATTCTTCATAAGCCTCAAGCGAGAAAAGTTTTGATGTTACCTAGCTTTCTTTGTTTAGCCATTAAACTACGGGTCAAACATAGATATTTTTGAGGCAGATTATTCTGCTCCATCTCCCTTGGATTATATGGAGGATGAATTTTTTTGATAACTCTGATAGTTGTTGCAGAGGGTGTATTTAACAAGCTATATGTAATTTCTAGTTTCTCACTATGGTGGCATATCTCCAAAGACATTTTCTCCAATTTTTCATAGATCTTTTGTGTCTGTGGATTTGATCTGTATTCCACACAAAAAACATGTACCATTCTTTTTGTTTCGATTTAGATAGTTTCTAAAACTAAATAAAAATTCACAAACTCGTTATTTGTGTTAAAAGTTCTTTTACCTAAGATAAATTGTATCAGATAGACAATGTAATTGAAATGGGAATAAAAATTGCAGTGGCACTGTAGGAAATTGAGGATTCATTGGTTTAGGTTTTTCTTATTTTGTATTGTTAAATTTATATGTTCCCTCAAGAACTTAAGGGAAAATGCCATTAAATTATGTAATCGAGTGTCTAATTGTAAGACACCCCTAAAAGTGCTCAATTAAAAAAGCGAGAGTTAAATTTCATATCAAATAATTATTAAATAGAATGTAAAATGGAGTCCTTTTTGAGTGTAACATAAAGAATATCTCCATTCCTTTTCAGGAACAATCTTCTTTGCCAAAGATGAGACTCAGTACATTCAAAGAACAAACACACAGGGCAGAATGAAATTGAAAAGAGGAAGGAAAAGGCAACACTATATAATTTGCATTGTGTGTTGAGGCTCACAAAAGCCATGATGAGTTAAACGGTGTAGTTCTGTGGGATGTTATTTATATCCAGTCCCTTCAGCTTTACCGCAGACTCTATTTGTCCCTTCAATGTACTTAGCTCCTGGATCATGTTACACTCAATTTTCACATAATATTAATTATATTTTATTTGTTTTAAAAATTGGTTGCACTATTAGAATCTTTAAGCTTTCACAATCCATAATAATAAAAAACCGTTCTATCTAAAGATCACATGCATTCACATTTTGGATATGTTACCACTTCTGTAATCAAAAGATATTACAGAAATGGTAACATGCCCAGCAATCAAAGAGTATTACAGTAGTCATTGGGTAGGACAATTGGAGTAACATCTTTGTGCATCCCATTGACCTGCAGTTAAAGAGTAATACAATAGGGGTAACACCCTTTGATTGCAGAACTATGGTTTTCCCAAAGGGCGGACGCCCATTTCAGATCCCACTACATTTCATCATCAGAGTGAAGCGTTTTTACACTTCATTTGGATGATGTTTCATCAACAGTGTGAAGTGTTTTTAACATTTTACCTGGCAATTTCAGCGCGCCTCTTTGCTTGTTCAGCAATTTCAGACAATTCAGTGTAACTGGCCCTTTCCATGGCCTTCTCTATCATAGATTTGGGATTAGCAGTATTGAGGCCACTCATTGAACGTTGAGAACGAGCCCATTCTGCTTCCCTCCCCTCTCTGCCATAGTCTTTTGATGTGGAAAATGCCACCTGAAGGACGAAAACAGTGTGTTTGTAAATATAATGCCAATAAGATTAACGATATTGTCCATTAGTTTTGGTATATTTAGTGATGGAAAAATCCAACCCCTGACATTCTCCCACCTTAATGAGACTTGTATGACTCATATTCCTAGAAATATTAGAAACCCAGTTTGAAAACCAAACATATACCTTGCTATCAATCATGGTATTCCAAGATTTTCCACTGAGAATCTAGTGAACTGCAAACTTGATCACGTCCAAGGGTAGGTAAATTACAATGCTATACAACCAAATAACTCCCGCCCAACCCCATGATATTCCATCAATCTCTGCCAACTCTATCCAACGTTCATTAGCACAGGTTGCAATCACGGTGGCAATCTGCATCAAAAACATACTAATCAACAAGGAAAGATATAATATAATGTATTTCTTGATCATAAGAAATGCAGTTCAGTTAGAGCAGAGTAGTTACCAGTTGAGCTATGAAGGGTACTCTACCGCACTTTTCAAATCTAATCCCTGCTTGTCATTAGTCCTGATAATGTGGCCATTATATGTTAGGATTGGATTTCCGGAGCAGGTTGAAAACTTGAACAACCAAAGGAATATTTAGCATTTTTTTGGTGGTGATTTTTCAATGGTATCTATTCTTACCGGGAACCAGTCTGTATCTTGAACGATTTTGAAAAATATAACTGTTGTAAGTGCTAGATATGTTCCTAGAACAGTTCCAATTGCAAATATCTCCTTCAGTTTCCAGCTATCAGGCATTTGGGATGGTTTGACCCGATCCTTGGAAATGGTCTTAATTGTACGTGATCAAACCCATATATCTCAAAAGTTAGCATAAAACTATAGGTGTGCTTGTAGTATGGTTTGTTTATGATAATTATGAAAGGCTTCATGAGCAACTGACCATCATTCAGAACAGCAATGACCAAAACCATGAGAGGACTAAAATCGAATCTCCATATGAGAGCAATTAGCATGAAACCAAGCTGCATTCATAAGAGTGGTTAAGTCCTTTAGGCCGAACTTATATCAATCAACAAGGTTTATTTACTTGTTTAGAAGATTGTTTCTATGATTGTTTAGTTTTCCCATAAATTCCCAAAGCTTTGTTTGATTTAACAAATTCTAGAAATATTGATCAAGATGCTTACCACAATACGAATGGTGATGGAGATTGCATATATCTGAAGCCATCATGACATGTCAAGATCATTTCAAACCATGAACCCAACTCGTCACTGATAAACATACAGTATAGTTTTTCATTCTTTGAAATATAGCTCGACTTGTTAGAACAACACTGATGATAACACTGAGTACGGGCTCTGTGAGAACTATATCAGAAGCACTCCTCGCAGCATCTGTTGCATCTGCCACAGCTATTCCTATGTCTTTCTTATTCGTAGTCTGGAGCATCATTTGTAGAAAATTTGCAGTCTTATACAACAAACAACATAAAAGAAATAAACAGAATACTTAAATAACTTGCATAAATAGATGAATATTCGAACCAGCACTGTTGTGCATAATCTCCATTAATAAAAGCTTCATCATACTCAGAGCTTCAGCTCTTTACAATCAAGCTATGTGTGCAGCTGTGTGCTTTCAATGCACATCCTTCCTTGCTTGTGCAGATTTCACACCTTTGTGTGTGCATACAAAGCAATTACAATTGTTGTTATTTAAATAGAATAACTCACCCACTAACAGCTCTTCAACTGAGCATTCTAAATCTAAACTCATGCTTTAAAATAGTTGCATGCTATGCATGAATTAAAACAGATTTATTTGAATTAAATCTAATGATAAAAATAAGATAAAGCTAACTTAACTAAAGAAAACTAAAACAAGACTAAAGCTAAAATTAGCTTTCCTAAAAAGCTACGGTTGGAATTAAATATGCAACACATGCATATTTCCAACACTCCCCCTTAATTTCAAACTGTAGCTTTCAGTCTTCTAGAGTTGTGTTTGCTTTTTCAGATCTGCCATGTGCAGGATCAAAAACTCCCAAACAATCTCTCAAATATACGAAAACTTCTTTTGCTAAAGCCTTTGTAAAAATGTCTGCAAACTGATCTTCAGATCTACAAAACTCAAGATGAATTTCCTTGTTGTTTACCAGCTCCCTGATGAAATGATACCTCGTATCAATATGCTTTCTCCTCTTATGAAAAACATGATTTTTGGACAACGTTATGGCTGAGTTGTTGTCACAAAAAATCTATGTAGCTTCCTCTTGTTTCTGTTGTAAATCTGTCAACACTCTTCTCATCCAAATAGCTTGACATGTTGCTCCTGTTGCTGCTACATACTCTGCTTCTGCTGAAGATAACGTGACAATGGGCTGCTTCTTTGATGCCCATGAAACCACTCCTATTCCAAAGTGAAAAGTATAGCCGGATGTGTTTTTCTGATCATCTATACTTCCAGCATTGTCACTATCTGTATAACCAATGAGTTTGAACTCATCTGAACTTGAATAAAGAATTCCATGATTTCTTGTTCCACGTACATACCTCAAAATTCTTTTTCCAGCTTGCCAATGTGAATCTTTTGGAGATTCCATGAACCTTGATATAAGGCTCACACCATACATGATATCAGGCCTTGTGGCCGTCAAATACATAAGACTTCCAACCAACTTTTTAAACAATGTTGGATCCACAAACGATCCTTCATCCTCTTTGCTCAACTTCAAACCTACTGCAACTAGTGTTGGTGTTGGCTTACAATTCAACATGTTAAACCTTTTCAAAATGTCACTTGCATACTTTGCTTGTGAGATAAAAACTTCACCTTCTGATTGTTGAACTTCAATACCCAAAAAATAATGCATAAGACCAAGATCTATCATCTCAAACTCCTTCTTCATGGCTGATTTGAATGACTCTGTAGATAGATTTCCAATAATGATCAAATCATCTACATATAAACAAACAATTAAAATCTTACCTTGCTCATTTATCTTGGTGTATAAGGTAGGCTCATTGCTGCTCCTACCGAAACCATTCTCAATCAAATAAGAATCTATTTTTTTGTACCAAGCTCTAGGTGCTTTGCTTGAGACCATAGAGTTCTTTCTTCAATCTGTATACTTTTCCTTCATGACCTTCAATCTCATAACCTTCGGCTTATTTACATAAACTTCCTCTTCAAGGAATCCATTTAAGAATGTTGATTTAACATCCATCTGATAAATAGGCCATTTTTTTGAGCTGTAATTGCTAAAACCATTCTTACCGTGTTCAAACGTGCTACTGGTGTAAATGTTTCATTGTAATCAACTCCATATTACTGCGTAAAACCTCTTGCAACTAGCCTTGCTTTATGTTTCTGTACTTTTCCATCAGCATTGTATTTGGTCTTGTAGACCCACTTGACTCCTATGACATCATTTCATTTTGGAAGATCCATTAGCTCCCATGTCTGATTCTTCTCTATAGCATCAATCTCATCATCCATGGTTTTTCCCAAACTTCAATATTTATAGCCTCTTCGTAATATCTTTGGATCCGTAGCTTGAGAAAATAATGCAAAAAATGAAAATGAATTAGTTGTATCAACATTATAAATCTCACTTAGAATTCTTGTTTTCCATTGTGCAGGAGTATTTGATGCATGACTGATTTTTGGTGATGGAGTAGCTTCTGGTGTTCCTTGTGGTGTCTCTTGCATGGCTGAAGATGGCTGAAATCTTGGTGACCTCCTGACTATAGATGGAGGTGTAGCTTGTGCTACAACTTGTGGTGCATGTCCAAGATTTGTAGATACAGTAGCTTGTTGCTCTAAAGTTTCATCTGTCATATCATCATGTGGAATAGATGTTGCTATACTCACTGTTTTCTCTATACTTCCATCCCATGCTTCATTCTCAATAAACTGTACATCCCTGCTGATCACAACCTTTCCAGTGACTGGATTGTACAACTTGTATGCTTTTGTATTCTCTGAATACCCAACAAAAATACACTTTTCTCCTTTGTTGTCTAACTTCTTCCTTAGCTCATCAGGTACATGTGCATATACTACACAACCAAAAACTCTGAAATGTGAAACACTATGTTTCCTATTAGTCCATGCTTGTTGAGGAACCATGTTCCTAACAAGTTTCGTTGGACACCTGTTCAAAATATAAATAGAAGTTGCTACTGCTTCTACCCAATACTCATTTGGAAGATGTTTTGCCTTCAACATGCTTCTCACCATCTCCATGATGGTTCTATTTTTCCTCTCTGCCACACTGTTCTATTGTGGTGTATATCTGGTAGTAAATTGCTTGTGTATACCATGATATCTACAAAAATCATAAACTCATTAGAAACATACTCACCTCCTCTGTCCGTTCTGAGAACTTTGATGTAGTATCCACTTTGTTTCTCCACTAATGCCTTGAACTGCTGAAATGTATCAAAGACATTTGATTTATTTCTCAGAAAATAAACCCATGTCTTCCTTGTGTAATCATCAATGAATGTCATAAAATAAATACAACCTCCAATAGAAGTTGTCTGCATAGATGCACATAAATTTGAATGTACAATCTCAAGTGGTGCACTTGCTCTTGCTATTTTGCCAACTGGGAATGAATCTCTATGTTTCTTTCCTAAAATACAACTTTCACATACCCTTTCCGGTTTCTGAATCAATGGCAAACCTTTAACCATATTTTTTCGATGTAATAAATTAAAACCTCCAAAATTCAAATGTGCATACCTTAGATGCCAAATCCATGTTTCATCCTTTATGACTGAATGAAAAGTTGATTGTGTTCCTTCAGTGCAGGACTCGATTTGCCGTAGTGTAGACTGATTTTCATGGCGCATGACTCATCTTTTGAGCGCAGGACTCAACAAAAGATTGATTTGGCTTAACACAAGACTTTTCTACAAACTAAGTTGGTAATTTTTGTTGCAAACATATCTGATTTCTTCTTTTTCCAGGGTTTCAAAATCAATGGAAACATCCTATTGATTCTCATCTTCACTTTTGCAATCAACTGAGTGCTAGGAGCTTTTTCCAAAATCAGGCACTCACTGTCTTTCATATAGACTTGGTATCCTTTCTGTACCAGTTGTCCAATACTCATAAGGTTATGTTTCAAACCTACAACATAGTAAACATCTTGCACACTTGTTTTCTCCCCCTGTCTTGTTAGAATACTAAGTGTAACTTTTTCTTTCATAGACACAATATTGTTATTTCCAAGAGTTACATCACTCTTAACTGAATCATCCAAACTAGAAAACAAATCTAGATTACATGTCATGTGATTACTGCAACCTGAATCCAAATACCATACATCACATGGACTCTCTTTTGAAAAATTACATTCAATAGGGGATAAAGAAGGTATTGCTTCAGCAATCCTTGTGACATGCAATAAACATAGGTTTAGAAATAGAACTTCCAACCTAATTTTGATTTTTCTCTCCTGATCATATTGCTTTTCTTGCAATCATAAGCATAGTGCCCATACTTCTTGCAATAATGACACTGAACATGAGACTTATCTTGTCTCTGACCATAACTCTATTCTTGATTTTTTCCTCTTCCACCTGAGTTTGATGAACCGCTGCCACGTCCTCTAGATGGACTTCTTCCTCTGCCTCTTGGGCTGAAACTTCCTCTTCTTTTGCCACGAATACCTATTGTCTGAGATGCAAAATCCTGATCTACACTTGTATGTGATCTATTCATCCTCTGTTCATGATTGATTAGTGATGCATGCAACTCATCAATAGAAAACTGACTCAAATCCTTAGTTTCTTCAATAGCAACAACTAAAGGATCAAATTTTGTAGGCAAACTTCTAAGCAATTTTTCAATAATCCTTTTTCTTCAAGAGTCTCACCATGGGATTTGATTTGATTGACTAAGCCAACTACATAAGTAAAAAAATCTACAAAATCTGAATCTTTCATTGCTAAATTCTCAAAATCTCTATGAAGTAATTGTAGTTTGGTAGTTTTTACTTTCTCCTTACCTTGATATGCAACTTGTAATGTATCCCATGTGGTTTTTGCTTGACTGGCTGTTGCCACTCTGGAAGAATGCTTTCATGCATTTCTTAATGAATATAGAAAAGATCTTTGTCATCCTTCTTTCGTAACTCCTTCAAAGTATCTTTCTCTACTTGAGAAAGTGCAATATACGCTGTTGCATTTGTGGGCTCTATGTACCCATCTTCAATGATCTCCCACATGTCTTGAGATCTGAATAGCACCTTCATGGTCAATGACCAGTATTCATAATTATTTCCATTAAATTGCGGTGTCAGATACCGGATGTAGAAGCCATAGCTTGCTACCAATTTAATAAGTTGTTGGAATAACCGAGCTCTGATACCAATTTGTAGAAAATCTGCAGTCTTATACAACAAACAACATAAAATAAATAAATATAATACTTAAATAACTTGCATAAATAGATGAATATTTAAACTAGCACTATTGCATAATCTCCATTAATAAAAGCTTCATCATATTGAGCTTCAACTCTTTACAATCAAGTTGTGCATGCAGTTGTGTGCTTTCAATGCACATCCTTCCTTGCTTGTGCAAATTTCACACCTTTGTGTGTGCATACAAAGCAATTACAATTGCTATTATTTAAATAGAATAACTCACCCACTAACAACTCTTCAACTGAGCATTCTAAATCTAAACTCATGCTTTAAAATAGTTGCATGCTATGCATGAATTAAAATAGATTTATTTGAATTAAATCTAATGATAAAAATAAGATAAAACTAACTTAACTAAAGCAAACTAAAACAAGACTAAAGCTAAAATTAGCTTTCCTAAAAAGCTATGGTTGGAATTAAATATGCAACACATGCATATTTCCAACATCATTAACTCCATTGCATTCCAAGATGTGCTTTAGAAATCTGAAGACTTCACTATTTCATATTTGTGCTCTACATAAACAAATACAATATAAAGATGGATTAGATGAGATGAGATAACTTTTCAAAACCATAAAAGCCTCAATTGGTTTGTAGAATTTAGGCTAGATAGGCCTGGAGATTTTTTTTATGGATGTTGAGATCTAAAATGAATTTTCCCACATTATTTGAAGTTTAATTGTCTTTTAAAAGAATCTTAAGCTCTCCTATAATTTTACATTTGCATCCTTGCTTGAGTGTTACATACCTGGGAATACCCCAGCAAATCCATCAGCCATTTCAATCAAATCATCAATAGGAAGAGTTCCTTCTGATAGACCCTTTTCATGGTTAAGTAAGGAAGATGAAGGATACATATTTGTACCCATTCCAAGCCTTCTCCCTGTTTCTTTAGCAATAGCTAGCTGATCATTTGGCATATACATTCTAATTTTATTTTTTATGTACTTCTAAAATTTAACTTGAAAAACTCGGCCAAAGTGAACTCCCTCCTAGTGAGTTCAGATTGACACTCATTTGCACACAAAAAGTACTGAATCTTTCTGCCTAGATTTTAAAGTTGGACAATGCCATTATATATATGTGCACAAAACTTAACGGTGATCATCTTTACATTGACTCCAAAGTTGAGATTTCAAATTATTTCTCCACTGTCATGGTGAGGAGGGTCAAACAGGGCACCAAACCTATGAATTCCCATTTCCCTCCAGCGCTCTCCTTGTTTTTCTCTGGCACGTCCTGCAATTGGGTTTTTAAACATTAGTTAGTGACTGCTAAAACATACCCCAAAATTAGATGTAAATTGTGAATTGCTTTTTTAAAATTGTAAATTGTAAAATACATTTGCAACGCTGATTAGGCTATGTAAATAACACACCTGTCTGGCCACAGCTAGGGATCGAAGCCCACGCTCTGCATACTTATCAATGATTGCATGCACTTTCTTTTTCACATCTTCCTTGCAATTGCAGAGTTCTACAATCTGTAAATGGTGGAAGTAGTTTTTAATAATTTTTTTCACAGCTCCAATCAATTATTGGTTTTGATTCAAGGTTAGAAACAACTAGATCCTTTGGAGGGATTTTGTATTAGACATGAAGTTGTGAACAGTATAGATTTGTAGGATTTCTAGAATAGCCATTCTAGAGAGCTTTCATACATCCCATGGTGGGAATCAAGTTTTCTTATTAAGGGTAGAGCTTTAATGCAGGAGCAGAATAATCGAACCCTCATGTCACTACCTGTCTATCAACACATGGTTGTCTTTGCTCACCAATGTGTATCATCCATGAAACCTTCATGGATTAGTGGTTTTTTAAAAAGGTGTGGAAACTTTTGAAGCTCATGTTGCATTTGGGATAAACAAAGCTAAATCACCCATTTCCATAATTTTATCGATCCCGGTTCTGGTTTCTTGCCAAATAATTTTGATTTCCGTTTGAGTATTTGAGACCGAGAGGATGCCATATCTTTGCATGCACACCCTTGAAATGTTAGAGGAAATCAATTTTAAGGTTATAGTTGAGCGGTGAAAGAAGTTTAAAGATGAGAATTGTTGGAAAATCAAGTCAGAATTTATTGTGCAACTAATATCTGTCTTCCCCCAGATTTAGCTCTCTGACATATCAGATTTGCATTTAATTATGACTGCTGCACATTTATTTTTGGTTGATTATTCTCCCTAATTATCTCTTGTCAGAGATTTTGTGTTGACTTGTAAGGCAAGTTTTTTGTGTAGGTGTTTATTATTAATGCATCATGTTTTATTGTAAAAGAAGTAAGAAGAAAAAAAGAAGAAGAAGAAGAAGAAGAAGAAGGAGAAAAATCAGATTTGGGAGAAGAAGAAAATGTGTAGTCCCAGCTCAAGTCTGGACTGGTTTTGTTGAAAGAATTCCTTCATTTTCAATGTTGTTAATGTATGAATGAATGTTTTGTGTGCAGCTGTAGCTGTTGTTCATTATTGACAAATATATATGTATTGCTGAAGCAATTTGTTGCCCAGATCTGTGTTATTTGCAGCCAAGTGTTTTATCTTATTTTGTTGTTATAAATTTCTGTAGCTTCTCTCATTTTTCCCCTATTTTGGATCCTTTAAATCCGCTGCATTTTATTTTCTATTGTTGTTTGAAGATTCTGTAGATTCCGTAGACTCTGCAGTTTCCGTAGATCCTCGTATTCCCTTCATCTGGTATCAGAGCTTGGCTAAACCCTTCTTCTATTTCATTTCTGGGTTTTTAGTTTTTCATTTGGCAGCCATTAATGGCTTCTACATCTGGTGCATCACTGGTTAGTGTGCAAACTCCGATTTTCACAGGAAAGAACTATGAGTATTGGTCTTTGACCATGAAAGCTTTGTTTTGGTCTCAAGACATTTGGGAAATGGTTGAAAATGGTTACCAGAACAGCAGACCAGGCAGCATACAATGCTCTTACACAAGCTCAAAAGGACATGTCTTGAAGGAACAGAGGAAGAAGGATGGGAAAGCACTATTTTATATCCATCAAGCAATGCATGAGAGCATACTCCCAAGAGTTAGCAGCAGAAAAGCAAGCCAAGGAAGCATGGGACACACTCCAGATTGCATATCAAGGTATGGACAAGGTTAAAACTGCTAAATTACAACTCCTTAGAAGAGAATTTGAAAATTTATCAATGAGAAACTCAGATTCAAGTAGAATCTTTCTTTACTCATGTTGTTGGTTTGATAAATCAAATGAAGTCCCATGGAGAGGTCATAGAGGATAGGAAGGTTGTTGAAAAGGTACTTAGAAGTCTCCCTTCTAAATTTGATGTTGTAGTTGTGGCTCTAGAGGAAACCAAAGATTTGAGCCAGTTTAGTGTTGATGAACTACATGCCTCTCTTATCAATCATGAATATAGACTGAATAGATCAAATAGTTCAGTTGAAAATGCATTTTCATCTCAGATTTCTATAAATCATGGAAGAGGAAGGAGGAGTTTCAGTCCTAGAGGTAGAGGGAGAAGTTCTCCTAGAAGTGGACGTAGTAGCAGTTATGCAAATGTTGGTGGTAGAGGTCAAAATCAGAATTTTAGTCACCCAAGTGGCCAAAGATTTGACAAATCACACATTCAATGTCACTATTGTAAGAAGTTTGGGCATTATGCTCATGAATGCAAGAAAAAACAGTATGATCAGTAGAAGCAAGGTCAAAATCAGTCAAGTAGCACTCCCTCAGAAGCATGTTCATTGCATGCACGAAGATTGCTGAAGCAATCCCTACAAACTCTCCAGTTGAGTGCAATGTTGTTCAAGAAAGCCCATGTGACATATGGTATTTAGATTCGGGCTGCAGTAATCACATGACAGGTAATAAAGATTTGTTTTCTAGCTTGGAAGAATCAGTTCAAACTGATGTTACACTTGGTAACAACAACAAAGTCACTATTTTGGGTAAAGGTACGGTTAATATTCTAACCAAAAAGGGGGAGCTGAAATTTATGCCTGATGTATATTATGTTGCTGGTCTAAAACACAACTTGATGAGCATTGGACAGCTGATACAAAAGGGATATAGAGTGTACATGGAAAATAATGAATGTGTTATTTTGGACAAGCTTCCAAGCAATATGCTTATTGCCAAGGTACAAATGACTATAAACCGCATGTTTCCATTAAAAATAAGGCCAGCTATGAAAGGAAAAATAGCTCAAGCTATTCATGAGACACATACTGTAAATTTTGGAGCAGCTTTTAAGGTAGAAGATACAAAATCAGCAAGTAGCCAAAGACAGCTACGGAAAAGTTCAACATAGCTATGGAAATGTTCAAAACAACCACAAAAAGGTTCAAGACAGCTACGGAAATGTTCAAGACAGCTACGGAAATTTCCAAGACAGCTACGGAAATGTCCAAGATAGCTACGGAAATGGCCAGAACAGCTCCAAAGAGGAAAATGATGTTTCTGTAGAAACTCAAGCAAAGCGTTTCAATCAGTGGTAAAGGATGATTCTTGGCTATGGCATTTTAGATTTGGGCATTTATATTTTGGAGCACTGAAATTACTACATATGAAGAATATGGTAAAAGGTTTTGCCATTAATTGAGAAACCGGAAAGAGTTTGTGAAGGATGTATTATGGGCAAACAACATAGAGAGTCATTTCCGGTTGGCAAGGCAAATAGAGCTACACTCCACTTGAGATTGTGCATTCAGATATTTGTGGGCAAATGCAAACACCGTCTATAGGAGGCTGCACTTATTTTCTTACTTTTATTGATGATTTCACAAGAAAAACTTGGGTTTATTTCTTAAAACACAAATATGATGCATTTGCTTATTTCCAGTAGTTCAAGGCACTTGTGGAGAAGCAAAGTGGCCACTACATCAAGGTTCTAAGGATGGATAGAGGCGGTGAATTTATATCTAATGAATTTATAAATTTTTGTAGATCTCATGGCATACACAAGCAATTTACAGCCCGCTATACACCTCAGCAAAATGGTGTGGCGGAGAGGAAGAACCAAACAATTATGGAGATGGCTCATAGCATGATGGCAGCCAAACATCTACCAAATGAATATTGGGTTGAGGTAGTGGCAACTCATTGTTTACATCATGAATAGGTGCCCAACAAAGAGCGTAAGAAACAAAGTCCCTCAAGAGGCTTGGACAAGAAGGAAACATAGTGTTTCTCATATGAAGGTATTTGGATGCATTGCATATGCGCATGTTCCAGATGAGTTGAGAAGGAAGTTAGATAATAAAGGACAAAAATGTATATTTGTTGGTTACTCAGAGGAAACAAAAGCATATAAGTTGTTTGATCCTATCAATAGGAAAGTTATAATCAGCCGTGATGTTCAGTTTGTGGAGGATGAAGCATGGGATGGAAGCATAGAGAGGACTGTCAGAATTGCAGCTGCTGTCCCAAATGATAATATGGTGGATGAAGTGTTTCCAACACCAAATATAACTCAAACAACAGCTCCTTCCAATCCGGGATGGTACCACAAGTTGCAGCTCAAGCTACACCTTCATTCACACCAAGGAGATCTTCAAGGCTGTTGTCCACACCAATAGGACAGCAAACTTCACAAGCATCTACACCGGCATCTACATCAATCAATTGGTATCCTTGGAGCAACACCATCTAGCACTCCAAGTAGTTCTTCATCTCCGGATCCAACTCTAGCAAGCATGATGCCACGAAAAACAAGGAGTTTGAGTGAGTTGTATAATGTTGACACAACTAATTCATTTTCAGATTTTGCTTTATTTTCTCATATTGATGATCCATTAACATTTGAAGAGGCTGTGAGTAGTGATATATGGGCAAAAGCCATGGATGAGGAGATTGAATCCATTGAAAAGAACCAAACATGGGAGTTGGTTGATTTTCCGGAAGGAAAAGATGTAATTAGTGTCAAATGGATTTATAAGACTAAACAAGATGCTGATGGGAAAGTGCAAAAGCATAAAGCAAGGCTAGTTGCAAGGGGCTTTACACAACAGCCCGGTATAGACTTCAATGAGACATTTTCTCCGGTTGCTCGGTTGGATACAGTTAGGACTGTTTTAGCTATTGCTGCCCACAACAAGTGGCCTGTATATCAAATGGATGTAAAGTCTACATTTTAAATGGCTATTTAGAGGAGGAAGTGTATGTGGAACAGCCACAAGGCTATGAGCTACCGGGTCATGAAGACAAGGTGTATAGGTTGAAGAAGGCACTCTATGGATTGAAGCAAGCTCCAAGAGCTTGGTACAAGCCGCATTGACTCCTATCTCATTCAAAATGGTTTCCAAAGAAGTGGTTGTGAACCAACATTGTACATCAAGGTCAACAAGCAAGGTAACATTTTGATTGTTTGCTTGTATGTGGATGATCTAATCTTTACCGGTGATCTAAACATAGATTCTTTCAAATCAGTAATGAAGAATGAATTTGAAATGACTGATTTGGGTCTTATGAGGTATTTCTTGGGGATTGAAGTCCATCAATCCAATGATGGTATATTTATTTCTCAATCTAAATATGCAAATGAAGTTTTGAAGAGATTTAATATGGCAAGGTGCAAGGTATCCCCAACACCGGTTATGACAGGGATGAAGTTAAGCAAGGAAGATGATGGAGCATGTGTGGATTCTACATTGTTCAAGAGGCTGGTTGGAAGCCTTATGTACTTAACAGCCACAAGGCCGGATATTATGTACGGTGTAAGTCTGATTTCAAGGTTTATGGAGTCTCCAAAAGACTCACATTGGCAGGCCGGTAAGAGGATATTGAGGTATGTAAGTGGTACAAAGGATTTTGGTATTTTGTATTCCACTTCAGATGATTTCAGTCTTGTTGGGTACACTGATAGTGATTGTGGAGGTAGCATAGATGATAGGAAAAGTACTTCTGGGTATACTTTTCACTTTGGTATAGGTGTTGTGTCATGGGCATCGAAGAAACAACCCATTGTGACTCTTTCTTCAGCTGAAGCTGAGTATGTGGCAGCCACTAGTGCTGCGTGTCAAGTTGTTTGGATGCGAAGGATGTTGAAAGATTTGATGCATGATCAAAAGGAAGCCACTACAAGTATTCTGTGATAACAGTTCAGCCATAGCATTATCTAAAAATCATGTGTTTCACAAGAGAACTAAGCATATTGATACGAGGTATCATTTTATCAGAGAGCTTGTAAGCAACAAAGAAATTTGTCTTGATTTTTGCAGGTCTGAAGATCAGTTGGCTGACATATTTACAAAAGCACTGGCAAAAGAGACATTTGAGTATTTACGAAGTGGCTTAGGAGTTTGTGACTTTGCACAAGTTAGCAGCTCTGGAAAACTGTTAGTTAGCTACGGAAATGCTACAACAAGTTTTTGAACAAACTTGATTCATATTTCTAATGATCTGCAATAGTTCATAATTAAGGGGGAGTGTTGGAAATTCAAATCAGAATTTAATGTGCAACTAATATCTGTCTTTCCCAGATTTAGTTCCCGACATATCAGATTTGCATTTAATTATGACTGCTGCACATTTATTTTTGGTTGATTATTCTCCCTAATTATCTCTTGTCAGAGATTTTGTGTTGACTTGCAAGGCAAGTTTTTTGTGTAGGTGTTTATTATTAATGCATCATGTTTTATTGTAATTTGTAAGAAGAAGAAAAAGAAGAAGAAAAAGAAGAAAAAGAAGGAGAAGAAGAAGAAGAAGAAGAAGGAGAAAAATCAGATTTGGGAGAAGAAGAAAAATGCGCAGTCCCAGCTCAAGTCTGGACTGGTTTTGTTGAAAGAATTCCTTCATTTTCCATGTTGTTAATGTATGAATGAATGTTTTGTGTGCAGTTGTAGCTGTTGTTCATTATTGACAAATATATATGTATTGTTGAAGCAATTTGAATCCCAGATCTGTGTTATTTGCAGCCAAGTGTTTTATCTTATTTTGTTGTTATAAATTTCTGTAGCTTCTCATTTTTCCCTGCTTTCTAGATCCTTTAAATCCACTGCATTTTATTTTCTATTGTTGTTTGAAGATTCTGTAGATTCCGTAGACTCTATAGTTTCTGTAGATCCTCGTATTCCGCATTCATGAAATCTTAGAACATTCAACATACTTCAAATTTGGCATGCTCATAAATCACGTGACATTAAAAATTAGATAAAAGTAGAAAGGATGACCAATAAATCTTGTTGTTTATATAAAATCAAAAAGAATATAGCTTATAGCCTTTCGCACTACAAAGCTCGTGACGAGTTAGTACGGTTGCACACTAAAACAATACATGCACCACAAAATAAATGCCAACCAAGAATTGGGAAAATCAGAGCTCTGTATTACTTCAAAATTCTCCACGAGCTGATCTACAAAAGGCTTCACAAGCCCAATTGGTATTTACATAGTACTGGGTTGGACTTAGCCGATAATGACCAGCTTTGTACAAAAAGGGACCTTTCCACTGTCCTCACTCACACATAATACATAGGTAAACAAGAAACCACATAATTTGGGATATGCACAATAGGGGTGTTTAAGTCTTTTTTTGGGGGTTTTTTATTTTTTGTTATGGGGAGGGGCTGGATTTATAGAACTATATGTAAAAATTTTCTCTTAGAATGTGGATGGTGTCTTCGCTAGCTATGGATGATTGCTGCAAAGTGTAATTTGTGCTTGCTTGTAGTTCTTGTTGGGTATGCAACATTACATCTAGATTTTGGTGTCATTTATAGTTGTGGCTTCCGTGCATTGTTGTTCCACGCATTTAGATAACAATTGTTGTATGCGAGTATAATTTGTTGTAATTCATGTCGCTACGGTGTCAAATGTGGTTTTCATGTTTAAAGTATCTCGTAAAAGGGGAGGGTACACAATATGTTAGAAAGGTATTTTGATACAACGTCAAAATACCATGTAATCAAGATTGTTGGTAAGTATTTGGGCTCTGCTCATATAGTATTTGATATTTTTGTGAGGACTGTTATCTTTTTGGCTACAATATAAGCATTATATCAAAGGATGATCATATAATGGTAGCTCTATTTCTAACTCTTCTATCTGCTAGAGCGACCCATACCTTGGGTGTGTTGAAGGCAATGTAAGGTTTTTTGTGGACTGTTTTTAAAAATATCTAGCAATTTAGTTGCTACCAATTAAAAATCATGTAGTTTTTATTTGGGTAAAACATAAATTTCAAAACTTTCCCAACTTCTAACATTTGTATAGTATATACCAAGTTTGATCCTATCTAGGCTAAAAATAAGCATTGATAAAATTTGCAAATGTAACACCACAAGAAGTAAGCTATCGAGAGAGTGGATTTATTTGTCCACTTCATTATTAGCACCTCATATATGTTTTTTTCATTATTCAAGTTTGAATTTGGTTATTTCTCATGATAATCAAGGCCAAACAAGCTCAATTTTTTAGATGAGTGAACTTGAATTTAATTCTTGATAAAGAGCTATTGGATGTTTTAATGTGGATGTTAGAGTTATGGATTTAACATAATTAGTTGTTCAAGAGGGGTCAATGTAGATTACTTCTATAGTTACAGTCCACAAAGCTAGGTAAACATTTCCATGGAATAACTCATAAACCTAGACACCACTATCCGTCAATTTGTACAATGGACTTAGATGGCACATGGCACATCCACCATATCAATCATATCACAATTATTTATGTGTTTGATGGTTCTTTCGGATTGCGAGAAGATTTTTAGTTTTACATGTTTATTTAAATCTTAATCTTGGTTTTTATAAAGTTTTCCTCTATTTATTACAATCTTATTCCTTTTATAGATAACATTTTCTAATCTAAACAATGTATCACGAATTTGATGAAGAATACACTAATATCATTAAAAAATAAACGACCACTACTTTTATTGTTCTCAACATTGCTAAACATCAACAATCTATCACTTCAAACTATTACCGCCAATTTGATGAGGAATACACCAATAGCCTCAAAACAAGACTTATTTTAGCCTAGTCTACACAAACACTTTGCAGTTCGTATACAAAGGAGAAATGTCTAATGGTATGTGCACGGCATAGTCTAAGCACTATCAGTGCAGAGGATGGTCTCATACATACACTGTGAGTTACCTTGAAGTTAAAGTACGAGTTGGATGCATAAGGTTTCGTGCATCGTGTTCCTTTCTTTTATTTTTGAGAGTCCTCATAGAATCACCGCTTGCATTGAAATGAAGATAACGAGTCATTTTCTGTTGAAATTTCTCTTCTAAAGTAAAAGGAGCTAAACATGCAATCAACCATGGTCCACATGCCAATACGTGAGTACTATGCAGGGGGTTCCTACTACAAGAAGGCCTAGTTTCTATAATAGATCGTGTTAAATATAAGTGATGCCAACTATTTACAAGAATTAACTAAATAATATATAAATTGGGGTAGTCAGGGTAGATTCTATTTTTAGGCATTTGAATAGGTAGTGCAAGTCTTTCCATGACATAAATAAAAAAAAATTATTCTCTTTTTATGTAAAAATCCTTTACTACAGTCACACAACAGAAAGAGCTTATACACTCTCCTTGTCCGACGGGGTCTAAAATAAGTCCAAAAGTTTTGGGTCCTAGGCTTGAGAAGAAATTCTATATAAGTATTCCATTTTACCAGTTAAACAACAAAAGAGCTTATATACCCTCCTTGTTCCATGGGTCTAGATTAATTTCCAAATAGCTTTGGCTTCTAGGCTTGAAAACAAATTCAAATTTCCTTCTAATTGATGGCTATGATAATTACGAAGTATAGGTTATTTTTTAGGTCACAGCCAAGACACCAGTTTGGTATATGAGTCTACTTTTAAAACATGTCTAACAACAACCTGTGATCTATCCACTTATCCTTTCTAGGTATATGTTTCAAAATGCTATAGATTATATCATTGAATTTAAGGATGAGGATGTTGGAAAATGTAGATGACTGAAGTTTACTCAAAGAAACTATTTTTTCAAATTGGTACATGATTAAAGACCTTCCATATCCTTTGGGAGCAGCAAGATGTTTTAAAAATGGTCACTTGAAAAGTTATCTTGATGGTGGAAGTACTTTTTGTATACATACACGGTAGAATAGTTTAAAGTAAAAATAAATTTGCAAATGACAATAATTTGAGAAGATTTGATTTTTGGCGAGATAAGATGATTTCATTAAAGGTAATATGGCAAGGTCTATTGATATGACTGGAAGATCAGATTCCCTATATTCTATGTAGGTGGGGGCCCTGGATAGTAAGGGAAAATAATGTCCTAAGTTTTACATGATTTGGTTTTATTCTTTCGTAATTGGGGCTTCAAGGATGATCCATGCACCATTACCCAAAATATGTTGAAGCTTTATATGATTTGAAAGCACAAGGGCTCTTTTTTATTCTTACAGAATTGGGGCTCCAAAATGTCTCAAACACCCTTATCCCAAACATAAATAAACAAATAATATTCATCATAAAAATGGGAAGGTTAATTTATTTTGGGAGCTTGTGAAGAAGGGACTCAATAGCTTTTTTTTTTCGATTTTTGATTTTTTGTTGAATAGATTGTTGAATTTTTTGAGAAGTAGAGATTCAATTGAATTATAAAATATGTAAGCAATCATTAAGCACATTATAAAACATCATTTAATTTGAAACAACACTTTATTTATAAACTACATTCAATCAATCATTGTATAACATACATACTAGCCAAAAAACAAGACACCTTTACTTGTGACCTTTTGCTTTCATTTTTATTGTGCATTTTGGGCAGCGACGATTGTTTGTTGCAGCATTTGTTGTGCCTCTTAAATTTTTTTTTTTTTTTGGAGTACATCTTTGTAATGGTAGCTTCATCCACCGTTGCAGCATTTTGGTACTAAGAGTCCACATATGTGTATAGTAGGGATTCCAAATATTGGCATCGGTGTTTGTGCGGGAAGCTAGTGTGTAAAAGTTGTCTTCCATTTGAAAGTGCCCTACAAACAAAATTTGAGTGTTAGTTAGAAAATTTGGTAGTGCTTATCATAGTATGAGGAATTTTTTTAGGTACGTATAAAAATATACTAATTTGATGTGTGGAATATAGTTGTAGTAAATTTTTAAAAACAAGTTAAGGTTAGATGGAGTATTGTACCAATGACATGAGCAAGTGAAATCCGTGGTGGATATCTCGCTTATGTTGGAACCAAAGGTAGGATGTGTTGTAAGTATGCTTCTACTTTTAAGCAAATTGGAGCATGCTTTTCTTCCCTGTAACCGCTTGTAACAAGTGTATGAGAATGTTGGGAAAATGTGGAGGTCGGTAAGGGCTCGTACTTGGGATAAAACCATGAAGGTTAGGCCTTGTCATTCTCTCGTGGCTAGTGTCAATGCTAGCTTCATCAAGTGTCATCCTTGGGATATATGAATATTTAGGGCCCATGCAATTTTTAAGGGTAGATGTCAGCGGTTTCTTCTTGTATTAGGTGGGACTGGTATGTACGTAGGATGCACTAGGTCCCAGGATGGGCCTTTGTAGCTTGGGAAGTCGACTACGACATATAAAGGCAAGATGGGGGGTGTGGTTTCTTGCTCGTATAACATAGTAACAAATTTTCCTTGTGCACCATTTACAAGGCCACTTTGTACCCATAGATTTGTTGTCAACATTGTTTGTTCACCTTCATAGAGCAGTAGGTTATCCTATAATTGTGTGCAAATGCTTTTCTCGGCATCACTTTTTCGTGACTGTTCAATTATAGCTATAGAAATTGGTGTGTTGAGGGCCCGCATTTTGTATTTGTTATGCATAGTAACTAATGTGTTTGTAGAATAAATGTGTGTTGCAGTTTGGAATGTTACTTGTTACGTAGGGCTAATATTTGTAGGAGTCCGCGACATTAGTAGATTCCAGTCTGCTCTATGCAAGGGCGTTTCTTACATTTAGTAGTAGATTCCAAAAGTTGTGCTTTGCAGGGGTGGCTCCTTGTTAGTCCAAGTTAAGCTGTAAGTGTGAATTTATGCCTAAAATGTGACCATAAGATATGCCCATAGGTACCGGAACGTCACAAGGGAGTAGCTTTAATTGGAGGTAAGCTGGGCAAGGTATCCAAATGAATAATAGAATGCCCTCTCGAAATCTTTGCATCTACATGCATGAAATGCTTCCCGTAGGTAGCTATTTATGTTGGATAGTATTTTTGGGCTGATAAAAATCATTTCATTGATTAGTATGTATTCCGCATCAACCATAGTTTGTTGGAATGTAGTGAGGGTTTGGCCTCGAAGAGGAGTAACTTCAATTATTGTTATTTGTAGGCCAATGTGTATTGTTGTGTGAGAAATGTTGATTGCTACTAGTCCTTTTGGAGCTAGGAGGATTACGCAGTGGAATGGTGGTTACTGCGTGAGTGGAGCGCCCTTGAAATTTCCCAGATCAAATGTGATTTACCGGTGCTAAGCTGTTCCTTGTATTATCATGTATAACAGGAAAATGTATGGTTTTGCATTTACATGGGTTAAGATTATTTGTAATGCATCTTGTTGTTCTCGGGAAATATGGTACAACTATTTACATTAGCTAGGAAGAACGGTGAAGCTATTTTGGTGGTTGAGCATGTAATCTCTATGAAATCTCCCCTATTTCATGTAAGTGGTTGCAGTAGTAGCTTATGGCAAAGCGTCATGCGAAAGATCAAAATCACATTTCCCAAGTATTCCTAGGTCATTGATGTTGAAAACCCCTATAAGATACAAACTTGAAAGAACCTCCCATTCATATATTAGAGTTTTGGTAGGCACATTGCAATCGATCTCGAGATCTTGGTTGGGTAAGTGCACGAAGTTGGTGGACAATTCCGTGGACATAAAAACCCAAAATAAAGGAACCGTGATCGCGGTTCATTTATTCTAGGTTCGGTAATTACCGAACCTAAAACCGTGATCACGGTTTATAACCATGCTCGCGGTTCTAAACCGCGATCGCATGAACTCGAGACACAATTTAAAAGTCCCGCCACTCATTATTTTACTCATTTTTCATTTCAAGAACCGCGACTTTTCCTAAACATTTTTCACTTGCGCTTTCAATACCATCTCAAAATTACTAATCGGACTTACGGATAGCGATATATTCAACCATGCCGCCAAGACAAGGAGGTAAGTCCCGATTGTAATCATTTTTTGCATTTTAGGTTTTTTTTTTGAAATGTTTGTTTATGTATACAATTTTCTTGTTTTATCGGTTGGTGAAACAAGCTCGAAATCGTGCAAACCATCAAAACATTCCTCAAAACCCTCGAACATTCCTCAAAACCCTCCTCCAAACATAGATCCGCCTCCTGTGGCTCCTTCTGTCCCCACTGAGCCAAGCAGAACGCAAGATAATATCATTGGAAGAATCCAAGAAACTAAAATTGCCATTGAGAACCTAATTCAAAATATAAGACAAAATCATGCTACAAATCCATCCCGCATGACTTTAGCCAATACATTGCAAACATTGATTGGCAAAGTTGAGTCTGCAACCAACCAAATACATAGATGGAACACCTTTAGAAGTGACTGTAGGCGGTGGTATGCGGATAAACTATCCCATGTGGCCATCAAAGACAAAAAAATTGGAAAAGACCTCATTTGTGCATTATTTACCGACCCTAGAACCAATGCCCCCTGCAGTTACTTGCAAACGGTTCCCAATCCATTGGTGCCATGATGATAGAATCAAAAACAATTTTTGGGACCAATGGTGGATGGTTTTTGACTATCCACCATGCAACAACAATGAGGTTCCTCTTTATTTTTTGAAGAAATTATATTGTGAGTTCGTGCTCAATGAGGTCCCGAATTATTTTGACTTTTCTGAATTTTTTGGTCAAGGAGGTGGCTCTGCATAGAGCAGACCTGGTGCACACGTAGGTTATCCTAGGATCCCCCATGCCCCAAAACCCCCACTACCTTCAGTTATCCCTCCTACAATGAAGGAGGTTGTGGAGATTGATACATTGCATGCATTGAGGGAGCTCACCGACACTCTCACCCAAAGATAGCACCCAGATGCATCCGATGATGTTGATGGAGGTGCGGTTCTAGTGCACCACACCACTGTGGATCATGTGGTGCCGTATGCACTGCAGGCGAGACATCATTTGCTGGTTCACAGGATTTATTTTCTATAGATGAGATGCTGGGGAGTGTTTTTGGAACTGGAGCCACTGATATTGGTCTTTCACAGGTAAATTTTAAATAAATTTAAATAATATATATATATATATATATACAATAGTTTAATTCACATGTTTGAGATATTAATATATATATATATATATATATATATATATATATATATATATATATATATATATATATATATATTTGATTGTACGTCATGTACATACATGTAAAAAACTAATTTTTTATTTTATTTTAAATAGCAAGAGCCGGTGAAGGAAACATCCGGTGTCGACATGCTAGCTACTACGGCTAGGCGTGTTTCAAACGTAAGTTTCAAGTTGTACAAACTTACATTTTTAATAAATCATTTAATTGCACTAGATTATTATTATAATTTGTTTCACGTGTATGTTGTACATGTATTAATATTTTCTCTTTTATACACAAGAGCCTAGCAGGTCATCATCATTCGAGGCGAGGCTATCGGCACGCCTCACATGAGTTTTACGTAGGTTAGTAAATCTCTTTACACTTTGTTTCTAATTACTGGAAGTTCACGCACAGATTGCATGCTTTGGACCTCTGTGTACATGAGTTTCACTTTCTTATACTCAACCTATATATTATTTAGTAGGAAATGCCAATTCATTTGATATAACTAGCCATACAATGTAATCATATATTGGTTTTACATGTCTTGAAAGTACCACCTGGGGTAAGATTGTATAGTAGGGACGGGAATGAATGTATAATTTCCCTCCTTTGTATAGTTTTTTTACCTTCTTAAAATCTCAACATGTGGAATGAGTGCTTGTAAATGTTTCATGTACCTATATATAGATCTAGTGTTTCCTTGATGAACGTGAAAAGATATGTTTAGAGTGTAGGGACCTTTGAGTTCCTTTACTATTATTTTTTTCAATAGGTTTCGATAGGAGTGCTAAGCTCTTAAGTAGATTTTAATATTGATTTGTACATGTTTTTTGTATAGCTTATGACTGCTAGAGAGACTCCTCCATATATGCAAACTGTGGACGCTGATGTAGATATCGCCACAAAGATCTGCAGATCCACTAACTGAGGTACACAATTTTTTAAATTTGTTAAATTTTGGAGACCTTCATTATTTCTTATTAAACTTAAATCTACAATATCAAATTTTGTAGGTATATATGTGAAATATTTAATTTGAAAATTAATTATTTGTATGTAGCTTACCCCTCGTGAGACTATTGTTGTCCCTGCGACGCGTCAACAACAAATTGATAGGGATCATGACATTGCGGTAAGATTTCACATGCATTTTAACTAAATTGTACAAGTTTCTAAATTTTGAATGTATTTTAAAATTTTGGGTGTTAAAAACTTGTTGTTTATGAATGTGCAGGTTAGGTTGTAGGCATGCTTAGAGACACCTAGGACCACATGGATGAAATCCGTAGTGGAATCTCCCTCCACTACATCCCTAGGTCATGGACGTGCTACTTCTAAAGCAGGCTAAGAGAGGGAAGATGTTTCATGAGTAGATTTATAGTGGACACCTGGATGTACATATGTGGTCATGAGTAGATTCACAGTCCATTGTACTATATATAGCCTTTTGCGACCGCATGTGGTCCCATATGTACATTATGACATGTGCTTAGTTCGAGATGTATACATACATTATGAACTTATGTACATATATATTTTCAGAGACGTGCGCTCTCAGTAGCACACTTTTTTATTCTTATATATATATATATATATATATATATATATATATATATATATATCCATGTGTGTTGGTTAAATCATATTTATTTTGGTTATTTTGGTATTATTGCTAACTCTGAGAAAGTGGGTTTTGATCTCTGTTCGTTGGAACTTGTAGATGCCCCGAGTATTCTCTATCTGTGAATTTATCTCAGTACCCAAACTAGGTTAATAATATTTGTATTGTTTATTAAAAAAATTAGTGTTCAAAAGTATACATAGATCATAGTTTTTGTTTGTTGATAAAAGCGATTCCTCCATATATGGAACTCCTATGGATATCTCTGCTACGGTTTTGTTTCCGAGGCTATAAATTTGAACTATTTCAGGTCTTTTAAATCTTGAGGTGGATTTAGTGTATTACTTCTAGTTATATATTTTCTAGTATCTTTCTGATTATTATTTGTGGTATATTTCACCATGGGCATTTTGAATTTTTATTTTTCAAACTAAAACAATATTGTTAGCTCTATTGCCAACTTAAGTATTAGTAACTAAAGCTTATATATTTAATGGAATTCATCAATTTATCATCCTGTTGTATTTGGAAAAGTGTGCAATATGAGTTAATCCTTGAAGTTAATATGGAATTCATCAATTTATCATCTTGATAATATTACAGGTATACCCAAAATTGGGTCTGCATTGTTTGTAACTTTTGTGTACATATGAGTTAATCCTTGAAGTAACTGTATTGATTTTCCAATCCTGTAGCCGTACTGTTCTTTTGTAACTCATAATAATCCTGAAATATTGTTAAATTTGAATGATATGTGGCTACATATCTTTATATTATTTTTATTTGCATCATAAGCTTGTACTGTATTTGTATTTGCATCACAACCTAGAAGTTATTTTCAAATGTATTTGTACATTTGTTTTAGCTGATTGCTTCATGTATTTTGAGTTCCAAAACTGTGAAGAAGTTGTAAGTACCTTCCAACATGGATATTGAACTTGGCAGTTGAAGATGGTAGTTGATCATTTTGATTACGCTCATAGTATCTACATTAGAGTTAGATAAATAATATCAGTAAGAAACCATATAGAGGATAAGGGATAATATTAAATTTGGAGTACATGTTAACTAGTGAAAAGGAGTTGTTTGAACTTGATCAAAAGACAGAGTTGAGTTTTTAGGGAAACATAGAAACCATTGAATACATATGTTATAAATTTTTTGAACTGCAACATGTGGTATATCATAACTTGAAGATCAAGGAAGATTAGCTAAAAGGATTTGAGATAAGGTTGATACAGTGGTCCAAGAAGAGAGACAAAGAGATAGATGAAAATGATGGGTGAAGTAAAGAGTGAGGTCATGGTTACAAAATGCCACATTGGATGGAGAAGTTAGTATCAGAGAGATAAGATGCTAGACTAAAGCAATTACATGAAAGGATAAGAGAGTTCAAGAACATATGTGAAAAATAGAAAAGATGAAGAAACGTAGAGAAAGGTAATTGAAGGTTATTAGGCCTCATGAATCAGACTTGATATATGGTGAAGAAGAAGAAGAACTAGCAGGAAATGTGATTCAAAGGTTGATAGAGCTAATGAGGTACAAGAAGAGAGAGAGAGAGAGAGAGAGAGAGAGAGAGAGAGAGGAAAAGGAAAGAAGAAAGGATGAAGAGAAGATAATTATGGTTTCACAGGAGGTCAGAGAGTTGAATCAAGAGGTAGCACAACTGATGGTCTTCATAGAAAGAGAGAAAGAAGAGAAAGGAAAAGAAAACCGTAGAACAATATTACCCATAATATTATAACAAAACCAAGTGTTAAGGATAAGGCAGAAAATAAGATTCATGAGCCCCATATATCATCCTACCAAGGACACTTGATGACAACAAGAGATAACATAACAACCAAGTCATTGTAATTTAATTTAAATAAATAAGGAAACACTATATTTTGCAAACGGTGGGTCGTGGCACCGAACGGACTGTGTCGACACATCCGGGTGGCCAGGTGAATGCTAGAGGAGGTGGTGTTTTGGTGTGCAAAATGGTCGTTGCTTTCGGGCTACTTCGTTCGGGCGCAGTCCCTTAAGAGCCCTGAGACCAAAATATCGTTCAACTTCGACGGGTGACTACTCGGACTCTGTGGCACCTAGAGAGGCCTCGTCTGAATCGACACCTTGGTGTAGGGACCCTATACAATAGCCTCTCTCATTTTTTTCCTTCTCATTTCGGTGCTCTCGCTGTCCTACTGTTTGCAAACGCGCGAAATAGTGCAGTTAGAGCTAGTGTAAGGTTGTCAAACGCTATATTTTGCAAACGGTGGGTCGTGGCACTGAACGGACTGCGCCGAAACATATGGGTGGCTAGGTGAATGCTAGAGGAGGTGGTGTTTTGGTGCGTGAAATGGTCGTTGCTTTCGGGCTACTTCGTTCGGGCGCAGTCCCTTAAGAGCCCTGAGACCAAAATATCGTTCAACTTCAACGGGTGACTACTCGGACTCTGTGGCACCTAGAGACACCTCGTCTGATCTGAAACCTCGGTGTAGGGACCCTCTACAATAGCCTCTCTCAGGTTTTTTCCTTCTCATTTCGGTGCTCTCGCTGTCCTACTATTTGCAAACGCGTGAAATAGTGCAGTTGGAGCCAGTGTAAGGTTGTCAAATGCTATATTTTGCAAACAGTGGGTCGTGGCACCGAACGGAATCTGCACCGACACACACGTAAGTATGGTCTTGTAAACACTTGGGGAGGAGTCATTTTCAAAATTTACAACATTTTCAAAATTTACAACTTTTTCAAAATTTACAACATTTTCAAAATTTACAACATTTTCAAAATTTACTTGAATTTTTCAAAATTTACAACTTTTTCAAACAATGAAAGCTTCTCTTAGCTTCGAGAATTTAAAATTCTCTACTAACAGTGCCAACCACGTGAAGGTGGAAGCTTTTATGGCACCACTAACCTAAATAAAAGTGTTAGTCAAAGAAATTTAAGTTTCAAATCAAAACCATATATACTATAGATAGATATAATGTACGTGCAAAATACACAAATTTAAAATAAAATATATATTCAAACTTAAATCTAGATCTTTAATTTCTAAAAATATTATATATATAAATTGAAAAGAAATTATATATATACCAGACATGCTCGCATTGTAAATTCATTCCAATGAACCATCAGGATCGGATCTACTCTGAATAGCAGACAAGATTGCTTCATGATCTGACTCTCGAACCTTCCAAAGAATCTTGTTATTAGGCCTTCCTCGATATCTATACAACTGAATATTTGTCGCTAGAACTAGATGTGAATATAAGAGTATTTTCTGTGTGTCTCAAAGTCTTCAAACACCTAAACAGAGGAGTTTTTTAATGGATACCGTCAAAGCCAAGTTCCAGTAACTACCACTGACCCTGTAGGATACTCAATATCTTCGCCATCTATAATAGGAGAATTCAACTTCTTTCTTTCCTCGATGCAACGACATAAGAAATAGTTTTTCCTTCTTCATTGTCTTCTGTCGCAATTACTGCAAACACATGTCCTACAAAAAAATAACCAAGGAAAGTTGAACAAATCAAATTTAAATTACATATTAAAATTTCAATGGACATATAACTCAATTTACAAAAATTAAATAAATATAACCATATTCATACCTTGTCGCACCAAAATTGAAATTTCGTCAAAGTCCTTGGATGTTGTAACTTCATCTGCAAAAACAAGTCGTAATGCTTGTGGAGGTTGATAACTAGGAAGCGGAGTTAGAGGCCTACAAATCCATCCTTCCACCCATTCTTGTGAATCACACTCAGCAGTGACAAATTCGATACAAGATGCACAAAAGCATGTCAACTTTCTTGTCCATACGGCCCATGAAGTAGCGTCGAGCTACAAAATGAGTGCATATCACCTTTGGACCAATGAGTGTCATACAATCATCGTAAGTTAGCAATATGTTTTTCCTCTATCAACCAAAAATATCTCGCAAACTATGGAATTTTCTTGAGAACCTTGGGCCATGTTGTCAATACACCATTCCACTATGCTCTTTGCATCTTTTAATTCAGCACCATCTTTGTACTTCAACTCTTCTCTTGCAAGAGCTCTTTTCACACATGCCCTCGCACCGTCATGCTCTCCTTTTCCATGTCCACCTCGGTGAAACTCCAAATATGTTGTACACCCATCTTGACGTGCATTCTGCTCATCCAATAAAACATTCATGCATTCTTAAACTGAGACGTGCAATTATCTAACCATATATAATGTTGTTTGAAGTGGATGTCCCTATCAGACAAGTTTTCATAAAATAATGGAAACACCCTTGTAAAAATTCAGTAGAATGAGTACGATCATCACTGATATAAAAGTGGTACTCTCTTAAAATTTTTCGATCATTCTCTGTACTGTCAAGAGAATGTAGAAATGCTATATGCACAAAAATGGCAACTTGTACTGAGTTGTAATATTGCGATTGAACCTCCATTTGTGGTTGCAATGTGTAATTCTCTGTAAAATCAACCACTAAAACAATAGTACCAATAGGAAATGTGTCTTTGCATATCTTGAATTGTTCATCCAACCATCGAGCTCTGTGTGTATGCCTCGCATACTCATAAACAATTTCATCCTTAAATTTTCTCATAAATTGAAAAATGGGCATTTGTTCTATAACTAGCTCACACCGTTTCGACTCTTTTCCATCTTTCAACTGGTATGCAACTGATTTATATTTATCAAATTCAACTAAATTATGTCCTATTGTACCTTTAATTTTCTCATGGATGCAACTTTCCAATTTAGGTAATCCGCCGCATGTACTACAACTTCCATCTAAACAATCCTGACTATAAAAAAATTGTCCAACTTCTTTTTCACAAAATATAGTAGGAATGAAATCCCTGGAAGATATTGGTAGAACTTGAACACCACATTCAGATAACATAGTTTCATAATAAAAATTAGAACAAATACGTAAAAATTTAGCATAATGCATCACAAATTTAACATGTTGCCTACAACAACAAGTGGTGCAAGCATGGTTGATTTTCACATAGAAAGGTTTCAACATTTCAAAAAAACGTTGACTAATTTTAATTTCTGGATTCTCTTGTTCAAACTTACAAAAAAATTGAGTTTGAGTCATATCTAAGAAATGCTTTGGATGTGGTTCATGATTAGTAGAACCAACTCTCCATTTTATAACATCTCTTGTATTAGGTGAAACTCTAGTGTTATCATGCCAAAATTTAATAATAACTTCTCTTATAGCATCAGAAATTATTTTTGTCCTTACGCGGTGCTCTAGCAGAAAATGCCCAAAAATCGGCATTATTGAGTGATTGAAGGATATTACATCTTTCAATTGCTTTCATTAGATTTTTTCGATTAACTTGCAACATTCGACTTGTTTGTGCAATCAAACGTTGTTTTTATTGATTCACTTGCAACACTAGTAACAAGTACACGACGCACAATATTACTATCCCTAGTGCATCTCTTGACACCAATAGTGTGACATGCATCATGAAGGTTTTCAACAATTGTAGAGGTTTGTCCACGTATATTAGATGTTGTCAATCCGAAGGTGTTTAATGTAGGTCTCATTTTAATCAATTTCATCAAACTAACCAACAACTGACATCTTTGGGAATCATTTAAAATTTCAAAATGATTATCCCAAATTTCAGTGGCTTTTCTTCTAATTTGTCATTCAGAAAGTTTGTCAGACATTGGTTTCAAAAAAATTTCATTAATTTCAATAAAAAAATTAGGTTTCTTACGTAAAATCCTAGGAGGTGTTTTTGTCAAATTTTGCTTGTCTACAATTTCAACATGAATTTCCTTATTTACATTTTCATCGTCTCCTTCAATTTCAACATTTGCTACATCATGAGTATTTAATTCTTCTTCAACATTGACAGTAAAAAATTCTTCATCACGAGTATTTAATTCAACTTCAACATTGACAGTAGAAACATTACCTAGTTCTTCATTGCTTACAATAGTTGGGATTGAAGATGAACCTCTTCTAGATTCACGAAGTTTCCGCATTCGCTCAGCATTTTGAATTTTGTTGGCCTCTAATTCGTTTGGTGCTTTTTTACTTAATGACTTCCTTTTTTGACTTCGTTTTTTGTCTCCCATGATGTTTTGCTTCCGATGATAAGAAAAATGTGCAGAAAAAGATAGAATTTCACAGTAATTCGTATGGTAAGGTCAGAGAGTAAAAATCACATGGTAATTCGAGCATTGGGATGTGTGTAAATATGATTTATAAACCACGATCGTGCTTTATGTTTAAAAAACCACGATCACAGATCTATCTGCCGAACCTAAGGCTCGGAAAATCTTTGTTTTTCACCAACCAAAGCTATGGAAGGTCATTATGAAGTGTAAAAGGTCAAAAAACCTCAAATCTGCTCTTCCAAGAGACTTGTCTGTGCTAAAAACTGAAAAATTTCACAAAAATGGTGCCATCACGTAGGGGAGACTCTTAGCTTTGTAGAAATATTGTTTTTAAAGTGAATAGAATAAGATAAATATCATTTTATAATTTTTTACTAACAATAGGTCTTTAAGACATTTTTTCCCGTGAATGTTCATGTCTACATTTAAGACTGTAACTTTTGTTTCACTTATCAAAATATGATAAAACTTATACCATCCCAAGTATGGACAAATTCTATACATGTTAAAAAAAAAAAAAATTGATTTCGATATTTTTTGATATAGTTATGGCGGGCAAATGGAAAGCGCTCCGTTTTCTAAATATTTTCAGACCACTTTCATGGAAAAAATCATTAAAAAAATATTGCTCAAAAAAATACAAAATAAAATCCATCCCAAGATAGACAACTACATCTAATGTTTCACCAAAGGAAAAAAAAATAACAAGATTTGGTCATCCAAAATGCGGGCAAACGGACTACAATCTTATAAGTTTTTTCAAAAAAAAAAATAAGTCATATAATTTTAAGTGTTTAATATAGCTAAACTTTTCTGTTTTTTTAAAAAAATAGTATTTTAGAAACTAGATTCTGAATGCTATAATTAATATTTATATAATTTTTATAATTTAGAGTGCGTGTATAGCTAATAATCCCTACAAGTCGAGATTTTGTTGTTTTTTGCAATATGATGTCCACGGATGACCCTATATTTGTCCATTAACTTCCCGCACTTACCCGGTTGGGTTGCTTCATGCATTTGGTGGGCGTTACCCAATGTATGTGCCATACCAGTAGGTTGGATAGAATGCATCCCATTGAAGTGGAGTGTTTATGGGGATGTGCCAATGTCGGTTGGAATACATCAAAAGGATTTGTACAAGAGGAGTTCGTGAAGCAAAAAGTGTTGTATGAAGGTGAGCTAACAGCAGGTATGGTGATTATTTGAGGAAACACTCTAAACAATAGCATGTTTTTGGCGTTCTTTCCATGCCTATGCTTTCCTATGCTTGTCATAGGCCCATGACCAAGAATTTTCTATTAAACTATAGCTATCTAGGGCAAGATCTGCTATATAGGCATTTATAAATGGTGTTGTACAATTTCTACAGGATTTGGACTTTGAAATTTACCTATAGATAGTTTTCTCCATGGATAGTGTCACAAGCACTTGGCTGCACACGGTAAGTGGCAATTTCAGCAGCATGTGGCAAGTTTCTTTTGCACCTATATCCCGATCAGCTATTGTTTGAAAGCAACTTACTCTTGTATGTTGTGTTGACATTTTCTTCAAGTTCTATGCTTCTTTGAGATTCTGACAAGCATATGGTGGTATGTTTCCAACTTGTGCTCAGATTTGCATGCATATTTTTCTACGTATTTCAGAATGGCATGACGTGAAACCAGGGGCAACAATCAATGTTGGCTTGTTAGGTAGTTAGCATATCTTTGTTGTGAATATTTAACTTGTCATCATTACGAGATGGAGTATAAACTGCATGTCCTTGTGTGTCCAGGCATAATGTCGACTCAGCTTGTATTGGTCATGGGAATTTGTACCTACATTGTAATTGGTTGCCTTTCCTTCATAAGCATGTAGTTGTAGTACATTTGGTGTGGCGTTGAAACCGGTTGACTAAAGCTATGTAGTTATTATCAGTAGGTGCAAGTAGTATTTGTTATGAACGTAGAAAACATGGATCATCTGTTGTTACATGGGGTATGCGAGAAGCATCTTGAAAGGTTTGAAGTGGGTTCCAAGCTATGACTTGGCTGTTGAAGAATGATTTTACAACTTGTATGGCATTATGGTTCACCCAGTCTAGGGTGTCCATATTTGGATTGTCAATGAGCCATATAAAACCATGAATATGTGTGGAGCCTTTGTGCTGCCATTTGAACTTGGTATAGTAAGTGTTAGTATGAAACATTCAGGAAAAAGACTCCACAATAGTTGTAACCTAATATTTAAAGGGTATATTATGTTACCTATACCAGAAGTCTTTTGTGTGTAGATGTTTTTCTAAGATTTCTTCATGGAATATTGCAAACCTCGCAGCCATATATGTTGTTGTCAAGTGCGGATATGTAATGATGTTATGGTTTCTCCATTTTTGGGCAGCAAAAGGGGTGGGGGGCAAGGTCCTAGCATGTGGCGGTGTAAGTTTTTCCATTTAGTATCAGTAGCGCTCACGGTAAAAAATAAGGTTGGTGTACCTAAGCTGGGAAATCATGTCGTTAAGTTCATTCTTGCATTGTTTCCAAAATAATCGGTGCCTCTTAGGTGGGAGGAAAACTACATGAGGCTGTTGACTATTTGTTCATCTAGCAAGGTTTCTAACATTGTGTGGAGGTGTTCTTTTTGTGGGTGTGTTGTCTTCAATCATTGTTTTGCAAAAACAAAGTGAAAGTGACTTGGCTTCTATCTTTGCATCATAAGATTGAGTAGAAAATATTGGAAACGAGGATGGCTTCCAAATCATTTTTCATGGTAACACGAGAAGATGAAGAGCATATTCATGCATTTTGATTTCTAAGCTACGGGCTTACGAAACATAACTGAGCCCGATGGGAATATATTTGGGAAGGCCATTAATAATAACCCCTTAGTTGTGTATTCGTTGATGGGGTTTGAACCGATTTGTGGCAATTCAATTGATGGTGGGTATTGGTTTGATGTTGGCGGGGTGTAGGCCCTAATTTTGGAAACCTCTGTATCGTGGGGAGGCTTGCTACAAATGATGTTAGATGGGTTGAGTCTAGTTGAGAGGGTTCGGTGTCATTTGTGTCAGTCTTTGGAGGGTTAGGTGAATTGGGTTTCTCAAGTATATGGGGTAGGATGTTAAAGATGTTAGTTCTAGGTATTGGTAAAATTGAAAGGGCGACTTCATCTATGATGATGCCACTGTAGTATGGGTCATGTCGGATTTTGTAGGAAAGCGCATTTTGGATATGGGCTCTATTAATAAAACACTCATAAGGTTTTCCTTCCAAGCCTAATATTTTAAGGATTAAAATGTCTAGGGTTTCGAGATGGTGAGGTAAGAATCGTAATATGGATGTAATGTCTTGGGGAAACTAATGATGTGGCCGGTGTACATGTGTTGGCCTCCACGGGCATGGGTGACTTGCAATAGTAGGGCTACTCTAGCTATCAAGTATTTCCTCTACTTGGGTAAAAATTAATAACTCTATAGGTTGGGGTGGGTCCATATTATTCCATGAAGAAAATTGATGTCCTTTTTTTTCATAAGAGCACCTATGGCAACTAATTCCGTTTGGGGTGAGTCTTGATTGCATTCCTGGGTAGCGTTCTTTACAAATTGAACAAGCTTCACCAGGAATGAGAGATTATAATTGGGTTCGGAATCTATGTTGTATGGTGTTGAAAGGGGACAAAGCCAGGTTGTTGTGTAAAGCGGCAACTTGGGGTAAGGGAATAAATTTTGGTTGTTTTTTGTTGCGGTGGGTGTGTTGAGGGTGTCTTTGTGAACCGCGTACATTTGGCAGCATTTTGCATTTATAGGTTGTTTTTTTTTGTCAGAATGCAAGCACAGCTGGTGAGCATTGTCCATTATTTTGGTGTCTTTAAGATAATTCCTACAATAGAAAAACATGGAGGCTAGATTCTGTATGGCATTTTACATTTTTATAATTATACTTCAAATAATAATAATGGTACAATTTTCTTTGGTTGGAGCTTTTTTATAAAAATCTAAAAATGGAAAGAGAAACAATTTGTAAAACTTATCCCTATGATCAAGTAGTAGATGAGGCTTTGCTGAATTTTTTTCCATCGATGCTAACTAAAGACTCATAATATTTTCCTTCATTGCCTAATCTTTTAATCTTTTAAATGCCTAGGGTTTTGGGGTAGCGAGTTAAGAATCGTAGTGTGGAGGAATTATTAGGATTTAGGGATGTTTTAGATTCAAGAAAACTCTTCCCATAAAATTCCTTCCATTTTAGTATGCTATTTTTTTGTTGCAATTATCTATAAGTTTATAGTTAGATTAAATAGGTTTTTGAGCAATGAAAATTAAAACCTTATAAGCCAATTTAAGCATTCTATAACTTTAAACATTCATTTCAACGAAAAACACTTTGGATACATCACTACAACTTCATTTTATGAAACAAGAAATACAAAACTTAAACCAAACAGAAATTGAAAATTATCTCAAAGCATATCTCTAATTTTTTCCCTTCCAATGAAATAGAATAAATAATTGAAAGAAAAATCTAATTATTTATGAGAGACCTACAAGTCTAAAATTACAAGAGACCCACAATGTAAATTACAGAGAGATTTTTTAATCATGGAATAACTAATTTCAAATAATGACAACGACAATACCATTCTTCATTGGTATAAATGAAAATTTATATGCTATTGATTGCTATTTATTGAATGTAAATTTAATATCTTATTGATTTCTTTTAATAGTGATACCTTTTGTTCAATTTAATAATTTGATATTTAGTATACCTTTTGTAAATCAATTTTGAAGCAACAATTACATGTATATAGAATGACCCAAATTGTACACAAAATAATTGTCTTCATATATATGGACATCATATTACAATCAAGTGTAGTGCTTTTTTAGTAGACGTATATGTATAAAATATTTACAGTTGTTGCTTTTTCATTCTATGCCATCTAAAAATTTTGTTACCAGCTCTGTGTGGTCTACGTCTTGTTTGGCAGAATCATGCTATGTATTGTACAAGAGATTTGTTCCTTTCCCTTGTAGGTAGATGGAGTCACAAAGAAAATGAACGTGTACGTATGAAACAACACATGTTTAATAATGTTCCACAAGTCATTTGTACTCCTTGTTTGTTCTTTAAGAGCATTAGCAGGTACACCAACCGGTGGTTAGTGCTACATAAACGAAATTAAGTCATTACCCATATGCTCCTAGTTCGGTCTTCTACCATCATGTGAAGTGCATATTTATAATCACATGTAGTTGTGGACAAGTTGCATTTACTGCAGTGCCATGTTGAGTCCGGCCCTGTAATTAGTTTTTTTGGCATTGTTTATTATTAACAACACGTGAACAAGTAATGTAACAATAGTTTTCCATGTTGATATGTATAATAGTTGTAACGGTAACGATCGTTTGTTAACATTGGGGCTGGTGCATTCATGAATATCAGCAATTTTATTCTCTACGGGTCCTTGTGTATTGATTAGAGCCACGTTAGTAAATGCTTCTTCTGTGGTTAACCAAATTTGTAGTGATTCTATATCTGTATCGCTGGTGTTACAAACAGCTAGGTAGAAGGAGCTGATGTTAGTGTTCTACCTCTAAACTCTACAGTTTTAGCTTTTCTAACATCTAGTATTGGCATTTCCGTTGTAGGTTGATCATGTTGTGGTTGGAAAATCTAGTTTGCCTCATCACGCAGTACTCCCCATAGAGTAATCGTTATGCAATATCTAGTGTGATCCTTTATAGTAATTATAGAACATTGTGTGCTACTTTCATCTTTTCGGGTGCTCTTAGAAATTTCATACCAAAACGTTATCGTGCCTATAACATCCATTGTGGATCCGAGAGGTATTTGTTGGATTGCACTAATTGGTGTGAAGTGGAAATCCATTTTTAGTATGCATGTAGTAGGTTACGTATAGATCTTTAAAATAGAATCCATTCCTAACATGATTTCCCATGGGTACATTGGAATCCCTATACCCCGCCTTAACATATTTAAGAGTTCCCTTTGAAATTTTGTAAATTGTGCCTTCTGTATTTGTGAATGGTAAAAGCTGTAGCTTTTCCAAAACATGTAACATATATGTCGTCACCAAGAGTGTCAATTACATTGAAATTGAGAATCGGCCTTCTCCTTCGCATTGTTATAGCGTGTGTATTCGTTCCTTTCGAATGACTCTTCCTTTCAATATCCATACCTTATGATATGGATGTAGTTTGTTAATAGTTTTTGCGTGCCAAGTGCTTTTCCTAGAGTGGTATTTGCCATTTTTGATAGGCCCTATTGCTTTTATGTTATCACCGCCAAAAGTGTGTAAAAGATAAGTAACTTATACAACTGTGAAAAGTTCAATCAGAATACAACCAAATAAACGTAAACGTAATGAGAATAGAAAATATTTCATAAGAAAAGAACGCAATATATTAACAATAAGCTTTGATACGTATTGTAAGGGTCATAGTAAATTCTATAATTTTGAAATATATTCATAAATGTGTGTATATATGTGGATACTAAGTGAAAGCAGAAGATGGAAAGCTCTTTTTTTTAATTCCTTTTTTAAATTTTATACTTTTTAAAAAAATATTTACTTTACTTTTTTAATTAAAATTTATTTTGATTATTCTTGAAAGAGTCAAAATCTATATTTAAAAATCCTTATTTTACTTTTTAGAAAAACTATATCATTCTTAATTCTTTTTAGTTTTTTTAGTTTTTTAATTTGTTTTGGAAAATACATTTACATACCTTCAACCTTTCAAGACACTCTTTCACATCCTTGAAACTCTTGCTTATGCAGTACGGATAGGATTTTTGCAAGGAATGAATTTACTTTCTCAATTTGTCTCATGGTATTTTGGATATGGTCCATGGATATGTTTTAAATTTTTAGGAATTTAGTTGGAACAACTACCTAGCTTTGCATGGCTATGAATGTGCTGGTCTTCAACACCAGTTGCAATTTGCAAACACATGATTTAAATGCATTTTCTAGTACACCCACATGGTCCCGCACAAAGATAGAAAATGGAACTCTTCTCTTTTCCAATCTGCAGTGCTTTGCCTATGTTCCAAGACTTGCATATGTTTCAAATTATTTCTAGATTGATGTCAATTGTAGTGTGGCTTCTGATGCTATCTATGTAGACAACTAACTCTGATTTAAAATAGTAAACCAAGAAGAGTGATGCCAGGATTCCCATACAAAGCTACTTGACCCCTTTACAAAATGGTGCTAGAGATATGCTTGTTTATTCATAATCCAGAGTATGGAGACATTGAAATACAAACTGACCATGGAAGCAGACATACTAATCTATGCTCTTATGTTCCTCTTCTAGTTTCCATTTGTTTGATTTGCTAATTGATTTTGCAAACATGCCTACAAGGGTTCAAATGAAAGAGGTTGGATCTTAGGTGACCTCATCAACTTTGGGGACAATGTTAGGAGCATCAAATGATCTAGATGCGTCATATTCTCACCATCCTTTACCAGGGGCACATTCTAATGGAAAGACTCTTTGTAGAAAGAAACAAGGAGATGATACTGAAGCTAAGCCAAGTCCTCGTATTGTTGGAGGCACACTAAAGAGTTTTTCCACTATTGTTCATAAAGGTTGTGGTCTTAAAGATAAGGTTTCTTACTCATTCAAATTTTAGGAGTTTTTATAACCAAAGTGTGGTACCTTTGGAAAGGTAGCATGTATACCTTTCTTGGTTTTTTATGTCCTATACACTAGAATCTATGTAAAGCGTAACTTGTTTTTCTTTTTCTTTAGTTTACACTTTAAGAAAACATGCTCTGTCTATTCCATTTTCGGACTATTTTTCAAGATAAAGACCTCCTTATACATCCATTCTATTGGATGATTGAAGCTATTTAGTTTTTTTAATTTTTTTAATCTCATTTTCAAAATGATATAATTGGGTTTACTTACGAGTTGCAACGGCAAAAAGTGAAAGGCTCTAGAAATTCAATCCACCTTATTTCGTAAGTAACTAATTCACTGCTCTTTCCTAGAAGTATCCATAATGGTGAGCAAAATCAACTTTAACCATACAATAAAAAAATTGAATATAGAAATAGCTGGGAGAGACCCTACCCAAGAAAGCCAATTAAATATGTAGGTAGCATAACATAGGATGAACAACCACAACCACAACCACAGTGGCTGCAATCCCTTGAATAAAATAGTGTGAGGGCCTTGTGAGGATAACCATGTTGACACTACCAAAAGTTTGTAAAAGATAAGTAACTTATACAGCTGCAAAAAGTTCAAGGAGAATACAACCAAAAAAATGTAAACGTAATGAGAATGGAAACTATTTCAAAAGAAAAGCACGTAGTATATTAACAATAAGTTTTGATAAGTATTGTAAGGGTCATAGTAAGTTTGATAATTTTAAAATATTTTAATAAGTTTAATAAAATTCAACTATTAATGACTTTGAATTTGAGGAGGTTAACCTAAACACTTGAATGATGCACATCGCAACATACATGTAAGTTTTTCATCTATTAGATGCCATCCTTCCCATGATGGATATTTGCCCAATCCACTTTTGCTCGCCGCCACTAACGGGGTCTCGGTTGATTTCCTTTCCTCTAGCTACTTAGATTTTCAGTTCGCTAAGTCTTGCTTTTTAAACTTGCTTTCAAACGCCAATTGCTTGGTACCTATAGAGGTGAATCGGCTTCCCACAAATGGGTCCAACTCTTTTTTGTTATATCCTATTAATAATGATTTAATAAGGCTGAAGTAAATTGAGGTTTGAAACTAAAAATTAGAACCTTGAAATATTTTAGCGGCAGTGAGTTCACTGTTGAATTTGGAGGCATTTCATAGCTTGTTGTGCACCAAGGTTTCATTCCAACTGTGTCCCACCCACCTGGATCACTGTTGAATGAAAAGGACAAGGGCAGGACATTAATTTTCACAAAATGATACCTTTCAGATGTGGAATCTTAAGGTGAAAGTTATTCCTTGTGTGGGTTCTAGCTGTTGAGGCAAAGCTTTACAAGACCTTCCCAAAAAATTTAGCCTGGAAATTAGTCCCTCATTCTTGAATTATGATTTAGGCATAAACCTGAGGCTTACGTGACGACAAGAGCACTGTGAATGCTGCATTTGATCATGGACTAATTGTTACAGGGATGCTGTATACAAGATTCTTAAATTTGCCCCACCCTAAGGCTTAGAAACCTTTTCATACTTAGTTTCCCTTGTATTTCAAATTTTTAATGAGGGAGAGAAATGTAGCGAATTGATGCACACATAACCAATGAGCCTTAGAAAAGCTAGGAAAAATTAAGAAAAATAATACAGAAAACCATGTGAAATGAAGGAATCTTATCAAAGAAACAGCAATCAAATCCAAAATAACAAAAACAAAGGAGATCAAGAACAGCTACAAAGACAGATGAGGAATTATGCACAGAAATAGTTATACTACTCTGGATATTTGTCCATATGACTTACCATATTGCATCACTAATATCAAGAAATAACAATTAAGACAAGCAAAATTGAAAGGAAATCAAAATCGGCACACAGAAAAGAATAAACACACAATGATATGGCATAAATACAAATGCCTATCTCCCTTGCTCTACATCTTGAATACCTTGTTCTCTGATGTGTTCAGAAATTAAACTCTCATTCTCAGATGACTGTTCAATTCTCTCAAGGCTCTTCTATAACCAATGACTGTTCCAAATTCGGAACAAAAGACTCCAATATACCAAGTAACCCAGTGAACAGTTTTCCAAACAATGCATGTTCCAGCCTTGGCAAAGCAAAAGTTACACATTTCTAGATATTTATTACAGGGAGATCACATATCGAGCCAATTTTTTTCGTAGGCATTGGTTTAAGTTGTTTTGCTGCAGGTATACCCAATGCAGAAGCAAAAACAGATCAGGCTCCTTGTGGTTGCAGTAAGCCTGTTTATTTGCTGACTTAGAAGCCAATCAACATATATGTACATACTTAATTTGAATATACATATTATAGGAGTAGAGAATCGATCCATGGGATCAATCAATCTGCAGGACAAAACCACATTGAGAGGATTGGGAAACTTATGTCAATACACACACAGCAATGGAATTGAGACCAACAAAAGATTGCATCTCTTCAAAAAATTTTGCTGAATGACTGGTAATGTAATCAATGTTTGAAGCAAATGAATGCATCTGACCAAGCATTTCGGTGATCTTTATCTCGTAGAAGTTAGATACATTAGTTGAGGTAGAAACCTTAGCAACACCAATGCAGATGAGTGAATTTAATCTTATCGGCATGGGACATTAGAAATAACCAACACTCTAAATCTCTGAAGTATTCTAGATCATATATTTGTATTGATGTGTAGGTGGTCTCTTGGAGTAGATGAAAGACTTATTTAAAAGAATAGAAAGATAGGATGAGATGAGAGAAGCTTGAGGCGTGAACAGATGAATTCAGTTCTATGTACCTGCATGGATATTTGCATGATACATGTTATCTTTATATTAGTCCAATTCTGTGGATCACATCCATTTTTATATTCTGCATTAAATATCTGAAATTCAGGAGTCCTATTACTAAGGTTTATATAGTAACATATCAGCTATTAATAAAAGAGGGAGAAGCTTGTTGAAACTTGGAAGAATTAGAACAACTATTTACTTGATTATTCATTTACCTATGTGGAGAGCTCATGGTTGCAAAAATAAGTAGCTGATACGTTTCCAATATAGGTGGATATGAAGAGGTCGAAATCCGGATATGGCAGTCCCAAGAAAATAATAAAAATTCAATTTCTATCTTGATAGCATATTAGCATGGAGGGCATACATAACAACTCTTGCAATGCTAGCCTAGAGGGCATACATGCCTGGTCATTGCCATCAGGACTATTTTTTTGGGTAATTCTATAATTATTTTACAACCAGAGTATTTACTTCTTCGTCTTCTTCACTTGTTATACATTATGCCTAGGCTGGGAATCTAACGGAATCCAAGTAAACACCAAAGTAAAACACTCCAATCATTACACTCCATAAAACCTCGTTTCAATTAGGCATTTTGATGAGAAACTGTCTTGTTCTTTCACTTGGTCAAAATACAATGTGATATATTGACCTGTACCTACTATAGATTCTATTTTGAGATTCTGCCTCATGTTTTAGTAAAGGGAAAAGTCATTCATCAAGCCAGTCTAAACTAAGTTGTGCTTTCACAATTTCAACTCTAAGTTCAGGGATAGAGAAAGGCCTATCTCACGGTTTCTTTGTAAGAACTGAATTGAATAAAAAATGAAATTTAGATTCACTCTTTGTGACCCACCATTAGGATGAATCATAATGAATGAGTAACTAACAATGCATTGTGCTATGAACTAAACTTTCCTGCCTCAGATGTAAGGGATATATACAACAATTGGGCTTCTCACATTGTACTTGCCATAATTCCAAGTTAATGCACCTGCTAGCATAGTTTCCTCTGGTAGACCCCCACCTTGAACTTTCACTTTATAAGCCAACTTTTGGTTCAAGGATACCTCTGATGACAATCTGCCATCTGTATCTCCATAATGTTCAGCTTATTTACCCTCGCGCTGATGGCAAGCAGTAAAATATTATGTCAAGGTCCTACTGCACTTTGATGTGTAATAGCGCTCTTAATAAAGCCTGCATGATAGAACCATAAAAGAATGATTTTCTCAACAAGGCAGGATAGAATCCAAACTGTTGAAACTGAGCAAATTGCAGATGGGTTTTACAATTTGTTTGACCACAGCTTCCTCACTGCAGACTTGCATCACAAATAATTGCTCAGCAGCCCTATTTCTGTGAAGGGATCTCCCTCCTTCAATGAGCCCCCATCATTCTGCAACCCTAGATGGGTTTAAAATTTCTATAAGCAATAACTGCATTAAAAGGGTCACTTGCCATTATCCTGAATAACCCCAAAAGCCATCCGAATGGAGATTTTGCGTCTGAACCAGGCAATTTTTTCACCACCTCAGGCTGTGTGAAGCCTCTGACACATTGAAAATACTGCACAACAAGCTGAATTCTACTGTAATCGGTCCCTCTCTCTATGCACTGATTGCTTTCTCATAAAACATCCTATTGCTAAAACTCACAATACACAACGCCCCAGGCCTAAGAATCCTATAAATCTCTGCAAAAACCTTCTCTGGCTGCTGAAGGTACTGGACACTAACAGTGCACAAAACAGCATCAAAACTGCAATCCTCGGCCTCTAGGGTCTGTTCCTCATTCAATTCTTTTACGAAGAAATAATCAAGTCTAGGGTTCCTTGCAAGCTCTTGGGGATTGAGACCATGACCAACTACTCTTTTGTACTGAATTTCAGGAGGAAGATGGCTTACCCAAGAGCTCATCAGGTCTAGGACTTCAGAACCAGCAGGAATCCTTTCTCTGTATAACTCTGTGAGAGAGGAGATGAAGGCATCGTCAACATGAGTAACAAACCGTGGTAACGAATAGAAGTCTAGGTCTGAGGACCTATTGAGCTTTAGGTTTTTGTCATTGCTGAGTACCAGACGGTTGATTTGACCAGCAGAAGTGGGGCTGTCAAAGGCATCATAACTGTTGTAGGTTTTGTTGGCATTCATACTGGCTTTGTCCACCATCTCTCGAGGAGAACACTATTGAGCTGAGTAAGAGAAGAGAATTCTTCTACAATTTCATATTTTTCATTGATTATATAAATGGGGAAGATAGTCTTCACTTTAATATTTAAGTGGATGCAAAATAAATTTGAATACAGAAGCAACTGTATTTCAACAAATCCATTTTGGGCATATCCTGGAATCATTACTATCCACGATACCACATTTTTTTGAGCCCAAAGGAAACTACCAGGCAGAGCACCTATTTGCCCAAAAGTAAAGCTTCACATGATAAATATGCTTTTGTTTTCAATTTGTATTTTCCCCCTATACTCACTATTTTAGCTTGAGGTCAACTGAAATGCATAGCTTTTGCAAATCCTTGAAGCATGCTCCGTCATACAGCGTGCTGCCCTTTTGTAAATCATGGCCCCGCTTACATTATCGAACAAACCATGCAGTTGTATTTACTGTTTATGCTAAGCTGACTTTTTTTTGTTAAATTTTATTACTATGTAATACCAAATGCAGGTAAGGGTTTGGCATATTTCTGAAAAGTGTAACTGTATCGATCTACTAATACTGTCTAAAAGGAAACAATCAACCATGCTTACTATGCTGACACAAAAATTCATGGTTTTCAGAAAACGTGTCATAAAGAGTCATGTATTATAAGTTAGACTTAATGTGTGAACACGTTCCAAAATGACTGGATATAATACTGATCAATCCCAATTAACCCCAATTGCAGAAGCAGGAAGCAGGATTAATGAATGTTGTGTTTGAAGCAGAGCAAACGTGTAGGTACAAATCATACTTTTACGCAATACTGAAATCAACAAAGTTTAAAGCATTTTTCTAAAGAAAGATAAATTTAAGTAAAACATACTGTAACTGATATTATCTACTAAACTGTAATCAACGATGCATTTGATGTACCTAACCTAGACACAAGTAAATGAAATTTCAGGTGGACTGGCCACTGGTTTATTCAGGGCATTTTCTTTTACAGAAAGCGTGGGTAAAAGGGGGAAGGTGGAAGCAAAAGCTGTGGCTGAGTCTCAATGACAGGCAGGAGTGATAGCCCTTTTTTGTATTAGATTTTATTAATAAAATGCTGCAAAATCCACCTACTCAATAGTTGTGGAAGACTTTCCACATAATCAAAAAAAAAGATGCCCTAACAGTTGATTCTGAAGGCATCGCTCTATAAAAATAATCATAAGGAATTGTCTGTTGGAAATATGCATGTGATGCATATTTAATTCCAACTATAGCTTTTTTAGGAAAGCTAATTTTAGCTTTAGTCTTGCTTTAGTTTGCTTTAGTTAAGTTAGCTTTATCTTATTTTTATCATTAGATTTAAATCAAATAAATCTGTTTTAAATCATGCATGGCATGCAACTGTTTTAAAGCATGAGTTTAGATTTAGAATGCTCAGTTGAAGAGCTGTTAGTGGGTGAGTTATTCTATTTAAATAACAGCAATTGTAATTGCTTTGTATGCACACACAAAGGTGTGAAATCTGCACAAGCAAGGAAGGATGTGTATTGAAAGCACACAGCTGCATGCACAATTGTAAAGAGCTGAAGCTCTGAGTATGATGAAGCTTTTATTAATGGAGATTATGCACAGCAGTGCTGGTTTGAATATTCATATGTTTATGCAAGCTATTTAAGTATTCTGTTTATTTCTTTTATGTTGTTTGTTGTATAAGACTGCAGATTTTCTACAAATTGGTATCAGAGCAAGGTTATTCCAGCAGCTTATTAAATTGGTAGCAAGCTATGGCTTCTACATCCGGTATGCAGACACCGCAATTTAATGGAAAGAATTACGAATACTGGTCGTTGACCATGAAGGCGCTATTCAGATCTCAAGACGTGTGGGAGATCGTTGAAGATGGGTACACAGAGCCCGCAAATGCAGAAAGCATATATTGCACTTTCTCAAGCAGAGAAAGATACTTTGAAGGAGTTACGAAAGAAGGACGGAAAAGCTCTTTTCTATATTCATCAGGCAATGCATGAAAGCATTCTTCCAAGAGTGGCAGCAGCTAGTCAAGCAAAGACTGCATGGGATACTTTACAAGTTGCATATCAAGGTAAGGAGAAAGTAAAAACCGCCAAGCTACAGTTACTTCGTAGAGATTTTGAGAATTTAGCAATGAAAGATTCAGATTCTGTAGAATCATTTTTTACTTATGTAGTTGGCTTAGTCAATCAAATCAAATCTCATGGTGAGACTCTTGAGGACAGAAGGATTATTGAAAAATTGCTTAGAAGTTTGCCTACGAAATTTGATCCTTTAGTTGTTGCTATTGAAGAAACTAAGGATCTGAGTCAGTTTTCTATTGATGAGTTGCATGCATCACTAATCAATCATGAACAGAGGATGAATAGATCACATGCAAGTGTAGATCAGGCTTTTGCATCTCAGACAGCAGGTAGTCGTGGCAAAAGAAGAGGAAGTTTCAGCCCAAGAGGCAGAGGAAGAAGTCCATCCAGAGGACGTGGCAGCAGTTCATCATACTCAAGTGGAAGAGGACATAATCAAGAACAGAGTTATGGTGGAGACAAGATAAGTCTCATGTTCAATGTCATTATTGCAAGTATGGGCACTATGCTTATGATTGCAAGAAAATCAATATGATCAAGAGAGGCAAAATCAAAATCAGGTTGGAAGTTCTATTTCTAAACCTATGTTTATTGCATGCACAAGGATTGCTGAAGAAATACCTTCTTTATCCCCTATTGAATGTAATTTGTCAAAAGAGAGTCCATGTGATGTATGGTATTTGGATTCAGGTTACAGTAATCACATGACAGGTAATCTAGATTTGTTTTCTAGTTTGGATGATTCAGTTAAGAGTGATGTAACTCTTGGAAATAACAATATTGTGTTTGTAAAAGGAAAAGGCACGGTTAGTATTCTAACAAGACAGGGGAGAAAACAAGTATGCAAGATGTTTACTATGTTGCAGGTTTGAAACATAACCTTATGAGTATTGGACAACTGGTACAGAAAGGATACCGAGTCTATATGGAAGACAATGAGTGCGTGATTGTGGACAAAGCTCCTAGCACTCAGTTGATTGCAAAAGTGAAGATGAGCAGCAATAGGATGTTTCCATTGATTTTGAAACCTGGAAAGAAGAAGAAATCAGATCTGTTTGCAGCAAAGTCATGTGTTAAGCCAAATCCGTCTTTTGTTGAGTCATGCACTCAAACAGATGAGTCCTGCGCTAATGAAAATCAAGTCTGCACTGAAGGAACACAATCAGCTTTTCATTCAGTTATGAAGGATGAAACATGGCTTTGGCATCTAAGGTATGGACATTTGAATTTTGGAGGTTTGAATTTATTATATAGAAAAAATATGGTTAAAGGTTTGCCATTGATTCAGAAACCTGAAAGGGTATGTGAAGGTTGTATTTTGGGAAAGCAACATAGAGATTCATTTCAGTTGGCAAAACAGCAAGAGCAAGTGCACCACTTGAGATTGTACATTCAGATTTATGTGGACCTATGCAGATAACTTCTATTGGAGGTTGTATTTATTTTATGACATTCATTGATGATTACACAAGGAAGACATGGGTTTATTTCCGAGAAATAAATCAGATGCCTTTGATACATTTCAGCAGTTCAAGGCATTAGTGGAGAAGCAAAGTGGATACTACATCAAAGTTCTCAGAACGGACAGAGGAGGTGAGTATGTTTCTAATGAGTTTATGAATTTTTGCAGATATCATGGTATACACAAGCAGTTTACTACCAGGTATACACCACAACAGAACGGTGTGGCAGAGAGGAAAAATAGAACCATCATGGAGATGGCGAGAAGCATGTTGAAGGCAAAACATCTTCCAAATGAGTATCAAGGGTAGAAAGTGAGTAACCTGTTTATATTTTGAACAGGTGTCCAACGAAACTTGTTAGGAACATGGTTCCTCAACAAGCATGGACTAATAGGAAACACAGTGTTTCACATTTCAGAGTTTTTGGTTGTGTAGCATATGCACATGTACCTGATGAACTAAGGAAGAAGTTAGACAACAAAGGAGAAAATGTATTTTTGTTGGGTATTC